>CAJNDT010003935.1:182488-402488 GCA_905221615.1 Symbiodinium sp. CCMP2592 | reverse complement strand
AGCTCAATGGAGTGCCATGGAAAGCCGGACCTTCACAAGATTAGTGATACCAGTAAAGCCAAAAGCTGGACAACAGCCAACCACCCGGCACGACCAGAATGTCTTCAGACTTTCGCATCAAACCCGTGCAGGTATCCAAACTGAACAGCACCCTTTTCGCCAGGCATCTTGGGAATTCTTCATGTCATTGAACATGGAGATGAGGTTTTCCAAGCCTTTTACTTCTTAATCTTGTGGATCAAAAATCGAGCTAAGCTGAGTATACGGACATGGGGAAGCGCTTAAGGTCGATGCGGTTTCGGGTTTGTTGGACTGAGGTCTCCAAGACCTATGTCTAGAGTCTAGAGATCACTCTCAGGTCTGACAGAGGCCAGCAAGCCTTTCTGCAGCAAGTCCGCCGGAAGCTGCTCTTCCGTCGCTGTCACCTGCCCAAACGCTGCAACAGCTGCCGCCCAGGATGCAGGGCTTGTAGCACATGTTCGGACCTTTCTGATCCTGGTGTGCTTACCTTGCCCCCATGCTTCGCGCGTGATGGTTGCCCCAGTCGGGATGGTGAAACATCAGAACACTACACTACGTTGCAAGAGAATGCTTCCGCACATCGGCTTTCTGTTTCACCACGTTGTTGACAGATGAACGCTTGCACACACAAGGCTTGTGATGAATTGGAGCTCCGTTCCTTATGCTGCTAAGCTGGACTTCTCAACAGCTTGACTCGTTCCGCACTTCCTTTTGGTGGACCAATGCCGCAATTGACCGTTTGAACTGCAGAGTTTTCTGAGCAGCTCGAGTCATGCCTCTGCCGAAGGTTCCTGGGGTGGCTGCACAAGGCCGACCGGTTCTGGCATACCTGACACAAAAAGCCATGTCGCTGTTTCGAAAAAGAGACAAGTTTAGAGTTTAAATGGTATAGCCCGCACCTACTCAATGAGACTGTCCATCAGCAGGTTATCCTCACGATAGTCAACAGTGGCGTCAGAGTCCGAATCATCGCCACCGTCAGCTGGAACAGGCGGTTCCGGGGTGGGTTCTGGGATGGAGGGTTGCTGAATCGGATGAATCGGATACAACATTCAATTGATCGCTAGAACCGAATAGATTTCGAGTGCAAATGCGTCAAAACAATGGGGGGCGATCAACGTCCGAGCATCTTCCAGTGGATCATGACATGATAATATCGAGAGGCCAAGAATTGACTCCCACGCACGGATTTTGATCATCTGTGAACTTCCCGGATAGTCCTGATATCCCTAACGCTGTTCATGGGTCGGTCTAAATGCAACTGCCAGACCGCAAGTCCAGCTCTAAAGTGGCAAGACTTCTGGCACATGCAGATACCTACATTTCGTCTTGCCACGCAGCGACTCATCCGCCTTCGTTCCAAAATCAGTGGTTGCTTTTGGGCCTACTGTACCCCGTCGATAGGTGAATCTACAGCGGCACACAGCAAGCATCCTCGAACCTTGGTATTCCCGAAAAGCAACTCGCCAAACTGAAGCTGCAGTATAATTCCCTTTCGTGAGAACTGCTCCCAACCCTCTTGAGCACCTTCTTCGCCAGGACTTTTGCCCAAGTTGTCGCAGAGCATGCTGTGGGACTGTTGAAGAAACTCCTCGTGCTTCCTTAAGTGACATGGGATGCTGTCAAAGGACGTCAAGACCTTCGAATTCATGCGTCATGCCCTAGCAGAATCCCATAGGGCACGACGTTCTGCTCTGATCAGCTTAACTTATTCCTGCGGCGGCTTCTGTCGGCCAGGGTTACCGACTGACGTGATCCGAGAAACCGACCACGCGAGAATCATCAGAACCAGAGTTGAGAAAAACATCCGGAACCGTCTGGAAGACGAAAATAGCAGATGAAACTTCAAACCCACGCGCTTGGCACACAAAAGGTGATTTGCCTGCACAACCATGCAGCGAAGCCTCTGGCAAAGGTTGTGACCTTGGCACTATGCTGCAACCCACATTTATGAGAGCCGTCAGCATTAACTTGTTCAACACTTTTTCAACCTCACCAAGTAAGCAATACGCTCCATTCTGATCAACATGCCACCGCGAGGGAACAAGAGACGGCGCCGGGGTACGGCTTACAGTGCCACGACAGCACAGCCTTCCAGAAAGAAATACATCTGTTATCCCTGGATTCCCGACTGCAACTGCAACTCCCTGCACGCTCTGTGCGAGGAAGCTACTGCCACCCGCCGATGTGTGCCGATCTTCTATTTACGCACCATCACGTACCGCTCTGGGACCCGCGCTGTTGCCTATGATCTTCACCGCATCCGGAAGATCCAACTCGGGATTGTCAGTTCGGTCCTCCCAGCAGAAAGGCAAACAGGGAACGGGAGGCACGGCAAGCTCCAGCTCCAAAACGCCCATCTTACTACGTTTTCACGAGCATGGAACGCAAGGCGCGAGCCCGAACAGACCGTGCTGTTGCCGGACAAGACATTTGGTGGTGGTGGTGGTGGTGGTGGTGGTGGTGGTGGTGGTGGTGGTGGTGGTGGTGGTGGTGGTGGTGGTGGTGGTGGTGGTGGTGGTGGTGGGGCTTCCTTGAGGAACTCCACGCTCTTGCGAATCAAGTACTCGGCGTTCCTTAGTCAGCTTTCGCCAGTCTTTTCTGCTGCTTCAGCTAGGTGCGTTCTGGCTTGTCCGCAGGCAAGGTCTCGAGTTCGTCGTCTGACAGAACCAATCACGAGATCGAAATTGCAGGTTTGCAGTTGAAGAAAGTGGTAAGAGGCCCCAACTGCCTGAACTCTATTCTGCACCTACATCTCTCTTTCCTACATCTCTCTCTCTCTCTGCATGAGGACTGGCAGACATGCATCTGTAGTGCTTCGCAACCGTTTCAAGCGAATCGCGCGAGTCTCGTACCGAGAAAGATTGCGCCAGTGCGGCTCAAGAAACATCGTGAACCAAGGCTCTGCCGTGACATCTTTTCCTTCTCAAAGGCCTTCTTCAAAGACTGCGACGTGGCGATCTTGTTGGGATGGGCTGGATAGTCCTTGCACTAATAAGCCAATGCCGGTCAATATCTTGACTTGACTGGGTGCGACCGAGGCTTGCAGGGAGCAGCCCTGCTAAAGCACCATGGTCAAAAGAGGGTTGCCGATGGCAGGATTTAGATAGAACAGAACTGATCTGATGTGTGACATGTGGGTTGACCAATTCTGCCACCGCTCAGGACTCATGCCTACGCAAGGAACCGACTCTGCCACCAAGCAGCATCATCCTCCATCAGCACAATCCTGAGATTCCGAGATTGTCGTTGCAGTTTGTTCAGTTGGTTTCGCCATTCCGTGCTGGTCTGGTACTATGGCGTGCAGCTCCACAAATTTGCCAGGACACAAGCTCCAGAGGCTCAGGTAACTGCGGGTCTCTGCCGCGGTCTGAAATGCTTTCCGCACCTCGGCAAGTACTTGTAGAGCTTTTCTCTCAACGCTCTTTGCTCTCTGCCAGGCACCTGCGTCCACAGAGTCATAGGCTTGCCTCAGAAGGCACGGGGCTTTGTCACCCTTCACGCCTGACACGAGCAAATCGCACATCCCACTTGAACACTTCGAAGTCCAAGCGGCGGGTCGCCGACTGCACTGCGTAGTAGGAGCCAAAAACGATTCCAATCCTTTTCCAGGGAGGTTTATTTGTCTGCTTCAACAATGCTGTAGTGGTCCGTTGGCACAAGGAACCCTGCAACGTCCCTGCCATCCCGCTCTCCGGACATGGCACAGCATGCTCAAGATCAGCGAGCCCACCAGAAGTTGGTATGACAGCACCTGGGATTGTAAACTTCGGCACTCGGCCATCAAAGCAGAGGGCTGCTTGTGGGTCGGATGTCGAAAAGGCCAGCTCCCACCAGCGTTTTTGTGCCCAAGGCACCCAGGTGTAGCCCAAGACCTTCAATCTGATTAGAGTTTCGCTTCACCATGACCACATGTGAAAGCAGCTGGCAGCTCTTGCATACCGCCATGAGGCCATGCTCATCGAAGCTAACCTAGCAAGCACCGACAGCCTGCTGGGCGATTGGTAGCTCCTGAACGGGCACTGACCCAGTGAGCAAAAGAAGAGCCATGCTATCATGCAAGGGGCCAACTCTCTTAAATCCTGTTCAGATTCTAAGTGCATGGACAAAGGCAGTCTGGGACACAAAACAAGTCGTGGTTCCCGGCAAGCTGTGAGCTCAAGGACGCTCCAAAGTGCTGATGCAATCGGAGCAAAGCAACGCGAGTCCCCGCCTTCTAGCGCATGTCTGCAAACGCCCTAAGGTCCGCGAAAGCAGAACCGCAAGGTCTCGAAGACCGGAGTGAAGCACTTGCAACGCCTCCCCTCCCGGTTCACAGCACGACAAAGCTCGAGATGAGCGTCCTGTAACTCTGCCGAGCCCACGTTAGACCGATAGCGCGAGAACAAGGCGGACGGAGCATTTGAGTAGCCTGGCAGAGTGATGTCAAACTCTCTTGACCACAGACCCTGGACCCTGAAATCCTCACTCCGAAGCCGAAACCATTGAACTTAGGCCTTGAGCCTGCATGCTCTTGGAAGCTGCCCTTCAAAGTCTGCAAAATGCACAACGGTGTATTGCTGCCGCTTTTGTTGCTGCTGTTGTTGCTGCTGTTGCTGGTGGCTGGGGAGGGCGGGGGAGCTGGGGCTGGGGCTGGTCCTGGGGTCCTGGGTGCTGGGGTGCTGGGGTGTTGGGGTCCTGAGGTCCTGAGGATCTGGAATCCTGTGTGAGGCATTTACAGTAATCGGCCTCGGCGTGAGAGTGTGTCAGTTTTTGGTAGCTTAGTAGGTTTCATTCGGAAGACCACGAAACACGTCGTGGCTTCTCAAGGCCCTAACCACAACAACAACCAACAACAGCACCATCCCCGCCGGCATCGCCGCCGGAACCAGCAACAGCAACAGCACCAGCCCCAGCGCCAGCAGCAGCAACAACAACAACAACAACAGCAGTAGGCACACCAGCACCCCAGCCACCCAGCCCGACAGCGCACCAGCACCAGCACCCCAGGTAGAGTCGCGGGCTTCCGCTTACAACCACACTCAAACCTTCGATTTGGGCTGCGACGCAGTGCGATGAAGGGCAGGGGACCTACCTGCCTGCGGAATGATAACATGCTCTTTACAAGTCTTACATGACCCGAGTTTATTGCGTAGAACGTTTCGTGGATTTCCGTTGTCTTTTCGCGGACCCATCGCGAATCGGTCGCGGACACATAGCTTTCCATCTTAAGGCTGCTTTACACAAATTCCAAATCGAAGACAAAGACCGTTAGATCAATGCGCGCACGCCTTTCAAGACATTCCCCAGCAGGAAGTGGCCCGCGAAGGCATAGCAGGTGAAGACTGCCGAGAAGACCAGGAAAAAGTGTGCCTGAAACCGAAGCTTTTGCAAACCAATATGCTTGACGACTCCTTTGAAAAGCAAGGGTGCAGGGGGTTCATGCCACGATCACAGGCACACGGGCCTGACTTAGAAATTGGCAGAATTAGTTCCTTATTCTCCTAGTGGGATGCACCAGTGCCAAATGTCCATGGCCCCAACTCAGCATGCTGCCACATCTAAACTAGAAGCAGAGCGTGGCCAGACCCATATCATGCTGGTCAGCACAGCATGCGACATTCGCATCCGACAGCATGTTGTCCAGGCACCACATTGGGTGTGCAGTGCACCAGAGTCTGAACCACGATGTCCAGCCAAGGATTGGCCTAGCAGGGCACCGCACCAGAGAGCCCCCTCTCGGAGAAGTCCAGAACCGCCCGCGAGCCTGAAAGGACTTGAAGAAGCGAAAGACCACGACCTGAAGGAGAAGCGGAACTGGACAGCCAAGACCAAGAATCGCACTCTGCGAACCGGCGAGCCACGGGCTGCTCAGAACAGTCCGGGCTCCTTCACTGCCGCTGGAAAATAACACCTAACCTCAATACTCAAACAAAGGTTCTCAAAAACTTAATTCCGAGGGACAGTATGGACCAACTGTGTTCATTGTTCAATGCGGTGGCTCCTCGAGTTCGCACCTACCAAACAGCTGATCTAGGAACGACAGCATGCCAGCTGCCTGACCGGACCGAGCCCCGTATCCGGCCAACTGTGATGGCGAAAGAAGCAGACTACGCTGCCACTGCGAAACCGACTTTGACAATATTTGCTGGTGTACGAGCCACCATAAAGTTCAAGGCGAACATGTTCCGCATGAGCTCGGAGTCGTCGCGGATGGAGTTTCCAATCTCAGCGACGAGACGGCTGAATTAGAAAGCATCACGGGAATAAGTGGGAAGCTACTTTACAAGGCACTCAGGCCGATTCTGTGAAACAGATCATGCAAGACATGGGCCGTTGTGTACCATGACCCAAAAGAAACATGCATCTTTGCTTTGCTACTACTCCGACCGCTGGAGACTTCCATGTCACACTGTAACGGCGCAGCAAGGGTCATTGCAAGATTTGCAAACATAGTATACAATCAATAGCTGTGAATAGCTCCAAGTAGGTGGTCCATGCTAGTATTTCCGCTACCATTCCGACGATGTACACAGTGGGATCAGAGCAAACACCATCACCTTCAACGGTTAACTGAAAGCAGTAATTGAACTTTCCCGGCCAGGGGCTGTCATTATGACATTGAGCTTCTCTTCAATTTCGCCCAGACTCATTATGGCCTGCAGGGGCTTGCGCGTTGCCATACGTAGTTCGGATTAAGCCTACAGGCTTGAAAAAACTGCAATTTAAGCTTTTCGTCGGAGCATCTCTCTCCCTCTGACCCTGCAATCTACTCTTCCGGAAAGCTGCTCTTGTCTTTGGTGTGAGGCTTCCAGCTTGGAGAAGCTGCCCATGGATTTCACCCGCAGCTCCATCCAGGCTCCAGGCTTCAGCTTCAAAGTGCAGTGAAGGGAAAAGAAAACCCAGCAATGGTGTCTGACCTCAGACCTTTCTCTCAGACCATTCGCCTCAAGTTCCTGGAAGGTCAAGTAGGCCAGTTTCTTTTCCTCCAAAGCCCCCTTCAGCTGGACTTGCCGATCGAATTGTCCTCTGGCAGGTGCAATCCGCCGAACTATCCGACACATTCCGACATTACAGGAACAATGCGAACACCTGGATTTCGAGCACAGGTAACGTTCGATTACAAGGTTTGCTCCCGAATCCTGAACCCCAAACCGAACCGTCCTTTGGGCAGCGTGTCCAGGGCCGCAGGTAGATCGATGGTTATCTTAAAGAAGACCGTCACCCTCAGGAAAAGATCAGAGACATGCAGAACTGCTAGGGACGAACAGTCTGCAAGGCTGCTGCCCGCACCACGAGCAACCCGCGGAATGCGCAGCTGTCATGCAAAGGCACCACATCCCGAAGCAGACGCCCCCGAAGATCAGGGAAATCCACTCCAGAACCTCGACAGTCATGCTTTGAACCGGAGCAGGACAGCATCAGCTTATCAGCCATGATCTGCGAGCTACGGCTACTTGTCTCAGCAATCCTCCCTTGGCTGGCCACACAACTAGTCTCGGTCGCCTAACACGCATGTTGCTTGTCGTCGCCTGATCTCTTACGCTTGGGTGCCGAGGGTAGCCTAATCTGAGGACAAGCTGACACCATGCAGCCTTCCAGAAGCTCCAATAGTTCATGAAGCCGTCCAGGCCAGCCATTATCGCCTTGAGCTTACAGCATCTCTCAAGCATTCAGCCATGCAGCATCCTCCAAATTTTCGCAACGGAGCAGCAGAGGAGCAGGCTGCCAGCTTAGAGTGGCAAGATGCTCGTAGCAAGTCACCACGTCACAATCAGCACCATGGGACAATAGTGTGCAAAGCTCTATACATCTGCTGCCGCCTCACAGAAAATGTGCCCATTAGCAGTTGCATTTACTCCTCCATCAGACAAGCTCATACTAATCATACCTCGATCCTCGACACACTACTCTTGCCTGTGCCCCTTCCACCTTTCTGCCGCTGATGCTCGGGTATCATCTCCTTGATGTTGGTGTAGACGACCCTGTCAGAACCGGGGGGTCTGTGCAGAGGCCGCGTTGCATTCAAGAAGGCATTGGTACATTGATTACTTGACAGCAGTACATTCAAGAGTTGGTGTCACGAGGGAATTGAACTGCTGCAAACTCTGCACATAAGATCCTGTGCCTCACATCTTCCGAAAGAGAACAAGTCCAGCAGGCTGGGTTGCCAAGACACTGCGATTGTCGTTGAGATAAACACCCTGCCGTGCTTCATCGCCCATTGTGGCATCGCCGAGAGTTCTCAATGTGGGGGGGTCACCACCACCACACCCTTCCCTGCTATTCAGGCCCACAACACCATCACCACCACCCCTCTCCCCTCCCCTGCTACTGCTACTGCTACGACGACGACAACGACTACTACGACGACGACTACTACTACTACTACTCCGCCTCCTCCTGCTGCTGCTGCGCTGCTGTTGCTGCTGCTGCTGCTCCTCCTACTCCTACTCCTGCTTCCACTGCTACTGCCTACTGCTACTGCGACTGGCACTGCTCCCACCACCACCACGCTACTGGTACTGCTACTCATACTGGATCTCAGAAAGGGGCGGGGTGGTGGTACTTCCACCGCCCGTTACATCAGGGGGGGTGGTGCTACATCACCCCCTTCAGGCTGCAGCAGCGGAGACCAGGTTACGGAGAACTATCGCATCGCCTCTGTCTGACATAAACCTTTGCCCTGGGCAGTGCGAACTCCGCAACTTGAGTTCTGGACTTTCTCAATTCGTTCATTGTGGCGAATGGTTGCCGACAATGGTGGGACTCTACCAAGTCTCTGGGAAGATTGCCTGAGGTGCTTAGAATTGTGTTGACCAACCGGGTCGCGTCGCTTTGAAACCATCTTCCAGCCTGCTGCTGCCACGCCACTCCAAGCCGAGGCCATGAATTGAATTCTGCAAAAATCTGCATTTCCCGGAACGGAAACTGCAGGTCGCCCCCCTCCGAACCCAAAGCGCAGCTTGAAACGTGGGGGGTCGGGCTGATAAGCACGACCATTGCCGACGTGTTTGCAGGAGAAAAATTCAAAGGTACAGATCATTGCGTAATCTGGCTCCCAAACCCCTTTGCATCCCCCGACAATACATCACTTCGGCCGGCCTCAACGTTATCATGATAAAAAAGACATCCGGAATGAGGTTGGTGACCTTTGCGATCTGCATGCGTTGCAGATGATAGGGCTGGTCGGGTTTCCGGAGTGTCAGATTTGGGGGTTGCGGTTTCGGGTTTACGGTTTTAGTTTCGGGTTTAGGAAGTTCAGGGTTTGCGGTTTGGGGCTTAGGGTTTAGACTAAAGGGTGTAACCAGTCTAAACTGTAAACCCTGAACCGAGGCAGCAGAGTCAGAACCCCACATCCCATGATGTAAAACACTAAGTCCCCGAAGGTGCTATTCCCAGCGTCCCTTCACCGATTCAGCCTCGCGCCTTTGTGGCTAAAGCCAACAGGAAGCCCCCATCAGGGACGCAACAACAACAGTAGCAGCGGCGTTCAATAGCAACCGCAACAGCAGCAACAACAACAACAAGAAGAACAAAAATAATGAAAACACCAATTCATATTATCAGGAGCGAGCCCGGGCTGTGTGCGGAACACCGCCAGGCCGAGTCGGATTGGGAGGGCTCACACTTTCCCTACACCCTGTGCAAAGCCGCCTCAGCGACGTAGCTGGGGTCTGTTCCTAACGCATGGCCGCCGTACTCGATGCAGGTGCAACCAACTCAACGCGACTGTAACATTATCTTTCAATTTGTCCGTCATGCATATGAGCAGTTGTGTCGACTCAGCGATTCAGGCATAATTACAGTATGAATTGCAAGAGGTATTAGAAGAGCACATTGTTACAGCACAGAATCGTGAGACATCAGCCTAGATTTTCAGTCCCCAAGCGCACGAACCTGCTTCATGCGGTGAGGACGAACACACCGTAAGCTCAATGAGTCTACCGGATAGCAGCTGAGTTGCAGCCAGATATGGCTCTGCAGAAAAGCTCTCGTAGTGCTGCCTGCCAATGAAAGAGAACCCCCACCTTCGATGTGCCTGTGACTGGCAAAGCCTCTAGCAGGCGTGTGATGCAAGATGATGTCCAAGAACCACATAGCCACATAACGACAACTCTAGATTGCACACCATACTGTGACAGGAGCACGAGTTCACCACTAGATTCACTAGATACGCACGCGGAGCCGGAGGTCCCCACCGCTAAGCACGGCAATAGTTACTGCTTTCAGAGCAGCAGATTTATGTGAATGTGCTTGGGCCAACGCGAGACGGCCGTGATTGCCACCTCGCGCTGACACTGACGACCAGAGGAGCATTTACCGCGATGCTGCGCAGGCCTCCTTTTTGGCTTGATCTGCACTACGCGGGCACACTTCAGGGCGCCGACTCAATGACATCGCCGAGCGCACAGGGGGTCAGGGAGGCAGGGGAGGCAAGGGGCAGGGGTGACAGGGGGGGCTGACTAAGTCCTGTGGCCCCCTCTCATCAGACGTTACTGTTGTGTTCATGTCCAGCTGGCGCTCGCTGTCCCGAAAGGAGGGCTGCGGGGTGAACGTTTGGTCCATTGGGGCCGGCCGGCATATCTCCTTGCCCTGTGCCGCCCCATTTGATTGCGGGGAATGAAGACAGCCGGGACAGTAAGAAGGGCAGCACACTTCCGTCCCCTCCCTCGCGGTTCGAAGCGAACCGGGAAAGAAGGACCGCTCCGCTGACGCTCCAGAGGACAAGGGACCCCATTCGCCCAGATGCGGCAAGATGAATGATCCACTCTCTCATTTAGCTCATATGCACTTTGGCTGGTACCAACTGGTTTTCCATCTAAGCGGACAGCCTGGCCCTTGAAGTCAGAGGGGAGCCAAAGCTGAAGTGACAGGTCGGGTGGCACGCTGGCGGAGACAAAGGCTCCCTTCGACATCGAAGCATCCGTGGCAAAAACCTGTGAAGATGGCTCGGCGGAGAGATTGGTGCCAATGACCGGCAGTCGAGCACAAGCTCCTCGCTGAGAGCAGGCAGGCAGGCGGCACGCAATGACGCTGCGGCAAGGCTCAGGCGCTCGGTGGAGGGTGAGCGGCAATGGTCGCCCTGTCCCTGTGACAGTGGATGCCGGAATCAATCTCAACCCCGGCAACCTTGAAGCAGTGCTGGGATATGACATCCTTGTCATCGGAGCCTAAGATCCCAAAACCAGAGTAGGCGCCCTTTACGATACTGACAATCCCAGAACAGACGGTGGGACCCCGGGACTTGCACTCGGAGCCCTCAACGCTCAATGCGAAGAAATCGCCAATGATAAGTCCCTGCCAAAAGGCTACGCGGGCAGATCGGACGTTTTCCTGGGAGGCGCCCTGCGCCGAAGGAGGAGACAAGCCAAATCTGATAACAGCCCTTCATGGGCACCTGTGGCGAATTCGACTCCACCACGACAGTGGGTGCAATAAGGTGTCGACACAAACACCGAAGTCGAGCACCCCAGCTCTATTGGTCAAAGCAGCAATGCGCCCCAACAGTTCGTCGAAAGCCTGTGTGCCACGGAAGGCTGCAAGGGGAAAGGCGGGCCCAATCGTGGTGGTCGTAACTTTTGGTCGCGTGTAAAAACCTCGTCTGTTCGTTACACTGCCTGCTACAGGCAGCATCCTCTAAGAACGGTCAGCATGCAGAGCTGAGCTCCGACAGGCAGGTAGCGGGATGGTTCTCACCGCGACGATCCCTATCTGCCTCTGCTTTCTGGGAGACTTTCACGCAGCAAAGACGCAGGTCAACTGACGCCGCGGCCGTGGGCCGTGAGTGAGGCCAAACACTCTAGATCGATCCCAGACGCGGCAGAGGTCAGCCCCCAGGGTCCTTCGGACCTGAGCACCTCTGGTTCCCTGAAGGGCATGTTGAGCTTTGGCTCCAGGAACTCAGGGAGATCCCTAACCTGGTTGGCATTGATGGGCTTGTAGCGGCGCAGTGCCTCGGGACCACTGCGCATGTCATGTTTCAAAGGTGTTTCCACAGCCACAGGCCAACAGCGTGCAGCCGAGATAGTGCCCCGTCTGTGTCTTCCAAGGCCTCCGGCTCTCCTTTGCGCAAGCTGTGCCGGACAGTAGCAGCTGCTTGCACCCCTATAAAACCTCTCATGCGTCCCCGCCGCAGGGCTGCAATGAGGATGTCTGTGGCGATGTTAAGGTTCCGCCAGCATCCTTCCCTCTTGCAGGCACTGCTTTTGAAGAGGAGGCCACTTCTACTTTTGACTCATGGGTCTCAGCCTTGCTGAGGCTGGACCCAAGTCGGTTTCTTTGTAGTTTCAACACTTAGCCTTTCGAGGGATGCCCATGCGGTGCCCTCAGCCGCTCTTTTCCCCCTGCCGGTCAGGCGCACCAGTGTGTTTGATGCCCGGCCCTGCAGGTCCAAGGCTGTCTTGCGCAAACTGTCTGTGCGTCGCTGCACCCAGCTTGTTGCAATCTGCCTTAAAGATGTCGAGTGCGGCTGCAAGCCTGTTCCCCTTGCTGCCCTGCAGAGGCCCCTCAACCACTAACAGGCAAAGGTTTACGGTAGGTTGGAGGTGCTAGTTCGAGCGTGTGCCCCTGCTGCGCGGGCAGAAAGGGCCTCCACACTGCCGCCAGTCTTGCGGAGGTCATTGAGTTTTTGCACCGGGCCGGCGTCGGTGAAGGGCCCTAGGAGTCTACCCCTGCCGCACTCGTGCAGAAGGTCTTTCACCTGGTGAAAGACCTTCCCTTCAACCGAATTCAAATTCTGGACTGGAAAAACGACAATTCGGCCTGGATCAGGCTGACTTGAGCTTTGGGACTGGAAGAGCCTCAATTCGGCCTGCATGTGTCACTTCTTTGGCAGTTTGCGCAGCCCATTGTGCTGCTCGGCCTGTCGGCGTGACAGATGTTGTTCCTCGCTCTCGGCCAGATTGGGAGGTGCCTTTGGGGAGGTGCCTTTGGAGGGCGCTTGCTGGCCTGAGCTTCTGACTTTCGAGTCGCAATCGTGTCCAGCTCTTGCATGTACGCCAGCGCGATCCCATCGCTGATCTGGGAACGCCGTGAGGCTCTGGAGGCAAATCCAGGCTCTGGGCTGCTTGCCAAGCCACAATTCCTAACAGATGCTGGTTTGCAAAAAACTGCCGTGTCTCTCGAGAAACCGCATAAACTTAATCCCCTCCGGCGCCAAGAGCCGAGTTGGATCCATTCGTTGCTCCATGTTGGCCCTATCTCCGAAAGCACCAGTCTGAGTTCCTGCT
Organism: Symbiodinium sp. CCMP2592; assembly: GCA_905221615.1. Lineage (NCBI taxonomy): Eukaryota > Dinophyceae > Suessiales > Symbiodiniaceae > Symbiodinium > Symbiodinium sp. CCMP2592. Next base: position 389,256 of record CAJNDT010003935.1, on the reverse strand, counting down.
GAATTTTGGATCGGCCGACCGATCCCCGGACAGTGGCCAAGCAGGCTGCTCCGCCGGCAGAGAGCTGGTTGACCAAAGCAACTAGCGCCTGCGACTGCGCAAGCACGGCGTTGGTAAAATGACCCCGGCGGCCTGAAGTCCTAGAACCTCCTCCTCCGATCTGCTGCACCGTAGCCAACTGAAAGAAGCACCGACGACAAGGGTTGCTGGCGTATGGCGGGCTCCCGTCGCCGTGGGAGGCTGTGGCTGCGACAGCTTTGCAGCTTCCTGTTGAGGAGGCTTGGGAGCTGCCAACGCGTCGAGCCTGCCAACAACCGCGGTCATCAACTCCATCACACGAGAGTGCTGCGCCGCCAGTTGCTGCACCGTTGGCCTCTAAGAGGAAGTGACCCGGGATCGCAAGCCCGTTTGCTCGCAGTATACACTAACAACACAGCGATTGCAGGCCAATGCTTGGGGTCAGGTCCGGGCAATCAACAACGCCCTCTAGCACAACCTTGGCCCAACAGCCTGCCGTCCAGGCTCTCACAGCTCGCTCTTCAGGTGATGGCTCACCGCGACCCAAAGCACGGCAAAGTCCACGGCAGAACTCTGGCGCAGCGGAGGCTGTGGAAGGACGGGTGACTGATGGTAAAGGAGAGGAATATCCAACTGGAGCGGCAGCGGGACACGGGTTAGGGGAAGGTCCGGGTCGGACGCCGCAGGAATGACGAGGAATGAGGAGGTTGAAGCAATGGGGGAAGGAGGCTCTTGCTGGACAGGCGCAAAGAAGCGGAAACCCTAAGGCTAAGGGACAGCCCTTCAATCTCCAAAGTCAGATCTCAGCTTTCAGGCTCACTCATGCACGTAGCCCCGAAGGCGGCTCCGCACCCTCTGGACCCGGCGGTCCTCACCTGGAACCGAGATATCAAGTGGTTCAGGAACAAGTTGAAGGCCTCGGTTGTAGAAGAGGTGACAAGCCCAAGCTCCAAACAAAGTTCCCAGGATCAGCCCCAAGAGCAGAAAAGCCACCAGTGTGCCCCAATTGAGGAATGACTACTTGTACCACCTTCCCGAAAGATCTGAAGGATCTGCACAGCCGAAGCCGAAGCGAAGGCCGTGCGATACCCCTCAACCCTATTGAGAGCTTGAGCAGCGGGACATCTTTCATCTCGTTCTTCTTTCTGTCCGTCCTTGTTTTCATTGCTTTCTCCCTCCATTCTTGAACCCTGTCTTCTTACTGTCATTCCTCCTTTCTTCCCCTTTCTTTGCTTCCTTTCTTAAGGCGGCAGCAGTAGCAATAGCACTAGCACTAGCAGTAGGAGTTCTGGTACAGGGCGCCGGGAATCGAGAACTGTCAGGAGGGACAAGATGACGCATGATCTTGGTCATCTTGCTACTGGGGAAAGTAAACGCTAAAAGGGGGGTCAAGTTGGCGCGTCATCTTGGTCATCTTGGTCGGGAGAATTTTGGGGGGATCATCTTGGTCATCTTAACCACTTGCACCGCTTGCACCATGGCACCACTCGTACCACGTACGCCACTTTGCACTTTGCAAGCCTCCCCAAACTACACATGTGAGCTTTTGTTAACCTATTTTGCGGTATTGTTTGCTTGAGCTATTTTGCTGATTCGCTCCACCTGGCCAATTTTCGTGGCTTGGGTGCGCCCGCCCGGCGTGTGCAGGTATAGGCGTGTGCACACCAAGAGACCACATCGCCATAGTACGGTGCACTCCACACAGCCTTGTCGCAAGATACTTCCACCTACGCGCTGTTCCACGGCAAACCTTAAACCCCAGACCGATGCGCGAGCCTGGCGCACATTTGACCAGCTTAGGCACTACCAAGAACGCCTAAAATTGCAAAAATCGTCGCTCGTTGGGCTGTTTTGCGGATTTTGGGAACCCCTAGATGGCAAATTTTGACGATGTTGGACCATTTTGGGCTTCCCTACAAGACTGCTGTCTTTGTTGTTGATTTTTAATGATGTTTGTCTGCACAAACTCGAAAAGAGCAAGCAATGTGCTTTTTGGATCTCGAAAAAGCAAATCTTCGTGACGGTGGACCATTTTGAGTTTCCCCCGAAACAAACAAAAGTGCGGAAATCGGTGCTTGTTGGCCTATCTCGCAGATTTGGGGACCCCCGAATGGTAACTGGAAGCAAAGTGCAACTACTCGTAGTAATAGTATGCTCCTGTTCCCGGATGTGTTCCTGTTTATCTTTCCTCACCGCTTTTTTGTATGCTCTGTGTTGTTTCTTCCAGTCTGTCCTTGTTCTTCTGTGTCGCACTTTGTTCATGCTTTGCTGCTTTCTTTGCGTCTACCCTTCTTCGTGACTTCATTCGGTCGTTCCTTCTTTTCGTTCCTTCTTTATTTACGTCCCTCTTGTCGCCTTCCTGCTTTCTGTCCTTCCTTCCTTCCTTCCTTGTTTCCTTTTTGTTCTTGCTTCAATCTTTCCTCCGCGCCTTCCTGTCTTTCTTCCTTCCTTCTTTCCTTTCTTTCCTTCCTTCCGCCCTTGCTTCCTCCCTTCCTGTGGACCATCCTTCCTCTTTTGCTCCTGCCTATGTCCCATGCGCATGATACACTTGTACACTTTGGCGCCGGCCTGGAGACGGTAGAGCTTTGAAGCCGCGAAACAAGCAAGCCAAATCAAAAAAGATTGCAACTAAGAGAAAGCAACAGTTATAACTAATCTAGAACCTCTTCCCCACCACCTAGGCCACCTCCCCCACCAGAATAACAAACAAAAAGAAACGCTAAAAATGGCCTCGGCTTCATCAAACCACTGGGCTCAAACTCGAACTGGATGATCTCCAGCGTGAAGAGGTTAACGTTGGCATTGTAAAGGAATACCTGGTACCTCGGGGCTTAGCGCCTGAAGGGCTCCTAGTGTTCAGTGGGTAAGAGTGAGAAAAGGAATTAAGGGTCCAAAATACCTCTGCTAGCCGAAAACTGTCATGTGAACTTGAAAGAGCACGGATGAGTCTTTGCTATCCTCCCACACGTGTGACGTAGCCCACGCACCCACCGCCATTTCGTAATGGTCGTCGTCCTCGCCCTCGTCGCTAGTTACCAATATCAACATGGAACTGGCTTACAACCTGTACGTAGACATAGTATTGGGAGGAGTACAACGATTAGAAGAAGATAAGACGAAGCGAAGCAGCAGCTGCTGCAGAAGCCACTGTCCGAGTACCCGGTGGTGGTGGTGGTGGTGGTGGTGGTGGTGGTGGTGGTGGTGGTGGTGGTGGTGGTGGTGGTGGTGGTGGTGGTGGTGGTGGTGGTGGTGGTGGTGGTGGTGGTGGTGGTGGTGGTGGTGGTGGTGGTGGTGGTGGTGGTGGTGGGTGGTGGTGGTGGTGGTGGTGGTGGTGGTGGTGGTGGTGGTGGTGGTGGTGGTGGTGGTGGTGGTGGTGGTGGTGGTGGTGGTGGTGGTGGTGGTGGTGGTGGTGGTGGTGGTGGTGGTGGTGGTGGTGGTGGTGGGAAGCATAGCAGCAGTAGCGTCACCAGCCTCGTCAGCAACCACAGCAGCACATCGTCGCACTCATCGCAATCGTCTTCACCATGTCCATCATTAGGCACATGAAGAACCACAAGTGCATGGACAAGTCGAGTGCAGCTCCGGAGCTCAAGAATCCGCACACGATCGTCCAGCCAGGGTATCGACACCAGTGTGTCGAACTGCTCCTGCCAGCTCCCAGCTTTCCGTTCACTGCTGGCGATCCATGGACTCTATGCGTCTTGATGTTCGGGTTTGGCCGAGATCTGCATTTGGTGGAGCTGTGAAGCGGGTGCTGCCGGGTGACCAGCAACAGTGTCTTCTCAAGCTGGTACCTCAGCTCTCATGGCGGCGGGGAGTGAGGTTGCTTGACCGGAAAAGAACCTCTGCCTGAACAATCTGACTTGTTTGACGGCTTGTGTTTGCAGGCGGCTATGAAGTCAAGCTTCTTGTGATGCTGTATGCGAATCTGCTGCTGCTGCTGCTGCTGCACTATTGCTGTCAGAAAAGTCTAGCACCGAAAGCAGCGAGAAAACCGTTAAGTCGCCACGGGCAGCACCAAAGCTGACAGAAACAGTTCAGCGCAACAGGCACATATGCAACGGAGGAGGCGACACCTCTTTCAAAGCCGAGGAACGGAAAGACGATGTAGTCCCACTGCAGATCCCCTGTGTTAATGCATTCGCTGTTCCTGGAGTCGAAGATGCGACCTCCGTGCAGCCATGTCAAATCTGTTGAAGAGCATGCAGTGGATCTTGGGAGAACGGCTCGTCCCGACAAACTGCGACGGCATGGGCACGTGTTGAGCTGTTGTCAGGGCTTCTACTCCCGCACTGCAAGCAGCGGGCATTGCAAAAATGGGTGGGAGCATGACTCGGACCTGTCCGTCTAGGCCTAGGCTTTGCGAATCTGGTGCTTTGCATTGCAAGGAGCCGAGGATTTCGTTGGTTGGGCACGGCGATGGCTCGTAGAAGCCCTTGGCAAAGCGAACTCCGGTGATCATCTGGTTCCTTGTGCCAGGGACACGTGATGCTCTCGGGATGTAGGCCAACCCCGCGAAATGGCACGCAGAAAGCCCTAGAGCGGGTGCAGGGAAATCAGTTTTGCTTTGCAGCATGCACTACAGCATGCCTTATGCCTTGTGGTGGCTCTTCTGACGGCTCCAGCCTTGGTGGAACTGCCTCGCAAACCTAGTGCCTGCTACGATCTCCTGGCGCGACTTCTCGACTCCCCGCGAAATACAAACCTGGGAGCACGTAAAGCGGCAATGGGGGGTTGTGAGGAACTCCAAAAGACTGGGACCTTCATGAAATTTCCGCGCGTCATCGAGAACACTTTGGATTTGCAACTAGCAGCCATTCAAGAACAAGCTTCTGCTCAGCCAACCGTCCCGGCACAGGATCATAAATGTCATCCTTGGATGTGCACTGATACCAGGAAGCAGCTCTCGATCCGCCAGGCGGTCTAAAGTCATCAAAGTCCCATCACAGAAGCCTCGCCCGGGCACCTAATGATCACAACCCGCCTCAGAAGCCGGGAGTCTTGTCGAAAAACGGTTGGGAGGTAGTGGTCCCTGCAGCTTCGAGTCAGCTCTCAGAAGTTGCAGGCTCTGAGGACGAATCCTGATGGACACTGGTGCTTTGCATGTTCGCTCCGATTGTGTCGAAACCAAAGTGCAAACATGTGGTGCCACTGCCCACTTGCGAAGCCCCACCGTGCCCTACGATACACACCCTGCCTGGTCCATGTGTTCAGAGTAGGTATCTCAGCTTTTGAGCTTTGGAGAGTGGACATCCAGGCTCTTGGACTCGCATTTCGGGCCTAGAGGGCCTAGCCCGAGCCAGGGCACATCCACGTACTTCCTCTTGGGCGTCACGGTTAGTGTCGGGAAGCGCTCCTTTGAATGGCAGTCGCAGCATGTATTCCCCTACGATCCATTTGCTAATCTCGTGGACATCGCTGGAGAATCTGCAGGGATCGCAACTCAGCCAGATTGCCGATACGCAGTCCGCTGATGCTTCAATGCTGGCGAAGGGCGAGCAGGGCGTTGTGCACACGCCAGCTGTGAAAGAGGTCAATGTGTGTTGCTGCGACCTGTCATGGCACAAGCGTAAGTTTACAACGGCTCTCCGAACTCAATTCAGATTCCAGTGCGTAAGGAAGACCACAAACAATGTAAAGCCTGAAACTCTCATACAGCTAACTAAGCAGACCCAAGCAGGATGCTGACGGAGTATGAAGCTGAAGCCAAGGTGCCCAGGAGAACGCGATGAAGGAGCCTATCGTCATAGGCAAGGACCACCTGGACTTCTGGCATTCTGCGCAACTATGTCACGCAGCCCTTCAAATTTAGCCCAGCGACAGTGCGGTGCTTGTCTCGTACTCAAACTTCATCCTCAAGATGTCGTGCTGGCTCCGGTAACGTTGCAATGTGCATGAGACTCTTGGACTCCCTTCATGCTGAGCATGACACCACTCCAAAAGCTTCTCCCGCTCGATTTGGTGCGACTTGAGCTCGACCTGCCAAGGAAAAGCCATGTCTTCGCTCCGCTCTGCGGCACGGTTGGCCTGGGCACTCCTTCCCCTTTGAGGGCGTTTGGGCTTGGCTAAGTTCAACCCTGTCCAGCTCATGACACCACCACTGAAGTTTCCCATCCGCAGCTGAGCTAGAATGGTTTGAGTGTCTCCGCCGCCTCTTTCTTGCGGAGGCCTTCTTTGACGAGGTTGAAAGCCAGCACACCTCAGTGCCAACCGAATCAGATGAATCTAGCCAAACTTCAGAGCGATTCTCCTTGCAATACCATGCTGAGTACCTACGTTTACCTGCACAACCTAGATTCTTTCTATCCACTTCTCTGCACTCACGTGGCCAGGCCTTGCGTCAGAGCATGGTATAAATCCTCGGCCTTAGCTTCGCAGCCTTGCGGCTGCTTGGTGGGACATGATAGGACGTGTAGATCAACCAGCTAGGATTCACGAGGATTCAAGCTGCAGATCTCTTGCTTCAGCCAGTGCTGATCACATGATTGCCTGTGGCGTTGGCTCGCTCTTTGCCCTCAAAACTATCTTCGTCTCAGATTCTGTGCAATGTCCATTGCCGTCGCGGTCTGCGTCGTGGACCAGCGCCTGACGGCTTTGCCCTCCACACAAGGATAAAGCTTCATCCGACACGCTGCTAGGGGCGTCATGAGCCGCGGTCTTCGAGATCCCGAAAAAAGGATCTGCTTTGGGCCGGGCACCATGAAGGCCTTCAAACCCCCTCAGCGCTCCGCGCGGCCTTCAAGTCAGACTCGTTGAGTTTGACGGTGTCCACTGCTTGCAAAGTCATCAAGTCCTGAGCAGAGCTTCACGCAAAAAGTCGAATGAAACTCATGCCTTCATAATGTCTGCATGCATTCCATTCTCTGTCTAGGCCCTAACTGGTTTTTGCAAGGCGTTGAATGCTGAAGGGGAGCACACAGGTAATCTTCGTTTTGCTGAAGGCCCATGTTCAAAAGTCGAGCACGGCATACTGTCACAGGCATTCTGCCGCCTTTGCACACACACACACACACACGCACACACACACACACACACACATCTAACCGGCTTAACAATTGGTGGTGGCTCAAAGGCCCGACTCAAGTCGTTGCTTTTCATGGCTGCTTTGGCTCCGGGTCTTACCTCTCCGGACGTTATGACCCAAGTGGCACAGCCTTCACGACACCTGGATGGCAAAAAAACAGGAGTTGATGTTATCCCGGCGATGGCTGCAAGACCTCGTCAAGGTCTGTCTCCGAGCTAACTGGGCAAGGGTCGTGCGCGACACGTGACATGGACCCTGGGCTGCGCAGGCGACGATCCGGCTGTTCAAGGAACAACTGGGTAAGCTGGCAACTGATGCATGCAACGGCCTTCGAAGGTGTGATGATGGGACAACTTCCTGTTCAACCGGTCCAAGGTTCGTGGCAGGACATCTTCAGCTGGAGATGTTTTTCAAGGAACTTGAACGGATGCTACGACACATCAGCCGGAAGCGGGGGCATCCTCGCTTTCGTGAAGCATGGCGGCGCGCTTCCAGACGAGTAAGGACCACAACGAGGCCCGTCGAGACGTGAAGCTCACAGAGCCCCGCGAGTGGTGGAGCTTCGGGAGCGGTGGGACATGGTGGGACAGCGACCACCGCAACTTGCGACTGAGATGCCGGCCGTTCCGATTTCCTGGGCTACGGTCCAAGCTGATCCTGCAATAACCGCGCCGCTGTTCAAACCGCTGCAGCTGGAGAACACCGTCGGTGATCATGTTTGGACCTGGGGGCCAACCTTGCTAGCAGAGGTGAGACGGCACACACAGCAGCACGTGAAGGACTTGCAGTCAACTACGAGACTGCCTGGCTGAGTCAGGTTGAGAACAATCAGCATTTCAGAGACATGGTTGAGAGCGGTCATCAACAGCGAACCCTCCGGCACCTCCTCAATTACCTCAAGCATCGTCCTCTCAGTTCGACCAAGGCGTCGCGCCCCTTCCAAGATAAAGTCTGACCTACCTCCCATGAGAGCATCAGCATCCTCTACCCATTGGCCGTCTTCTACCAACCGGCTGGTGAGCAGGAGCGGACGCTGATACTTCGCAAGCTTCAGCCTCCTGGAACGGCGACTTTGGTCACTGAGGCCGTCACCCTTCGTGGGTGGGATTTTCGTGGGTGGGAGGGTTCCCCCCGATCCCGACATCCTTGTGACGGCCCGTCCATGTTGCATTCAAACCCGGCTCTGAACCAAATGCCAACGTGCAGTGCAAACCTTGCAGAAGCACCTCGTTGGCCAAGATGGAGATGCTTGCTTGCTCCCTCGGCGACTTCGGTTGCCAATACTACTAAGGTGAACAACATGACCACGGAGCCATCACCTACCACGTCGCCTGCAACCCCTGCCACTCCTGGTGCAAGAACGACCAAGGCTGCTCCCCGAGGGGTGTCCAAGTGGGAAGGCCACTTGGCAGCTATGTGCCAAGAAAAGGGCCAAGGCAGTTTATTAAGGAGCTTACCCACACCCACAATTACAAAGGACCATCATCACCGGCAATTGCAACAACGGAAACGGCTCTACTTACGGAAGATGAGGAGACAGAGCTACTGGAGTCCCCAGAGGCGGTTTCCGAAGAAACGGCCCGTGTCCGTGAAGCCCAAAGACGAGTTGAGGAGCTGCCATGGTTATCTGGCCTGACACGCCTGCATTGACCTGTCGCGCAGCTGTCCGCGAAGCGAAATGCAGGAGCAGTGTGTCAAACGGCCCACCGCATCTTACCCTATCTTCTGAAGACCCGGAACTGTTGGAGACAATGGGCACTGCCATGCGTTGGTGGTGTTTACAGACTCAAGCCTTCCTCCCGGTGGCGGGGGATCTCATGGAGCCGTGATGCGCTGGTCGCACAAGCAGCTGGCGACTTTGTTGACAGCGGCGTCGGAGCTGATCCAAACTCTGGAAGGACTTGTTCTGGCCACCAGCGTTGCCGATTTCTGGCAGATTTGGTGGGTTAGACGTCAACTTTGGTGCTGCAAGTGAACAACTTCTCGGCCGTCCAAATGCTTGCTAGGTCCACAGTTCATGAGACCGACATGGTTTGCACGAGCGATTCCGTGCTGGAAGTGTCATCATCCAACACGAGCCGGGAATCATCCAGCTTGCGGACTTGCGGATGAAATCATGGCAGATGAGGGCACAGCTGGCACAGAAATCAGGAGGAGCGAAAGTTCAAGACGATATCTACGAACGATAGTGTGAAGGGCCTCATACCGCACCTCATGGCATCGCCTACGTGCTGCTGCTCAACGACTGAAGGCACGGACATAGACTATCGAGGTGTAATCTTCACTGGATGTCCACACGATCATCCTGGTTATTGGTGTGGTTGGTGAATCACGGTGAATGGGACTCAGCGACGGCAACAGAGCCGAATCACGGAGATCACAAGCCGGATCACCGCTACAACGGGACCTACCGGAAGGGCTTCTTCCTCTACCCAGCCCGCGACCTGCTGTTTGGAGCGTCTACGGAAAGGGCCTCGCCTCGAAGCACCACGTGCCTTGAGAGAGCTATGAGGAGACAGACCGGGGCGCTATGCCTAAGTACTTTCACTACAACTGAGACCCAACCTCAAGTCTCGGGACCGGTTTCTCACATCTCACCTGCAGAAGCTCCAGAAGAGGCTGGTGGTTCGCTTCGTTGAGAATATTGAGCGGAGGCGAATTGGGCACCGCATGCTGTATGAAGTGTGCGTTCATGTGCGTTCAAGGGGCCCTCCGTGCTCGGTTAGATGATGTGCATAAGGAGACGTGCTGATGCTGATGACTAGCATGTCGGTTGATGCAGGCTTCTGCTTCAAAGCCAAGGGCTGAAGCACCCTTGGAAGGTGGTGCAAGAATCGTCGGCGAGAGCATTCGCAGGAACCGCTGCAAAAGAGCCCAATGCACTGGAACCCTATGATGCTCTCCATGCGCCATCGAAAGTCCATCTCTCACGGGCGGACGGGTTGTCGACGCAACAAGCGTTCATCCACGAGTCTTCGACGATAAAGATGACTGCTCCGGCAGCGCAGATATCTGTCACGATGACAGGTACTTCTGCGCCCGCCAGTTCTGCGGCTGGCAGAACAATCGACATCGATGTTTGGGCACTGTTTTCACGATGAGTGCAGCCGCTTGCGCAGCACCTTAAAAACAACTCCTTGGCACTCCCTCAACTTGCTAACCCAACATGCCTGAAACCCGACATCCCCAAATCCAACTCCGTAAGAGCTGTGAGCACTTTCAGTCCAGATTCAGCCGACACATGACAGCACCTCGAATTGCCATTGCGTGGGGTGCCGATTACGAGCAGCGCCGGTCACTGCGGTTACAGACGGTCAGTTCCTGTTACTTCCAATTCTCGGGGAGAGGAGGGGAGGAAGCTGCTAGTTTTCGCCCGGCAAGCGGCCGTCGTATTGATGGTACCCTTTCGGCCATCGTCCAGAACTCGGAAAAGCTCCAGCGTATCCTTCTGGGTCACCTAATGCGGGTGAGATGAGCAATCAGCAAGGATGAGCGACACATATTGCATGAACCCGATTGCTGGAGGAGTATTCACGAGAACAGATAACCTAGCCTGCAACCCGGATGGTCAACATGTTCGAGCTCGAAACAGGACGATGGGAAGTCTGACTCACAGCAAGCGCACTTCCGTCAGAGTTTTAGAGCCCTGCATGGCAACTATCTGTGAGCGTAAAGATTTATCATGCAGCATGTGTGATGGGAAGAGCGACTGTGCCAACAGAAAGCAGCCCTGGAGTGCTAGCCTGAAGCTGCGCAAGTTGCATCGAACTGCAAAGACAAATTCAGGCAACTGCCGCATCAAATGACGCTGCTCTGGACACTTCAGCACAACGTCATCCGTGCTCATGGTCCTTTAACATCACCGGCCCCGAAACCCCGGCCAAAACCGAGTTGAGGCGGCTCGCCAAGTGGATGTCGCCTTCAGCAATCTTTGTCCAGATGCCCAGTTGCCGCAGACTGTCGATCCTGAGCCGATGTGTTCAGACTTGTAGAGCCTCTTAACAGGAAGCGACCTGCCACAGTCTGTTGTTGGCATGCCTTGGTACAGAAACGAACTGCCGTTCCTCCGTAGGGATTGTAGGGATTGTGATGCAGTAAACCAAACCGTGGCACGAACATGCAGAGAAGCATAGCCTGATGCGCAAGGACTAGATGGCGGGCTGCTTGATTTATACGTGGTTACCAAGAGACTTGTCACTGACATTGACGTCTTCCGGCATGGTCCGTGCCTCGGTGTCGTCGTGTAGCCAGGAAGTCTGCACGGGGGGCCGGATACTTTCTTCAGCGCATAATTAACGGCTTTGGGATTTACTTTAGCCTTTGCTTCTTGGCCATGTGGACCACATGCCGAGAGGCTTCGGAAAGAACGTCGCTGTCAGGCCAGCATCGCACCAGAATCGGACATTCCGACAAGCAATGTGCTGCCCCTCCCGGTCTCTGGAAGTTTCGGATGCTCAGCTGTTGTATGGACTGCTGTCTCTAAGGCTCTAAAATACATCATGCAACAGTCACAGAATATGAGTGCGCGGATCTCTGTTCATACCTCTGCGAGCCATCTGCGGGAAAGACTCACTGTAACACAACCGAGTGCATGTCATCAAAACCACTCAACTGCATCAGCGTGCTGTCAGAGACCGCAGCACCCCCTTGGCTGCATCCCCCGCCCAAGCTCCCGTCATTCCGTCAGCGCAGAAACTTGCATGTCATCCGCGCGTCCGGAGACGGTGTCGATCTGCATCGTGAGCTAGGCAGCGCATGCAGATTCGAAGGCAGCGAAGACCTGGCAGGACGCATGTCGGAGTCTAAGCCAGGCCGCCAGGCTGCATAGAAGTGCCCAAACTCTTGCAGCTGATTTAGGACGCCCGCAGCTAGGAGTTTTCTTCGAAGAACTCGCTGTCGCTGCTGAAGTTGCTGCGGGAGGTGCCTCAGCTTGGCTGAAGTCTATCGGCGATGAACTGCAGGGAACTAGGCTACCAGTAGTGTGAAAAGGAACCAAGTGCTGATGCAGTTGCCGGTGAAACTTCTGGCTTGGCTGGCCTTGACACACAAGTCGGAGGTGCATTCACTTCGTGCGGCTTGGGTAAGACGGTAAGATACGTGTCTATATATTGAGTTTATTTACATTGGCTTGCTGCTGCAGAGGCCTACCGCGCGGATATGTTCATATGTTAAATCAAGGCGTGTGCAGGCAGAGAAAGGAGAAACCTGGTGCAAAGCTACCGTTGCCTGCACACAAAGCTCAAACATTCTGACAGGAAACAGATAGAACGTCATAGGGGAAACAAATGCGTTACAAGGCAGGGCATCTTGGCAGAAGCCGTGTGTGAATTGTCGCCGATCGGGAGAAGGGACCATTGGGGCCCAATGCCTGGCTTCTGACCCCACGAGGGAAAGGCGCAGTCCGCCAATGAAACTTCCGGACAAGAGGCAGCGCGGCTCAGGGCCTTCGCACTTTCTCCACCCTGCAACTTCTGCGCAGTGGCGCGGAGAAAGAACTGATCCTCACCGAAAGCGAAGCAAGGCCCTGTTGTTTGTGGCTCGTCGGGTTTTTCAAGAGAACGTGCACGCAGCAGTGGTCGGAGGCTGAAGCAACAAGAAAAGATCCGAAGCGTGGAAAGGACGTTCGCCCGAGGCACCACGTGCATCAGGGCCAGAGGCACGTTGACTTTGGCCTGAAGTTCCCAAGGAGAAACAAGCTTCAGCGCGAAGCCCTTGCAGGTGAATGAAGCTTTGGCTCTAGCTGAAGACCTTCTGCACACGCTCTGTGGCAACCAGCCCGTAACTAACCTGCAACAACTCAAACAATCAGAGAAGACACCTGGGATGGCGGCTCCAATATCACAATACAACCTCATGTAGCCGGCTTGCATGCATATGAGCGGTGATGGTCTCGACATCTTCGTGGATGTTGCTTAGCTGACCCTGCAGCACGGACATGTGGTCCTCAGCACACATCGAGCGTGATCGAGTTCATGCATGATTGGCGAGCTACTGTAGGGTGTGCCAGTACCGTATCTGGCAGTTCACACACAAACACAATCTCGGCTTCTGGGCGACTTCAGATCTGAACAGTGCCAAAGTCTTGAATCGTTGCCCCACACAAACAAAGTCTGGCAGCTCTGGGCGATGTGAGGCTTCAACGCCCTGAACTCAACCCGTACCATGCCAAGGGCTTTTTGCAGACACAGAGTCTGCTTTGTGAACAGAAGTCGGGCTGCTGTCCTGATGCTCAGCAAGGATCTACAAACTGGGGTTGCCTGATCAGGAAAGATCAAACAGAAAGATTAGTAAACAAGTGACAAGAAACGACATATAAAAAAGAACCAGGGGAAACGACCCTGTCTAAGCACGGCTGCCACGGAGATAAACCGGTGCTGCCAGATCTACTCAGAATGCAGAAGTCGTCGTCGCCGTGGTAGTGGCAGTGGCAGTGGCCGTGCAGCGGCAGTGGCACTGGTAGTGGCATTAGCAGCCGTAATGGTGTGGTCGTGGTCGTGGTGGTGGTCGTGGTAGTGGTAGTCGTCGTGGTCGTCGTGGTCGTCGTGGTCGTCGTGGTCGTCGTGGTCGTCGTGGTCGTCGTGGTCGTCGTGGTCGTCGTGGTCGTCGTGGTCGTCGTGGTCGTCGTGGTCGTCGTGGTCGTCGTGGTCGTCGTGGTCGTCGTGGTCGTGGTGGTCGTTGCGGTAGTGATGGTGGTACAGTGGTGGTCGTGGTGGTGGTGGTCGTGGTCGTGGTCGTGGTCGTGGTCGTGGTCGTGGTCGTGGTCGTGGTCGTGGTCGTGGTCGTGGTCGTGGTCGTGGTAGTGGTAGTGGTAGCGGTAGCGGTAGCGGTAGCGGTAGCGGTAGTGGTAGTGGTGGTAGTAGTAGTAGTAGTAGAAGTAGTAGTCGTAGTAGTAGTAGTAGGAGTCGCCGTAGTAGCAGTAGTCGTCGTCGTCGTAGTGGTGGTGGTGGTGGTCGCGGTCGCGGTCGTGGGTCGCGGTAGTGGTAGTCGGCGTAGAAGTAAGAGCAGAAGAGGGAGTGCTAGTAGTCGTCGTCGTGGGATCAATATAACACTTGATATTGCCACCTGGATTCACATTTCTCCGTAACGTGTTGCATTGACAATCTTCCCTTTCCATCAGATGATGTATTGCTTTTCAACATGACACTATATAACATGCAAATACAACTGGTAACCCACGTTCATCGGTATTTGCTGCTTTCGGTTCATACCGTCTACAAGCATTCCACACATCTACTCCTTTACAGCCAAGAGGGGTCGTACCGGTTTTACCCCCGTCAGCCACAGAGAGAGAAAGAGAGAGAGACAGACAGACACAGACACAGACGAGAGAGAAAGACGTGCAGACTGGTTCCTTTTGCCATGCGTCTATTTCCGAGTTCGACTTTCGATTCCTCTCGATGTCATGAGGGGGTTTTCGACTTCTGGACAGTACTGGGGCTTAACAGGGCGAGTATGAATAGCTGGAGTCGTAGTATTGCTCTCACCGCATGGAAGGGCGCAGTACAAGCCGAGAAGCCCCGCAAAGCCGGGCAGCCAGAAGCCAGCAAAGCTGAAAAAGCAGAATGTGCAAGAAGCCAAGAAGCCAGAAAAACAAGAAAGCCAAACTGCCGTCCAAGAAGCGATGGAGCCAAGTAGCCAGAGAGCTACAGAACCCAAAAGCCAAGATTCCAGGATCCGAGAGGCCGAAGCACAGCTCAGAAGTCAAGAAGCCCGAAGGTATTGATATGGCTCTTGTTTCTACATTGATCCGTTTTGCGTTTTGATTCATCCTATTTGTGGTTGTTTGATTGATCCCTACTGAGACTTTGATCCCTACCTCTCTACAAAGTTGATCTGGACTCCTCTCTCAACAGCGCATGATCAAAGAGAACACTGTGAAACGAATACTGGGTCCACGATGTCATCATGTGAACTAGCAGGCGGCCTCTTGCTGGATGGTCCGAATCTTCTCTGCCACAACCTGCCGGGTCAAGCTTTCGACATGGGTGACTTCGGTAGCTCAGAGCTTCAAACACAAAGGACACTACTCTTATTGCCATTTTGGCCAAATCAGCTGCATCGTGGAAGCGGTTAACATGAACCGCCACATGTCGCCGAAGCAGCAGAAGATGATGCGACAGACAAGGAAGCAAGGGCTAATCAGGAAGTTGGTACAGCACCAAAATTCAACACAGGGAGCACGTCACTTCACTCCTGCGAAACACTGCGAGCCAGGCCAGGCGACGGCACAGAGCAAACGAGTGCTGCGCCCATGAAGCAGGAGCTGACTGTGGAAAAACGTTTGACAACGAATGCGCCTGGAGTTTCTCCGGCATCCCACGAAGCTGGGTCGGGTCAACACCCTTCAGGCACTCGCCGAGCTTGCCGATACTAATCCTCAGCTCAAGATGTGATAAACGCCCCAGCCATTCAACAACATGGCAGCCACCATAGCTACCACCCCGGCTAGGTCTCCTTCTACTATCAAAGCCACCACCACCCCCAACAACACCAACACCAACAAAACCACCTCCACCACAACCACGATTACTACTACTACTACTACTACTACTACTACTACTACTACTACTACTACGACTACGACTACTACTACTACTACTACTACTACTACTACTACTACTACTACGACTACGACTACGACTACGACTACGACTACTACTACGACTACGACTACGACTACAACTACGACTACGACGACGACGACGACGACGACTACTACTACTACTGCTACTACTACTACTACTACTACTACTACTACTACTACTACTACTACTACTACTACTACTACTACTACTACTACTACTACTACTAACTACTCGTCCTTGTTCGGCACCTGTGGATTCTGCCGTCTATCGAGGGTCACAAGGTGCGTGATATCGAGCGTATCTAATGCCGGGCTTCTCAATCTTCTCGCAACGATCCGTTAGGACGACGGTCTTTTGCCGACCCCAAGCATCCTCCAGGGCACTGCGATTACCATTCTAACATTGGCAAGGAAGACGTATGCGATTTATCATTGAAATTCACATCCACCCGTCCATCCACCCACCTGTCCATCAATCCGTGCAAGAATGCGTGCATGCCGGCATGGATACATACAGACATACACACATACATAAACTGAATCATTTATGCATGCATCCGTCCATCCTCCATCCACCAAACACTCAAATCGATCAATCATTCATTCAGTCAGCCGTTCCTTCAGTCATGCAAGATTTCCATCAATCAATCAATCAATCAATTTATTTCTCCCTCCCTCCATCCGTCTATCCATCCTTCAATCAATCAATCAATCAATCATCCAATCCTTCAAGCAATCAATGATTCACTCCCTCAGCCAGTCAGTCAGTCAGCGAATCGGTCAGTCAGCCAGTCAATCAATCAATCAACCGAGCAAACAATCAATCAATCAATCAGTCAGCCAATGAATCAACAAGGTCACTCAATCAGTCGATAATGGGAAATCAATCAAACAATCAAAACATCAAACATGCGTTTGATCAACCACTAAGTCAATCAACAACTCAACAAATCAATCAACCACTCAATCAATCCACAAATCACTCAAACAATCAATCAATCAATCAATCAATCAAACAGTCACTCAACCAATCGATCAAATATGCATTCAATCAACAAATAAATCAAGCAACATATCAATCCATCAACCAATCAATCAATCAGTCAATCAATCAATCAATCAATCAATCGATCAGTCAATCAATCAGTCAGTCAGCCAATCAATCATTCATGAATCAACCCATCAAGCAACAAATCAATCAATCAATCCATCAGCCGATCAGTCAGATAGTCACTCAGGCGTTCCATCAAGCATTCATTCAGCCGGTCAATCATTCGAAGTGTCAATCAAGCAATCAGTCATTCAGCCAATCATTAATGCATTCCAACGTTCAATCATTCAACCAGTCAATCAAACCGATTGACCGACCGTTCATTCATCCTTTCATTCGCTCAGTTGATCAATAAGCCCATCCATCCTGCCAACAATCAACCAATCGATCAAGCTAGCAACTCGAGCAAGACGTGGGACTCAATCTATCAAAAAGTCATTCAATCAAGCCATCAATCAAAGCATTCAATCAATCATTCACTCAATCAAGTCAGTCAATCAGTCAATCAGTCATTCAGTCATTCGTTCAATCACAGAAGCAATCAACCAGCCAATCGAACCGAAAGATCGACCAATGAAATCAATCCGTCTGTCTGTCAGTCTGTCAGTCACTCATTCACGCATTCATTCGTTCCAACTCTATTTATTTCAAGTCTTTCCAAGCCGATCAGTTAATTTTAACGCATTCAGTTCAGCTGAGTTCAGTTCAAACCATTCAATCACTCACTAGCTCACTGATGCATTCACACGGTCATACAGTCATACTGACATGCATACATGAAACAGACATCCGTGCATGCCTGCATGCACACATGCATAAACACGTACATGCAGTCATGAATGTGTGGATTGCATAAATGGCAGACGCTACGGGCATTAAGGACATTAGAGACATCACAGGCAGTGCAGGCATTACAGACATTGCAGACATTTCAGACATTTCAGACACTGCAGACATTACAGACAAAGAGACAGACAGGCAGGCAAGCAGGCAGGCAGGCAGCACCCATACATGCAGCGAACAAATATCCTGCATCCGTCCATCCAAGCATGCAAGCACGCATGCGCACATACAATCATTTACACTGGGTCGGGCCGACTTCATCCAATTGCCCAGAACCGGGAACAGACGGGGCAATGAGAGATGGCATCTTGGCGCGGAAGCCAATCGGGGATGCATTGGATATAAGCTTCACCCAACGAGGATCTCCAATAAACGCGCAGGCTCCAGGTGGATTTGAGTATATGACGTGTGGAAGCTGCGTCACTCCATAGACTAAACTAATACACCGAGCAGAAGAACTGCACCAAAACGCATGCTCGCGGATCGACTGAACCGGGAGAATTTGAGACAGCGCTTCGGGACAGTTGACGTAACAGAACACTAGTAGGATAGTAGATAATGATTGAGTAAATCGGAGGGAGGGAGGGTTGGAAACCACCACAGACAAAAACTGGAAGGATTTAAGCGACTTGTCACTTGTGATCGGTGCAGCTGCGATATTCACAAAACAAGGTTGCATTCTGCGACTTTTTTTTTCTGCACACGGCGGCACAAACTAAAAAGAATCGGGGAAAATATGGTGTGTGTTCGGTATGCTGTGATTTTGGCACAAACCAGGGAAGACTGGTTTCCAACCTGGAATTTCTATTTTTCTCGGGAAGATCAATCGCTGCTTTTCTACATGCGCTGCATCTGGATGAAACGTTTCTTTCGTTCAGTACGTGGCGGCTCAAAAAAGCAAATCCTGCGATGTCTATCAATGTCTTTGTTTGTTAGGCACATTGCGGGTGGCGAATCAGAAACGTCATTGTGAGAGCCAGGGGAGCATTTTTGCACTGGGTCGTATGCGCTTATGTGTCCGCGGAGCGATGTCTTGTCTTGCTCGAGAAATCCCAGAGCCGAGTTTGAAGGCAAGTCTACACGATATGCACGGATGCATGTGTTCGAGCGATTCGGCAAATTTTGCATGTTAGAAAAGGGCGGCTTTGTGAATGGGAGCCATCAACCCCAGTGGCTATGGGCAGTCCTTTGCCTGGCACATCGGCTTATCGGCTTGTAGGCTTGTCGGCTGCAGCGCAGTTAGAAGACCTAGCTTGCAAGCACAATGTGAACAAAAACCTGACAGAAAGACTCCGATGGCCAGACTGAGCAAGGCGATTGAGCTCCCCCCTCTTCTCCACCTTTATGCATTGCTGGAGACCCGTTCTGCAAACTCGGTAACAGGGATACAGCGACGGTGAGGAAAGTAGAAAAACACACGGTGGCAGACTCGCCATTGGCAAGCTCATTGACACAGGCACACTACATGGTCCAAACGTGCGAAAGATGCCTGGGGTGTGACAAAATCCCGAAGCCATAAACATGGTGCCGGTGCCCGCGCGGGGCAGTCGGCTAAGAGATGTTTTGTAACACAGCGGCGTAGCCAAAACTCGAGCGAAACATGCGTTTTTGCATGGGCGAGGAGCTCTCTCAGGTGTCGAAAACACTAAAGGCCCATGCAAACATTTCGCAAGACCTCATTTTCGCGCGGCGCCTGTGTGGTGTTTTTCATTGTTTTCGGCGGGTCTTGAGCATTTCAAGTTTCACGGGCATTTCGCTTCAAAATCGTGCTCTGGCCACAGCTCGGGCATGTCTTACACTGTGCAGAGGGGGCTCTTGGCAAGGGACAGTTTTGGCCTTGAAGCTGTTAGGAAAGTGACTTCGTAAAGGTTCTGGGTTCGGGGTTTACATCCACGGATCACAAAGATTTGTCAGATCGGATTGGACCGCCCACATCATTATGTTTGGGCCATGGGTGCTCTCTTCTCAGAACGGATCAGACCATAAACATCATTGTTGTGGTTGAGCAATGGATGCTCAGAACGGATTAGACCATAAACGTCATTATGCTGGGGCCATGGATGCGGTCTTCTCAGAACGGGTTTGACCATACAGATCCGAAGCCACACCCAGATGGACCAGGTGACGAAGCCGAAGGCACGTCATCAAGCCCCCCACCCCACTCGGGAATATGCAACAACACACGGCCAGGTACGGGCGGCGCCTCCATACACAAAAAACCCAAGCTCTCAAGCACAAAAGCATCACAGCCACAAAACCAAAAGACTGAGGGACTGCAGGACCATGGACCGAGGCACTAGGGGAACGGAGCGCGTTTTGCACTTGCGTACGGGCAATGACAGAACAAAACATAAATCTTCTTCCCCACATTGCTCAAAAGGTAGGTCCGCTCTTCGGTTAGAATGTTTAGAGAAGGGGGTGTATTCGCGACGGAAGACCTTCAGAACAACCCCCTTCGTACAACGCTAGGCCGTGCACAGCGCCCGGATGGCCCAGGCCTTCTCTTGAATGCTCTCTTGTCGGCCCTGGATCGACTGGTCAATGAAGTCCACCAGTCTATGCTGCTCCTTCCAAATGCCAAAGGATGGATCTTTGGGGCTCGGTGTCTGTGCCTGAGGATGGGCTTCTTCCGGCGTGTCTTTGCTCTTCTCGCTTCTGCTACTCGCAAAGTCTTTTGTAAAGCTCATTGTCTGATCGACATCTGTTTGCCAAGTCTTCAATACTACTGGAAGTATCTATGGCAAGTCGAACAGCTCAATGCAACGAATGAGAGAAGCTAGACGGCATGGTGTTATGTTCAATGCAGAGGGTAAATTTGGGGACAGTTGTAGCATGTCCGGCCCCAGAACCAATACTACACCGATGGATGCAACGAGGGACCAGATCAGCTCAATTCCTTCCACTTCTACTCCTGGCAAGAGCGTCCGTGTTCCACTTGCCAACGGATGTCCGGAGCCGTGCAGTCAGTCTGTGCTGTGCAGCCCGGGCCCTGTCCTTTCCCTTCTTGATCAAGTCCGACGTCAAGGCGCGCATGCGCTCGAGCAAGAGCTCTTCGCGAGACTGCGAGGAGGAGTAAGACTTGCGCAGGCCAAGCCGTTCGCATGATTTTGAGGATAGCAAACTGGCAAGTAACTCAAGAGCTGTGGCCTTCTTCTCCCTCTGAGATGCCGCGGATGTCGTGGGCCTGTCGTCAAAGACGAAGACCGACACATGAACACACAAATACATCTTCTTGCTATTTGGACTCCCCCTTTGCAACAGCCTGCGAGCATCAGCCCTACTGTCGTCTCTTTACTTTGCTGCACTCTTCTGGTCAGCCTGTTGGTAGTATCCAGAAGGTCTTGGACTCCGGGCTGCAGATTGTCCTGGGTTACTAGCTCAGAAATTGAGCCAGCTTACGCCAAATCATGCAATACTGTTGTGCGCTTTCACGAATGCAGTTTTGCTACACCTCGGCCGCGGCCAAGCGGTCAGAGGTTCGCACAGAAATGCCCTGTTGCCCACCCCCTACATCCCCTTCCGCATCGCCAAACAGTGCCCTGTTCTCTGACCAAGGGCATTGGAATCGCTCAACTGCCGATGCTATCATTCTCCATTTCACATGCCCTCCCAACTGCCCTGCCATGAAGCAATGGACCGGACAGAAAGCAAGTTTTGATGTCAGGTCCATAGCCACAGGTTTCCGGCAGACATGTTGACTGTTGGAACGCCTGCTATTCTGCTCCAATTTTCGGTTCGTGCCCCCCACGCTGTAAGCTTCGCCGAGGAGCTTGCTTGACGACCTGAGGGCCTTGAGGAGTTGTCCCGCCAAGCCTCTGCTGGGTCACATTTTGGACATGCATCGGAAGAGCAAATGACTCTAACCTAAAACCGAAACGCGGAAGTGCCCCGAATCCTCACATCCTAAAGCCTCAACCCCGCAATCTGCGACCTTAACGCGACTTACACGCTTAGACCTTTCTCTCCAAGCTCTCGGCCAAGGCACGTCTTGAGCCAGTCTTCTTCTCGCGGACCCTCTGCATGTTTCATGTGAAACTTTCGAAGCATTGCATTGACCTGAGCGGGGGCGCCGCTAGATCGAGGTGTTTGAGTACGACGAAGTCAAGCGTTGGTGTTGGGTCTCGCAGTACAGCCGCAGCTCATAATATCGCCAGTATCCAACTCTTCTGCCGAGGCTAAGCTGACAGCTGGCCACGGGAATCACGTGCCAGCCCCTAAAAAACTGCCTGCAATCTTCCCTTACTCGGAGTCATGAGTCATATTGACGAGGCAGGCCTGATTCATGACACAGTTCGGTTCATGACAGCAGTCGCGCGCGCGAAGCGGTCTGGTGATTCAGAGCTCGCTCTGTGTTGGCAAAATTGCTGGGAGCGCGTGGCTGTGGCTTTTGTTCGAAAGAGCTCGCGAGCGAGGGGCCGGTCCAAACACAACGCATGATGATCTCAGAGGGGTGACATCTTTGTCCGGGAAGTCATGTGCTGGCAGGGTTCAGGGTGTTATGGAAGCCATGGCTAGTGCTGCTTTTGCAACTCGTGCCGCTACTTCCCGACTCCCTCGAGTGCCTGGTGCCGCAACTGAAGAAACCTAAGGCCCGAAACCCCAATCCCAAACCCCTAGCAGTGCAAAGCAGGAGTCCCAAACACAACACCAAATCCCAACTCTCCGACCCGGAGCACGGCAACCACGAAGCCCCTCGAGTGCACCCTGAGACCAAATCCGAAACCCAGAGCCGCCAAGCCCACGCGAACCCAACAGCAAAAGCATGAAATTAGGGGCTGCCCCAAAACGCTGTTGTTGGCAGTCGTCGATTCACGAACCTAGCCTGGGCCGCGCATGCTATGGACAGGCAGCAACCTTGGGGTTTGGTACACTACCGAAAACACCGTAGAAATTCATCGGCCCACACATTAGTAAACAACACATAACCCAAGCCCAGGTGAAACCAGCGTTTTCATCGAAAGCCGCTCATACAAGACAGTATATCGCCGGGACTGTGTAGTCGGCCGCGTGTGCAATGTATAGATCGCGAGTCATGACTCACCGGCGCCGGTGTCGTGAAACGCACTTTCGGTGACGCAGGCTTTCGGGGCGGCAGGAACCCGGCAAAGCCCTGCGGAAGTGAAAGAAGCATTACTACGGACTGTCGAAGTCGAGATTACCTGGCCACTTGCGAGTTCTTGGCACAAACAGCCCTTCTTCGACGGTTTGCTGGAAGCATGCAAAAACAACAGAAAATGTCCGTTGCGGAGATCTTCTGACATGCTTACATTGGTGCCCAGCCGCTTGCTCGGACAATGAGAGCAATTTGTTGGTGTTGGTCCTCGCAGGCAGCTGTTATACACACATATCTGCACAAGTCACGTCGGGTCTCATGTAAAGCTCTGTGTGTAATGCTTCGGGTATGACACATGTGATCAACCCCAAACAACCGACCCAAAGTGACAAAGTGTTCTAGGGTCAGTGTCGGTCGGTATATGAAAGGAGCAATGCAATAATAAACGTCGCGGTCGCATATCACTACCGCCTCCGAGCGCGTTCGGCGCGACAGAAGCCTATGTCAGTGTCAGACTATCTGCACACAGTGTCGTGGGTGTGGGTTCGGATGGGCCGAATACCGTGCGGCTGTCGGAACAACAAAAACGATGAAAATGACAAGGCAGCATGTGCTGTGCCAGACCGTGAAGATACTGAGATTGGCCTGCTCCAAAAAAGTCTCTAACCTTTTTTTCTGTCATATCGGATAGTTCAGCTTTTGTTGACTCCACGAGAAGGGGAGATTGTTGTCGCCTTTTTTGTATGTTTCTTTTCTTTGCCCTCTTTCGGCTCGTTGACATTGTTTTGCTTGAACAAAAGGACCCTGCAAAAACACTGATTGAGATAACTTGCTCCTTGTGCCTGGTATAAAGCCGGGGAAGCAAGAATGTCAAAAATGTTTATAAACACCCGAAACTCTATGATCAATCACAAATCAAAAAAGGGATCATGAAAACACAAAATATCAAACCTCATGGAAAGTAACTATACTCAAGACTACCACTTTGCAAACCCAAACAAGATCAAAAAACAGGGAAACACAATGTCAGGGGCAGACTGCTTGGGGACGCAGTCTTACTGGCAGTGCCAGCGTGCGTCATCCATCGTGGCGATTCCGGTTCATCAAAGAAGAAACATTCAACCTCCTTTGGCGATTCCGTTTCATCATATATCTTCAACACACCATTTCATCTGGCGAATCCGGTGCATCACATATCTTAAACACCCCCGCTCATATGGCGATTCCGGTTCATCCGGGATCATTCAGACAATTAACCAAAGGAAGCATAATTCGCAGAGCGACCAAGGAACCATTTAGAACAACATTCGAACAAAGGCTGCAAGGTGCATTGGTTGCAATCGGGACATTTTGGCTCAACTCGATCACAATCCGATCTGCAAAAGAGGAGGCGCATTCTTGCACTGTACAAAACAATCACATACAGCCGGGTGTCGTGCCGTACGACATTGAACCCGAGAATTCCAATCTCTGCAATCCACAGCAAATTTTTTCAACATCTCTAAGTCAACTTCGCTCTACCAAAACATGTGGCATCACTCCTAAATTCATTCCCGGCTCAACGGCGTTCTCACTTCGTGCCCTTGGCATTCTTGCGGAGGACAATCTCGGTGCCGGGCTCGAGGGCATTCGCAACCTGGTCGACTGCATTCACGGAGGCGATCATTCGAGCTGGCGGCGGGAACAGGAACATGTGACATTCCAGCCATTCTTCTCGCCATTCACAGCTTCATTCTCATGCAGCCGATTCCAAGTGCTGCAATCGTGGCCCAATGATGCACCATTCGCTTGCACCAATGGAACCAATAATTCGAAAGCTTCCTTTGCATTCCCTTTACGTCCTTTGCGCCCGTTTCCTTTCCATCGTCTTAGCTTTCCTTTCAGTGCTCCAAGATTCACGTCGGCTTGAACTTCGTGATCCACTCTACCAGGCTCTACCAGTCGGCACAGTCAAATGTTTGCTCTTGATGTACGTATACACAATCTCAAACGCTTCAGTGAACGTGGTTATGCTGCGAACATTCAACCCCAAATGCTACTGCAATGGACCGGCAGCCTGCATTAACAACCTGGTCAAGAGCTCATTGTCCAGTGGCCTGCCAGTCGTGTCGTCATGTCTGCTCTTCAACATCATGAACTCACACAGATCACTCTCCAGGTCGTCGTTCCTCAGCTTGAAGACAATGATCTCCTTCAAGAGATTTGTCGCTCTCGCTTTGTCAGGCAGTGAAAACTGCTTGCGCTATCGTGGCAAATCTCGAATCCATTCTCCGTGTCCTCATTCCTGACAATCGCCTTTGCGGCGTCATCAGTGATCTGTGCCAGCTTATACGCCAGGCCAATTGTCTTAAGAACAGCGCCAGTTGATTGCTCAGTGTCCTACGTCTGCTGCACATCAAACACTTCACACAGGTCATCATCAATCACTCCATTGGATCCTGCGACATCATCCATCATTAGCTTGGCCAATGGCAGGTGCAATCCAACATCTCGCTTCACCTGCCACGATTTCTCCAACTCACCATGGTACACTGGTAACGGGGACAGTTTGATCTCTCCGCCAATCCCTCTCGCTCCGAAATCCATTCTCTTTTACTCTTTGCCTGGTCTGGAGTCGAGGCTCCGCTATCATGCAAAATTTCACTGTACAATGTAGGCACTCAGGACCTACCGCGATCAATCACTTTCCCCAACACTCACAACACACGCGTGCAGATCATTCCTTTGTGCTGTCATGACGATCAGTCCAGTCTTGGGCCATTGCCATTCGGCATCAAAGTATTCACAAATGCCCACTACGTTCCTGAGGGGCCTTCTTGGGATGGTGACGTTTAGCAAGGAGACCAGGAGTCCAGGGGACTAGGGGACCGGGGGACCAGAGGGAGAGCACCAAAAAAAACGAGCAAAAAGAAACAGAAACTGCCAAGAAAAAGCAATGTCCCCACGAGAGTGTCCTCGCTTGACCGATCATTCTCACGCCGTCGGAGACAGACAGGTCGATCTTCTTCGCCTACTATAGGACACGGGCACAAAAGAGAATGGTCGGGGCAGATAGAGTTGAACCTCCAAAGCATTTTCCGAGTCTGTGGACATTTTCAGAAGATCTAACTCAGCTGCCTCATTAGCGCCACAGGAAGGAACCCACTGATGCTTTGGACGCTGACGGATGACAGGTGTTAGTGAGCGTACTGTCAAGGTCTCTCGGATGAAAACACCTTGGAGGGAAATTGCTACCGGGGGTTCGCAAGTGCATCTTCGTCGGCGAGGATCGAAAGGGCACGAGAGGGTTGGCAAGGCTCGCAATGCAAGACCGCAGGATCAACCTGCTTCTTGGCAAATGCGGACGAGTTCTCGATCAGGTACTCAGCATTTTGCTTCGTCATCCTGCGTTCAGAACAAACGGTGAATTGTGCTTCAAAGTTGTTGCTGTCACAGCTTCCAATGCAACGCGTAGCCGACAACATGTGCATGAGCCAGTTCCCGAGTCCTGTCTTTGGAGAACGCTTTCTTTAAGCTTCGCACTGTGACCTTGGTGAGACGGATTGAAGAACATGTCCGAAAGGGTCACACACCATCGATGTCGGTAAGGTTCTCAGACACCTTTTTCCATTCTGCCCTCCTGAGCCAGGCATTCGTCTGCAGCCCGAGGACGAGCTCTGCAGGATGCGCCGGAAAATCATCATCTTCGAGCTCGCAGATGACGTACCACCTTCAGACACTGAGATCGAATGCTGACATGGCCCCACGTCGAAACAGATGTGTCTTCAGCGATCAACTGACAAGACTGAGAGATGAGAGGAACTCCAAGACACTCCCCCTTCTCACGTCACTCACTTGCCACACAAGCAGGCCACATGTTGATAAAAGACTTGGTCTCCTTCAGCGTGTCCACAGCTTCACTCACCTGGCTTTCGGTCTACACTGCCTACGCTGCTTTCTCTCGCGATTCATGTGCCATGACACGACATTGGCTCTGATCACAACTTCAGTCTTTCTCAGCACATCAACACCAAGCGAGGCAGTCGCCTGCTCAAGCAGAGTGGGTGGCTCGCCTGCATTGGCGTGAATGCGACCGTAGGCCTGCACAGATCTGGCTGCGTCTCTGCAGCGCTCCAGCAATCGGAGGAGACATCGTATCTTTGGGGTGGGAGCCTCAAAGATCAGGCCGACCAAGATGTTGATCATCAAGGTACCTTGCATGATTGACATGCACATAAGCAGTTCAGCTCGACACCCTCAATCCTCCAGACCTGAATTAAAGGGATTCGGGATGGCTTGCGGCATTTAGACACACGAATTACAGTTCTCCTGACACCGATGCTGGTGACGGGACTGCACAAAACAAGGATTCGGAGTCACGACAGCTAGGCTCTCTGCAAGCAAGGCGGCTCATCAAAGCCAAGTACGTGAAGTACCAAAAATAAGCCAGCACCTGCACAGCGTTCTGGCACGAAGCTCTGCCGGTTGTTGGCTTGGTGCTTGTGATATGTCAGGTGCGAAAGAGCGACTAGACGGAAGATGGCCCTTCTCGCACCTGGTACCAGACTTCATAGACATCGATATCGTCCATACCAACACCCGAGCGCCAACAGAAGAACCTCGGCTGGACTGCGGAGCAGCCCGCTCACCCCTCGAAATACAACCATGGGCCGGCTCCAATGCTCCAAGTCCCAGCAGCAAGGCGTAGATGAAGGTGTGGAAGCCTTCCACTGTGTAGCCGAAGAGAACCATGGCAGCTGATGCGAAGCACAAGAAGACCTTTCAAGCAACTCGGAAAGGGGCAACTCCGGGAGGAACTCGCAGCCTCTTTTTGAAATGTTTCGTGACTTGGAACTCGCAGCCTCTTTTTGAAATGTTTCGTGACTTGCTCTGAAGGCGTTGCTGCGATGAGTGCAACGAGACTCCGATAGTGAGATTATTAGCGGACACTCCCACGGCATGGCTTCCCGGTCGTGCGAATTCAAAGTAGCGCTTTTTTGTCCATGCTGTAGTCACACATTGACCGGAACAACCCTTACTGTTCAGCTGAAGTACTAATGCAAAAGCGATCGCGAAGTGGATCACGTCAGTCGCAGAGTCTGTAATGGTTTGGATCACCTGGTTGCGCGCATGTTCACATGCTGACTCGACCCGACTTGCTCTGCTGGGGGGCGAAAGATCCGCACCGAAATCCAACTAAATCTTAGGAGCTCAAAACAAAGTTGCATTCAGTCTGCCACATGCTGCCTGTGCCAAGCATCAGCTGCAAACAAGGAGCCACGTCCAAGCGGTCATTGGATCCTCGCTGAAGCCGCCCGACTAACACATATCACGGTGTGAAGCAGCTGTCACCTTTCGCTTGTTCTTATTCCTACACACACACAGAGTGTGTTACTAAGCAAACATTGCACTGACGAAGCGCCAGCCAAAGCTACAGGCGTGTAGTATCCTGTTTCGTCGTAGCGAGAAGCTGCACCTGGCCGGACACTGCCCACCAAAAAGGTTCGAGCAACTGCAGGCCAGGGTAGGTTTCCGCCAAGTGCAAACTTGCCATCTGCCGAAGAAGCAAAATGCCCGTGACCGACGGCGCTGCACTTCTGTCAGCTGCTATCCGCGCGGCGTGCGCAGCACAGGCGCCGAGGTGCACTGTGGCTGCAGAGGCGGCGGCTGTCGCATCAACGGTGATGCGTCCCGTTGACGCAGCAGCTGACCAACTGCCAAAGCAGAGCCTGGCGAAACCTGCACGCACCCCAGGCGGCGAGGAAGCCACTGAGACCGAGCTGGCGGAGAGACTGCGACAATCCGGTGCGGATGGACCGGAATCAAACGCCAGCGCCGCAAAGCCTCCTGCTGCCACTGCGGAACAGCAGGAAGGAAAAATGAACGGACAGGGCTTGCACGCAACTGTGGGGACTGGTGACGAGCCCGAGCATTCCGTGGTGCACCCCTTTGCAGGGTGAGGAGGCCATGCCAGCGACAGAACCTCCTCAAATTCCACTTGCGCTGGAGCAGCAGTCGGCAAGTGGCGGACAGAGAGGGCGACCTACAGTGAATGTGGAGACGGATGAGCGAAATAGAGAGTCAAGTGCTGGGACCGCATCCATTTAAACTGATACTGCACTTGCCAGCGCTGCCAACGAAGGTTTTGCCTTGATGTGCAAGGGATTGGTATGGGACCGCCTGCTACGCCCAAAGCATCACCACGACAACCGAACCACCGGGGACAGCAGACTGCAAAGGGTGCTCGACGAGGCAGGGCCATGACGGTGCAAGACGTCGGGGACACTACAGCGACCGCGAGCTGAGGGGACCGTCCAGTCCCCAGCCATCTTTTGGCAGCCGCCCGTTGTGGCAAGCGCAACCGGCGCCCCTGCGGAGTGTAGCTTGTTTTGGACAGTTTTGGCTAGCCTCAGCGGCGTGTGGCTAGTCTTGGTGTGTAGGTTTTCTGGGCGTCTAGACAGCTCGTCAGTCTGTCGCCGTCACTTCAACGCAACAAACAGCACTCCCTAGGTGCTCTGGCTTGACCACGTTACAGTCGAAAAAGCCGTGGTTGCCCAAGAAAAAGACGAACCACAGTTCGGGCGATGCCGTAGCAGCCGACGTCGCAGTGGCCGGCGTGGTGTCGCCGACGTAGACGCCGACGACGGACGGGTAGCCGGCGCAACGGCTGCCGACGATGGAGTTCAGGTCCTGATTCAGGCCCGCACCAAAGCCTCACCAAGACGATTGTAGACGTCGACGGGCTGGGTGGCGAGGATGAGGTCGAGGTCGAGGTCGGAGTTCGACACAGATCCCAACCAGCGTGCAGCGATTTAGCCGCCCCATCGTTAGCTAAGCGAGACCGTAGACGAATCCTCTCCGGCCGCAGGGTCGCCGTAGCAACCGGGTCCCAGGTCCCATGTCCTGGCCCGGCGGAAGCTCCGCCAAGCCCGGCGGGTGCAGGCTTTGCCCGACAAAAAAAGGCGGGGGGCGAGGGGCCAAGAAGAGAGAACCAAGTCGAAGAGGAGTTCAAGCGCGGTTGAGCCAGCAGTTCTTAGACACAGTGTGTGTGTGTGTGTGCACGTTAGATACAAAACCTTGACAGACGAGTGATCTTAGAAGGGCCTGGGCCTCAGCTGGTGGAATCCAAGAGGAAACGAGTGAGCTGTCGAGCAGCTCTGTGAACCAAGGGTCTGAAAGCCTTGAAGAATTTGAACATCAGCACGAAGAGGTAGAAGAAAAGCACCGAGCGCACGAGCCTCGACAAGGCGGCGAGACTCAAAAACAAGGCTGCAAAGATGCGCCGACAGAGGTCGGAAGCCATCTTCTGACAGGTTCAGGTCCAGTGTTCAAGCACGGAAGCGCCGTCAGGGCCTGATCGGAGACTCGAAGTACTATAGTTCTGCAGCCTCTACAGTATGCGACCCTTCCGACCTCCGCCGACAGCTTTCCATCTGCGGCTAGCTTCTCGTCTTCATGTTCATTGCACCCCAAGCATATCCCAATTCCAGCCCGGCAGCATGTACAAATATGCAGTTTCTTCTGCAACGGTGAAGATATCGTTCATTTTCATCTCGAATTCCTGAGAAAAAGCCCACGAGGGTCAGTGAAGCCGCCTCTTGCTCGTGCACATGGTGACACACTGCCCCTCCAAGCTGCTCTGCCTGCCTGCCTGCCTGACTGCCCGCCCGCCCGCCCGCCCGCCCTGCTTGCTTGCTTGCTTGCTTGCTTGCTTGCTTGGCGCTTGGGGTGGGGTGGACGCGCCCCCCGACCTCTGCGCACATGTGCCACGCCTGAAGTCCGGGTGCAGTTTAGGTCGGCGTGAAACGTTGGAGACACTGAGCAGCTGGCCGGCCATTCCAACAAACATGAAGCCCCGATAACCCCATGAGCCATACCCCGAGCTGGTTTGTGTCGGGCCCCTCTCGTTCGGAGGTTTTGGTCCCAGTCATGGACTGTGCTGCCAGGCTTCTCTGCAACAGCGCAACGCAAACAATACTACACAGAATAGGTCCCCTCTCTCTATGTCTTGTTCTCTGCTTCGCTTTGCTTTGATCGGTTTGAGGAGTGGGCAGTCCGCACCCCCCCGTTCAGGGGGCAGCCCATCCGCATCCGGCATTTTGGGTGGACGGGCTCGGCTGTATGTGATTGGTACTCTCTCTTTCCCTCCCTCCCTCCCTCGCTCTCTCTCTCTCCCTTTCTTTCGCCTGTGTTATGGTGTAGAGGATTTCCCCCTACACCGCTCTCTCTCTCTCTCTCTCTCTCTCTCTCTCTCTCTCTCTCTCTCTCTCTCGCTCTGGCTCTCTCGCTCTCACTCTTCCTAGCGCAGCTGTGAACCACCTTTGATAGTTGCGTCACAACCTCGCGAAGCACCTTTCCAAGACCAAGCATCTTGTCGATCAACGAGATTGTTGAAATCCTCTGCGGCGCTTAGCTGGCTGGAAGTGTGTCCAACACGGCTGACCCGAAAAGCATGCGCCTAGCGAATCATGCACAGTATGTGAGAAGCTTGAACCTCACCATTCATGCATTCTCTTATGCTGTCTGCTGGGGATGCTGGTCGCTCAGCTCATCAGCAGTCTGCCGAGCGTGCTTGATGAACCTTATGGGTAAATGCCTGCACCACAGCTCTGGCAGTCTGCTCGAAGTCGGCGATCTGAACTGAAAAAGCAGTCCGGCCACCAATTGAAGCATCACCGCGAGCCCTATGCTGCATGAGCATGGGGAATTGCAGTCTGGGGTAATTGAGCCCTCTAGGGACGGCCGCAGATGGTCAATAAAACTCTGCGAGTCCTCGTAAGTCAGGTAGGTGCGATTCGTGAAGACCTGAAACAACACACTGATGGCAATTCCCCGCTACCGCACGTTGCATGCTACACAAGCTCCTTACACTTTCGAGTACACGTGTCTCTTCTGATCTGACGGGTTTGCCGAGATGCATAGAGATCCAAGACCTCTGAGGGTAGACCCTTGAGGACTTCCTCCAGCTCCACGGTTAGTTTCAGCACGAAGACGAGCCAAACCGACCTCTGAGGACTCAAACTTACCGGAGGAATCAATTGCATCTTGCCAGTCTGACTTTGGTGCGACTGTGGTCTATGGCGGGTCTGTGGTGATTTTCGGTGCCATACAAGCAGTGAAAACAGCTCACCTTGATCTTGCAAGAGCTGGATGTAGCAATTATCATGCCCGGCCGAGACACACGCATCCTATTCCGACTGTCACATTGATCCAGTCCACGACGTTCCAGAACTTCAAGTAATCCTGCCAGCAGCGAAATCTTGCAAAGCACGTCGATTCCAGGCATGATATCCGACAGAGGACTGCGAGGAAAAGAGGCGTCGGAAAGCAGGACCAGAATTCAAACGAAGAAGCAAAAAGTGAAACGTGCCTTGATGCCATCTAAGCCATTCATGGCTGCTGGAATGGCTTCCTTCAGCTCCGAATAGAGAATGCTCGTAAGCCTCACATACAGCCCGAAGTGACTATCCTACAACAAGCACCATGCATGTCGAAGGACCAGGCACGGGCTGCGAAAGCATCCGAAAGGTCTCCGAAAGTGTCTTTCCCAGCCAAGTGGAGCAGGTAATGCCAAGCGTCAAAGTCAGGAACATGAGGTCGGGCAGCACCAGGGCCAGGTTATAGTACGGTGCAGCATAAAATGTCTCGCGAATGCCTCGAGCTCTACGTGAATCAAGTCGTGCCAACTGTAAAGAGAAGCAATGTAACACTGGCCACTGAAGAAACCTAGGTGATAAACGTTGGCCCCAAACGCTTCTCGTTTCGTATCACCCGTCAGACCGCCCAAATACACCGCGCCGAGCGATGGCTGGCAAGAAGAACTGCGCAAGTCGTATCTGCAAATGCAAAGGTGTCTTGACCGACCCGCTCGACACCATCGACGTTCTGTAACCGTCTCGACCCGATTCACGTCGCGCTGAGCGCAGCCGCCCGACTTCCATGAATGGTGTCTGCTACAGTAAGGACCAGAAGGGTGAGAAAGGTTTGGGTGTATCACATGGGAAACCAACCGAGGGATGGCAAACAACAGCAAACCAGAAATCAGACTCCGAACAGCGTGTTGCGAGATTTGACGAGCAAAAAACAAGCTGTCCAGAAGCTCAAGAGCGTGCACAAACTCAGTATGTGCAATGGTTGTGAGCAGATGTCGGAGGAACGGTAGCGTGCGGTTGCTTAGACTCAAGGCCCTAGAGATTGGCTTCGCGAATATTGCATTCATCTGCTGAGCTGTGCAGAAGCTGACTGACAGACCGAAACTGTATGCTTCGGTTAAAGCACAAGCTTGAAGTGGTGATCCCAGACCAGGTGCTTGCTTAAAGCAACACTTCAAAAGCATTCCAAACGGTAGCCTCAATACTGGCTCAAAGGTTCTAGCCTTCGGTCTTGCGCACAACCGACCTCTTCTCATCCAAGACCAAGATCATCAACTCACGTCACCAGAAGCCTGGGGACAAACACAGCAGGGGCCTGGTCGCTGGATGAGGTAGCCAGCAGTCGACCACTCCAGGCGCATGTTTTGCATCGTGAAGGCAACCTGTGCCCGAAAGGACGAAGAGGATCGGACCCACGTTGCTGCTTCTTTGCTTTGACACACACACACACACATCCTGATTATGATTGTTAACTTTATATGATTGTTAAAGCAACTCAGGTTCGTTCTCTCATGAAGTCAGTGCTCGGAACGTCTACCTCGGGGCGCAACTGGCCGTTGCCCCGCCAGGCCGGCAAGAAGCCCAGATGGAAAATGAACGGAACCTGGTACGATAATAGGAACTGCCGAAACACCCCAAGCATCGAAGTAGCGTCCTACGAAACACCCTGGGACCGAAGAATGCCCTGATTCACCCGGTTCGTCGTAGACCTAGAAATCCTGAAGCAAAGAAGGAATTTTTTTGTTTTCACGGAAGGACGGGCCAAGTGTCATGCAACCCCACAGAATCGATGCACCTGGTGGGCATTGTACGTGAAAATCTGCAAATCTAAATACCTTGGCCGCAGATCTTCACATCTTTCGGAAATGCTGCAACACGCGCTTGGAAAAGCCACTTCTGGTACTTGGGTGATACATCTGGACAAGAGGTGCGCATGCCCATGCTGACACAACGTGCATGTGAGTCAGCTCCAAGCAACATCGCGAGATCGAGGCTTCAGGGATAAAGGTCTTGCTGTTGGGGGCGAGGGGAAGGGGGCATTCGAAAGAATTATTTTCGCCGATGTGCAGCGTGTTTGCGTCCATCCAGCCTGCCTCCTGAAACTGCCTCAGCTGCTCCTGGCGACAGAAGTTGGGGAGGGAACTTGACTGGAAAGTTCCCTTGTTGTCGCGAATGTAACAACTAGTACCACTAGCAAGGGACTGAGATGCTAATACACACCAAAGTTCATGACGGCGTTGATAAGGAGCTTTCCATCACAACATGCGGCGCCCGATTTCCATGTTTAACCGACATCAACTTGAGAAATTGCGACGACGACGACTCCAACTACCAGTATCACTGCCGAAGACCACCACTAACACCACTACCGCTGCCGCTGCTGCTGCTGCTGCTGCTGCTGCTGCTGCTGCAACCATCACGACCACCACTACTCTTCGCTGAGCGAAGCTTGCGTTCAGATTCGGTTGGACAGCGCCTCTCTTTGGGTCAGTGTTTCAGTTCCGATGCGACTTCGAGTCTTGTCGGGGGAGGCAAGGAAGCGGAGGAGCCGGGCGGAAGTATGGTGTTCGAGTTCGAATCCAAGTTCGATGGAGAGGTTTTCGAGTTGGAGTTGAACTGGAGGAGGCAGCGAAAGAATTTGCCGTTGTGGATCCTGTCAGTTGAACGGCATGGAACTCGCCTACCGAATCAAGAAACCAGAAGCTGCATACCCACAACTAAGATCCAGAACCTTGGTTTCATTCATCCTACATGATGAGGATCGGGCATGGTGCGAGCCGTGCGGGATTGGGGCGATGGTTTCGGGTTACGAGGTTTGGAAGGGATATCAAAACTAGGACTTGGACACAACTTCGGGGGGACTTCGAGTGAGGTTCGGACCAAGCTTGGTTGAGAATTCGCAGTTCGCGAGTGCGATGGTGCTTTGAGCTCCTCAATCACCTCTCTCTTCTGATGGTAGAATATGTACCTCAGGAAGGACGTGCCCTGTTTGGGATTCTCTCAAGCCACATAAGACACGCTCAAGACCGACACTTTGTACATTCAAAGGCACCAGTCTTCTGGCCGGGGGGTTCCTTGCTGATGACAGCTTGGGTAGATCGCCTGACCACGAAGCAGCGAGCTTGGGCCAGAATGCTCGGGGGTCTCACTGAAGAAAGAGGCAACAGCACTTACAGAAGCTACTGTATCAAGGCTGCCGAGGATTTACAGTACTCGGTAGCGGCTTAGGAAAGCGAGCCTTCCAAGGCTCGCCGATTGCGCACTCCTGCAATGCTGGCCAGGGCAGCTTGTGAGCACAGAGCAGCGACAGGCCCAACTTGCACGGGTGCATTGACAGCATTGAGCAGACGAACACAACACAATTTTTGGTTCTCAACCTTCGAAACAGTCAGACAAGCATTGCCGTCCGGAGTGGTGCCTAATTTATATCTGGACCTGAATCAATGCCAAGGCTGTCAAGGTTCAAGGCTGCAGATAATAGCAGCGAACCATGCGAAAACTAGCCCAGAGGGAGCTGCGCGCTGAGACCAACCCGTGGTGGCACGAGCTGGACAGATCGCAGCAATGTCCACGGAGCTGCCAGCTGGAGTGAAAGTGTCGACCGACTTGCAATTGGCATAGGAATAGTAAAAAGTGGAATCTGGAAAGTACCAACTAGCGGCGATGTCTGTCACGGACTTGCAGGTGCAGGGGTTCACGTGGCACCAGGGCCTGTCACACCAACTTGCTCGGCACCCAGTGTCCCATGGCATCTGGCGCTGGTTTGCCCACATCTTGCCTGTGTTCTGATCGAAGCAGCTAGAACGGAAGAGCTCTGCATGGATCCGCAATTGCCCCCAAAGTTTGCTGTCAGATGCTGTCAGTAAATCACCGCTGGCATCTGCACACCTGCCACAAGAGGCATCGGTGGAGCTGATAAGGTACATGTCGGCCGGAGGGATGCACTCACAGCCTTGCTGCACGGCTCTTGTGAAAGGCCAGTTCGGGCTGATTGCAGGGGCGGCGCACTGGAACAGCCCACGCTGTCAGTGATGCAGGAAGTTGACCCTGGCAAAAGGTGCACCCCACATCCCTCGCCATAGGCGGGTACTGAGTGCCCGTGTTCCCGGCTTCGCCATCACACACTAGCCTTCCTTGGCAAACGAAGCAGTGCAGTCGACCTTCTCCTGGCCACTGGACATTTTCAACTTGTGCCATCTGCCACAGGCGTGTACTCCGTGGCAGAGCCGGCATCAACATTCTGGTGCGGGCTGCTGGTGAAACTGTCCATCCCCCCCCCCTATGCGAGGAGGAATAATGGAGTTTTGGGAAGTAACCGGTGAGCGCCAGATCTGCCACAGGGCACGTGCAAGGATCCACGTAGCACCATGGGTCGTTGCAACAACCAGCCTGCTGCGATGCAGGAAGTTCCTCACCGTCAGGTTAGGTTAAAGCAGGACGACGGAACGCCTCCGCTTGTTTTCCACAATGGTAGTTGATGACCACAATTAGTCCGCCGGCTACTACTTCACGGCCGCTCGAGCTTGTAGGCTGCGAAACACGAGACACAACCTGAATCCGCGGGCACCAGCACCAGCACGAGTGCACAAGAAAATTCAGCATGCACGGGGCGGCCTGAGGGTCAGTCACCCACTTCCGAGCTCGCACTGCACCAATGATCCTCCAAGGAGTGGGGGCGACCTATGGAGGGGCTGCTACTGTTGGATCGCTTTGTCATTGTCCGCGCGGAAAGCACAGCTCTAAGTCATAGTGTCAACGTGTCGCAGATAGCGTCTCTGGTGCGGCAGTGCGTCTGATGCTCTCTGAACACGCGGCCAGGAAAAGGAGCAGCCACTGTAGGGTCCTGCCGAACGTCTTCAACCGTAAGCGACGGTCGCTCTGGCACACGAAAAATCGTCGACTACGAACATGCAGTCCTCCCCGTAGTTCTCCCCGTACCGAAACTGACGCACGAAGGAGAACAAGTCGTGCCTGAAAGGTCATTCATGCGGTTTGCCTGCAT
Organism: Symbiodinium sp. CCMP2592; assembly: GCA_905221615.1. NCBI lineage: Eukaryota > Dinophyceae > Suessiales > Symbiodiniaceae > Symbiodinium > Symbiodinium sp. CCMP2592. The sequence goes on along the minus strand of CAJNDT010003935.1, from coordinate 352,550 downwards.
GGTTTTCTGCTATGACACGAAAATTTGCGGCATCTTGCAGCATTAGCGATAACACATGTCGCCGTGCGACTCTCATGCTCCTAAGTTCAAACGAAACATCTGACCTCGGACTGCTGTCTCGCGTTGTTGCAACACTGCCGCTGAGCAGAGGCCCTTGGAGGTGTTGCTGTCAAACTCAACCCACATGGAAGAGTCCCGCTGCCTGAAGATGTTTCGCAGGAAGCCACGCTCTATCCATATCCAGAACGTTTCGTGGTCAACCATGTCGTAAGCCAGAAAATCACCTCTGGCTCCAACCGTCTGTAAACGCGGAAGCGAAGTCGTGTTCCGAAATCTAGTCCGACTATCGGCATGACTGGCGATACAAGGACTGATCCAGGCTGAGCCCTGTGATCTGCCGCAGTGGGCCTCCGAGGTTTTGGAACTACCGAGCAGACACAGGTCAAGGTGCTTTGCTTTCGGTTCTAGTCATGTGCGTTTGCGTTCCGACAAACACTGACTCGATGTTCCATTCTGGAAAGAAACCTTGCAAGCACCAAACTGACATGCTGGCCGTCGTCCAGCCACGGAAGTAGTACCGAGTTGAACACATAAATCTAGCTGTGGGTCGCGAACTATCCTTACAGTCGCAATTGCTGCTGTGTAGCCATGCAGGTGCCGCTGCCGTACTCGATCCACAGAAAGTACAGTTTGACGAATTCAGAATCGACAAGGGTAAACCAGCACGAGACTCCCCGAGCTTCATGATCAAAGCATCAATGTCGCGTCAAGCCGTGAACACTCTGAGAATTGCTTGCGAGGGGCCAAAACCCAAACCAAGATCGTACACCTGGGAGATCCTGCAGTGCAAAGGGGGATAGCAGCAGAGTTGGCTGCAACAGCGGTCGGCTTCACAAAAGTTTCCGGTCTGTGCACATCCTTGTATAATGAGATAACGCGCAGGGCACAGCGTCTTGGATGAGATACTGAGACACTTTCGGTTTTGAGATAGACTCACGTGAGCGTTGACCAATAATCCTTCTTCTGGACATGGACTTTGGACTTTACTTCCAGTCGTCAGCTGCAGGCCTCGCCTGAAGGCCTCGAAGACCCCGAGGTGGACGGCGGAAGCGAGAACGAAGGCGAAGAAGAGGAGCAGCGTCTCTGGCAAAGACCAAAGATTGCTCTTCTTGTCCTCAGCCGCAGACACAGGACACTGCCATGGGCTGTAAATCACAGGAAGAGAATGAAGAAGACAGGTGGCATATTCAAACTTCAGCCAATCCAGAAGCTCCGTCAAGGAACATTCCGTTGACTTGTGGTCCTGCGGCTGTTGTGTACTTGCACCAGTCTTCACCATCTGTGCATTTGTGCCTGGGCCGCTAAATCCGGGCTGCATGCTGCGGCTCCTTCTCCTGGCCGAACAAGGTTTTCCTTAGCTCAAAGGCAGAAGCCAAACGGCGATCATCCGCTGTCAAAAAGAGGCAATCAATCCTTCTGCTCGGGTCTCCCATCTTCGAAAAGCTCTGTTCATGGTTGCATTCATAAGACTCACAGATCTCACAGCTGAAGCCTACTGGCGGGGCTCTTTGCGATGCCACGCTGACACAGAAAAGATTCCAGTTCTAGCTTGGAATCTTCACCAGTGTAAATGCAACATTCCCACGAGTGAGCCCTCGATGGACGTCTTCGACGGTGACCTCCGAGCAACGATACGTTGGAAACATCGCAGATGCAATGCCATGGACGTTCAGTTTACTGGCAGCTTCCAAATGCATGCCATACCTTGTTCAGAACATCATGCTTGCCAGGTTTGCATGACATCTTGCAAGTTCCGAGCGCGGCAAACTTTGCCGTCGAAATTGCCAGGCCTCCCCTATCCCTTCTGCGTCGGAGTCCTGAATCCACTCCTTCACATCTTGGGCTGTCAAACCAAGGCCGTCCTTGGAGCACAGCAAGGCGGTTGAGAGTCAAATCAAAACAAACGGCCGTTCCTGTTCCTGCAATCTCCAGTGCTTCTGGTTCGGTCGCACCACGAGCACCCGTATCATCCGCTTCGCCGCGTGGCAACTTGCCAACATGGCAACATGGCAACATCATGGCAGCATAATCAGGCCAAGTGCGGCCTTTGCAGCATATGAATTTTGACCAGAAGGAACCAGTTTGATGCCGAGCCTCTAGAACACAGAGCTTCACAAGCTCGCGTGTGTCGAGGGTTCCATACACGCCAAAAGCATAAAACAGCCTTGGAAGCACATGCAGCCGTCATGTACCAAAGCAAACTGCACAGACCCAAAGAGTCTTTCGACACTGACACGGTGTGCCACCAGCCATTCTAACTCCAGCAGCTCTTGCACGTCATCAACGCTTATGAGATGCACATTGCCTGGCCAGGGAGAAGCTGCAGGAAGCATAAAGAAACACTTACGCCGCTTTCTGGTCGTTCGACCCCGGCCTTCCCTCACTTTCTCCCAGACAGCACACAGCTGGACTTTATCTTTGAAAGTCTCCACCGGAATCATCGCGACCGTGCCACTGCATTCTTGGAGCTACGAGCTGCTACGAGCTGGCTCAGGGGTTGCTGGGATCCGAGCAAACTTGTTTTCATCGAATGTACTTGCTGGCATATTCCGCCCTTTCGTTGCATCAGTCTCTTGTCAAGGAAACCATTGTTGTCTAGCCATTCTTGAGTCAAACTCAGACGCAAGCTATGGCTCAGGGGCTCATGTTCGATTCGCCTCCCCAGAAGTAACTTTGACCGAAAGGGCGGCGGCAAAGTCCTAAATGCTGCAAGCAGTCGGTCGACTCGCTTCACGTACGCCTTGGTCTACTTCTGGCGAAGGCTTGGATGCAGTGCCCGAGGGGCGTTCTTCGCAGCAGAGGTCCAGGTCTTTTCAGGAGCCGGGCCGTTCAGGTCCTGGGCCTCCATGTCCACAAGGCTGCAGCGGCTACAGCAGCTTGAAGGCTTAAAGAGTTGGTTTGCAGAGTCCCGAGAAACTCAATGGGGAGCCATGATGATTGTGAGTCAATATTGATTGTGTTAGCTGACGGACAACGAGAAGAAAGAATGCTGCGGCGCCGTGACCGATCAAGTACCGACTGCGGAACGCGAGAGAAGAGAACTGAACCTAGTAATCCTAGACGGGGGAGGTGCAAGCAAGCGAGGAAACTCTGAAAAGGCCCACATGGAGACTTTAATGTGTATCCTTCCGCCCATTGTTGCGCTTCGAGTGAGTGAGTAAGTGAGGGAGGGAGGGAGAGGGAGCGAGGGAGCGTCCACCGGTATGCACGGCAAGACATCAGTTCGATTCATGGTTCTCATCTGTTTGCATGTAAACCTCGACTATAAGTGTGACTCTGGCAGCACAGCAGTCCTTCTCGCTCCAAAGTTGTTGCACTCAAGGCATCCATTGTCGGAGAGGTGGGTCAAGCCGAATGCAGTAGTAACAAAAACAAGCACAAGGCAAGCATCAGGCCCCTGTCGTTTGGTTTGCCTCCTCAGCTCTAACCGAAGCAATACTGGCTTTCTGTTCAATTGCCTTCACCTTCCTGCAGCGACAAGTGTCAGTCTTGAGGTGCCAGTTCTTCGGGGGAGGTCCTGATTGCCCACTCAATGCCACCAGAGCTCGGTATCGGAAATACTGTTCGGGGCCATAAGAGAAGCCAGTTGATATCCAGAACCTAGCCAAGCTGAATCTGCGGGGAGAGGAGGGGAGAGAGGCGGGAGGAGCGGAAAAGCAAACGCGGGCCGTCGCCGCACCCCAAACCCAGATCCCACTGCAGCGCAGAAGCATGCACAGTAGTAGAGACCGCTCGTCTGGGTCATCGTCTACCGAACCCATGGCCGAGGAAGAAGATCCTAGACCCCACACTTCCCAAACCTTCAACCTTACAGCTAAACCTGAAGACGCAGCAGGAACAGATGCAAGCTCGTTGCACAGCAAGATAGCACCACGAGGACAACTGCAACTATCACTCGAGAAGCCTCCAATGATAACACCCTGGAATGGATCACGAAGCCAGCTGCTTAACTCTAGCTTCCAGCCAACATCTTCCAAGCTGCAATTGACCCGGGTCGCAGGCAAAAGTCTGGCCAAAGCAATCAAACAAAGTCAAGCGAAGCTCAAAAAGCTGTTCGCGCTTCTGAACACGTCACTACGTCGATACACTCTGATCACTCATCATGCCCCTCACGACTTGCGAGGGCCGCCAACAAAGCGAACCCAGACACAGATGTAGCTGACTCCTTTTTCCCAACATCGCTTAGCGATACCTAACATCATGCATGCTTCCGCGATTACAGAAGTGGCACCAGGCTGGACACTGGATCTTCTTGACGAGACCTAGACTTAGACTGCTGTAGAGCTATGAGGATGCGACATCAAGGAAACCTGGGCACCTCCTGGGCTTCGACAGCACAAACAACCAGGCAAGATATCTACGCGTCCGAACCCTGTAGCTGGATGTAGCTGGTCGAAGCTACAATACCATGTTTGTACATGAAACCTGCAATCGCTGTCATCTACAGCAAATACCGACCTTGCAGTTCTTCCTCAACCCATGCACGTGGTTTAGATTTCAGCAGGTTTGCAGCATCTCTGTGATTTCCCTCCTCCAGGCTCTAAAGCATCCAGCATACAGCATCTCTAGTGTTCTTCGAAACGACGCACGGCGAGGGCTGGTAGAGGTTACAATCATCAAGATGGGATGCTCTGATTATGCTTCCGACGGATGCAGATGCTGCAATTTCCGCGGTCACTGCTGCGACACACCATCACCAACACCGCCACGACTGCTGCTGCTACTACCACTACTACCACCACCACTATTGCAACTGCTGCCGCCACTGCGACTGCTGCTACTACTGCTATCAGATGCTATCAGCTCAATGTCATGATGCGTGCCACTTTCTGGTACCATGAGATCGAATTTCGCCTGCCCCCAGGTCAGGGTACCCGATTAGTTGGCAGTCTGCAGTTGGATTTTGATATTTAGTCGTGCCTGCAGGGACCCACAACTTGGGGAAGTCTGGTGAGACCCAAGGTGTCTGATCGTGCCCTGTGGTGCGATTGCTGATGTTGCTTCTATGCACATCTAGAATGAATGCCTGCAGGCGCTACGCTTAAATTTTGATTCTCTCAGCTGAGCGTTTCTACGTCTCGAAGTGCTACATGTTCCTCAAGCTATAGCCGCAGGCGGGGCTTGCGGCTTTGGGGCTCTGGTCGTTCGCTTTCTGCAGCTCGCTGCTGCTCTTCCTTGCGGGCTCGCGAAGGCTGAAAGAGAGGCCTAGTTTGATGAAAGCCGGACAAGGAAACTGGAGCAGAAGAGAAGTCCATGCCAAGGCACCAGATTCGAGGTCACGCGGCGTAGCATCGCTTTCAGATCGTTCTGGGCCTAGCAAAGCTGCCGGATTGGAAGCTGACTTCCTGTCCTTCTGGCAGGCTCCGCTTTGCTCTCGCCTCCACTTCCTCCGTGTACTTCCGACAGCGGTCCTAAGCGAAGCAAAAGAGAGCAAAAGATCGAAGCTGAGCTGAAACCCTAGGGCAGGGGCGGCAAGCATGGTGATGCTCATCTCCAGGCGCTTCAGGGGATCAGAGCCGAAGCCAGGCTTGCCACCTCAGGGTCCGTCTCGGCTCTACGAGAGAAGACGAAGGCAGGAGGAGAGGAGGAGAGGGCGAGGGCCCAAGGTATCCCGCGGCTCCAAAATCTTAGCCGCCAGCTCTCCACCGCCTTGCGCGAGGCCTTGGTGCAAACTTAGCCTAGTGGCCTAGTGTCAAGGCGCTCACGGCGGCACACTTCGGCTTGGGGCGCGGACCTTGGCCAGCTGAGCAAGACGGTTGATCCGTTCGGGCAGGTCCTGCGTGTGAGGAAGGTCCAGCCCAGAGCGAGTTCATCTCACACGGGTACGGGAACATGCACCGACGTGGAGATCCAATGCCTCCTATCAGGCTCTGCCCCACACCTGGAGGGTGTGGAGGTCCGTTGACTGGAATCGGTCGGCCAATTGACTGGCGCCTCCGGCACAAAGCGACTTCTCCACTGCAGGACCACACAAGCCCAGCTCAGCTTCTTTCAAGCGCTCTCGGAGTCTGCCCCAGCCTTCCTGGGCTTTGTTGCAGTGTGCGCTCAGGTCTTTGCGAACTGCCCTCAGCTCGGCGGCATTCAGGCGACAGGCCACAGAGACGAAGGGCCCTGTACAATGACTAACGTGGACCGGATGCTCTGACTAGGACGTCGTGGTGCCAGGCAACTGCTGATCCTTGTTAAAGTTGGCCGACTGCTCCTGGTAGGACTGTATTTCTTTGAGCGTCTGCGAGACCTCAGGCAAGGATGTGGCATGATGTGGCCGAGGGCTTCGCAAAAGGCTCAAACGATGTGGGCCCTGCCGTTGAGGCATCCTCTGCCTGCGACTCCTGGGCGATCACTGCCAAGCGATCGAGAGTGGCGAGGAGCTGCTGCTCCTGCATCGCTCTTTTGCATGGAAACCGCAACGGGCGATCTGCGCTCTGCACCCGGAACGGGCCTTCGCCTGCTGCTCGCTTCGATCCACAACTTCAACAGGCTCCTCTCACTGGGCATGCGGCATGCTGCGCTTCCGAACACGACACGATCCTCCCTCAAGGCAGTCCAACAGGGCCTCTTTGGTGCCATCGATGCTGTGGCTGTTCACCGTCGCCTTGCTCTCCGAGTGATGTTGGACTGCGGCCTGGGTCGCAAATCGTCAAACTTCCTTGAAACTAAGAGAAATTGGAAGAGCCCTGCTCCTTCTGCAAACAAAGCAACTGTGGTCTGCAGCACGGGCTGTACTTGGCCAGGCAGTGGATTGTCATCTTCGAGTGCTTGCCTGAGATGGAAAATCGATAGCTTGGCCACAGAAGCTCCGGATTCCTCTTCGCAGCCTTCCATGTGAACACAAGAATCTGTCCCCCCCTAGTCGACTGAAGAAGAACAACACGCACCTGAGGTGAGACGTCTGTCAGCCCGTGCGGGCTCCGGACACGGCCCTAAACAACTCTGCTCAGAAGACATGTACATGAACCCCTCTTGGTTTACAGCTTGGGTCCGAGAGTTTAGGATTGGACGTTAATGTCTATCAATTCTGTGCTCCACCCTGCTTTCTTGAAAGGTATCTCTTTGCAGCCATAGTTGCAGCGCCTGAACACGCAAGAACTCCTGCATCTCGCCAGGGGCGTCGGGGTCAAAGCCCGCCATGATGCAGCGAAAGCGCATCTCTTGTGGCTTCTGGCTTTCTGCCTTCAGCCTCGTTGTGCACAAAGGCATCACAAGCACCGAACACAGACCCACATCTTCACCGGTTGAGTCTTGCGGACCTAGCAGCATGCTCAGTAGACTCTCCGTGACCTGGATGGAGCGGAGGCTCCTTGGCAGAACCACACAGCAGCATATCGCTCGTGCTCGTGATTCCTCTTGGAAAGCTTGAGGAAAGCACGAGGTACGCGTTCTCGCCACCAGACGGAGTGCATCCAGCAAAGACACTTCCACCTTCACATGACCCGCTTTCGGCTAACGGCAGTTCACTGAAGATTGGCCTTCTGTCTCAACCTTACTGGTAGCTCAGGATGATGCCGAACGGTAATTATACTCCCTTCCCGATCCTAATTTAAACCTTTCGCACTCGTCGGAGATGTTTCGTCCCGGGCCTCCGAGGTCTTGCTAGTCTGGTATTCACGCACGTGGTTGATGATGTATTCCTCGGGCATCGCGAAGGGTGCTGCCCGGGCACCGTGCTTGTTCCTAAACCGTGCCCACTTCGGACCCTCGGACAACTAATCTTCAGCTGGGCAGCTGCGTTCACCTTGCAGGGTGAAGATTGCGGCGAGAGATGGCGAGAGTACCCTAAACCCAGCCTTGGTCATGCTGTCTGCTTGGAAGGCCTCGACGAGACTTTTCACTGTCACCACTTCGGCAGGGTGGGCAGGCATGTCCTTGGACAGGCTGTCGAGCCGACGGCCCGACGGCTCGATTCCGGACGAGTCTCCCATAGAAGCACCCTGAAGCTCGAGGTCTCGAGTTACACAAGAACCTTCGTGGAAGTGAGCAAATCCGAGTCGTTTAAGGCCTCTGGGTTCTCCGCATCTTGAATTAAAACTTTGTGCAAAGTCCCACGTCCGAGATTCGTCATCTATCAGCCTGTTAATGGTGTACCACTCGTCCAGGAAGTCCTTCTTCTTCCGCCTTAGATAAGCCGCCACGGCTGAAGCATGTGTCTCGTCCGGCAAAGCAGAAGCACGCTCGGTGAACAAGGATGCTAGTCTCGTGACCTATGACCGTTCTGCTTTCTGACAAAAACTGAAGTAACTTTGCTTCTTCGCTTGCCTCCACCTGAAACGTCCTGAGATCCAGACTCCGCAGCCATTTTTACCTCCCTCCTGTCTCTCTCTCTCTCTCTCTCTCTCTCCTGGGCTGCGTGTGGGGTCGGTAGCAGCGTCCTGGCTACCTCCCCCGTGCGCGCACGCACACCCGCGTTTCACTGGGCGGTCCTCTGCCCCCCTTCGGGTTTTTCCTGAAGGGGCTCGGCTCTACACAGTCAGTGAGTCCTCCCCGCCGGCCTGCAACAGCACAGAACACCGAAGATGCAGTCACAAAACACGGCCTCAGGGGAGAGTCCTCCGTTTAGTGCTGCCCTCCCGACTGTTCCCCCTCTTTTTGGTTGTTACTGGACTCTCAGAGTGTTAGGACTACCAGGCAACAACACCACACACACGCGCAGGCACTCTGAGGGCCGGACCAGGACTAGCGTTCATGAAACATATTATGTTGTTTGTGGAGATTCCCTTCCATTTGTAAGACGGTGGCTGTCCTGGTCATGCACAGGTACTCTAAAGTCTGGCCGACGGTCTGGCATGGCTCCCCTTTTACCATGTTACAGTTGTAACTGGCTAAGGCTGGTGCCCCGGTTAAGAGTATTTAGTCTGGCCCGTGTCGTCCGTAAAAGGCAGCCTGCAGTCTTCGTCTACGGTGGCTCCCCCCGTCGTCATCATCTTGAGGGGGGGTTCTGGAGCGGCCTCCCTCACTGGAGTGTTCTTGTACGTGACCTTCTTCTGGTGAGGGTGCGTGCCACTGCACTGTGGTCCCCAGGGCCGGATCATCTTGCGTGGGGAAAGTAGCCATTCCCCCGCTTCGTTGACGGCTGCTTGCAAGCTGTTAAGCGCCGCCATTTGTTCGTGAGTTAAGCAGTCGCCCCGTCGAGGTTGTTCAGGTTCGTGCCCGGCTTGGCCTCGTCGCGAACCTGCTCCTGGTTGTCGGCGTCGGTGGCGTCGGTCTCCTTCTGCTGGTTGTAGTCCCGGCCTTCCCCCTGCTCTGGTACTGCGTCTCGCTCTCGTTCTCTCTCTCTCTCTCTCTGTCTCTCTCCCTGTCTCTTTCGTTCACGCGGCCTGGCTCTCTCTGGCTCTCTCGCTCTCTCGCTCTCTCGCTCTCTCTCTCTCTCTCTCTCTCTTTCTTTCGCCAGGGCTATGGTATGGGGGTGTTACCCCCTATACCGCGCGCACGTGCGCCCCCGACACTTGCGGAGGTGAGTAAAGGCTATACGCAAACCACGACTCTCGCAAGTCCAAAAAGGACAAAGCTCTGCACTCCGCAACTGCACTCAAAACAGCCAAAAGAACATAATGAACAATGCGGCTGACTACCTCAAAACGATGTATTCTCTCTCTCTCTTTCTTTCTTTCTTTCTGCAGGGCGTAGGGGTCGCGGGCGCCCCCCAGGCCTTAGGCCCGCCCGGCCCACCCTCTGTGTTAGTGAGTGGCCGGTATCGGGGTTAGTCCAGACTACGGCAGTGTACTACTCGGTTTGCTCTTTGTTCTCGTGTAGGGATCCCCCTCTCTCTCTCTCTCTCTCTCTCTCTCTCTCTCTCTCTCTCTCTCTCTCTCTCTGTAGAACTTAGGCAAGCGGCATCTCCTTCACAGCCCGGCGAATCCTTGTCTTTAGTCTCCCGCAAGACTTCGATTCGCGAACGGCCATGCGACAGTCACGCAGTACCGTGAATCAAGTCGTTCTAAAGAATATGAGAAGCAAAGCAATGTCTGGCACAAACTGCAGCCGTGGGTCTGCTCCACCACCGAGATTGGATTCCCTGCCTCCTTCTGGGTCCGGCCGTAGGACTCCTCAACTTTGTGCCAGCTTTCCATGACGGACCGGACCGGTTGGCTGCAGTCCGAGCAGCAAAGATCAAGCCAAACAGAATGCCGAACAGCAGATTCAGCACCTAAGCTGACGACACGGACGTCCACCAAGAGCTCCCGAATTGAGAAGGCGTTTAAACTACCCTGCTAATGTTTCAGGCCTCGGGACGCGGAAATTGTTTTTGAAAAAGGCTTCAACAGTTCGGCATGCATTTGGATGTGCCTGAGATCAGACCCCAGTCGTGAACCAAGACGAGATGGGGGGCTCCTGCTGTGCCACGCCGTGCCTCGTGTCTTTGGAGCTTCGGTCGGAGCTCGGCAATTCGGCACCCGAAGAGCTAGGATTGCAATGAGCAGAAACACACGCCCGAAACTGAAAACAACTTTCTATGCCCCGGAATAGAGTACCGGGCACCTCATTAAGCCGGTGTCATCAGATTGTGGAGCAGGCATCACATTCTCATGCTTTACTCCATGCTGCATGTGAAACGTTTTGTGTTTTCGGCACGCAGGTTCAGGTGTTTTTCTTCGGGAAGCAACAGAAACACCTATCCCGTGTGCCCCAAGCAGGCTGGAGAATCGCAAAGACAAGGAGCAAGCACGGTCACATCGTAAAACTCCTGTCCGGCTCAGACCGAACTGCCCCCGCAACAATGAGGGACTCTTGTCGCCAGCAGCAGCTCGTTGGTTCGATTGTGGAACGTTGAAACTGTTCCAGTCTTCGTTGCTAGACAGTCTCGGAGCAACAATCAAACATACTGATAGAGTGGGCTGTGACATGGCAGGGGGTCATTATGGCCCCGTCGAGCGCGGCATGAATTCTTGCGACTTGGCAAGCCATTGTTTAGCTGAGTGCTGCACCAAGAACTCGTATGACAAAGTGTAGGTGTAGCCGAGGATCTCAGCATGCGATATGGAAACTACCGTCTCACTTGCGAGCTCCATTTCGTGCCGCAAGGATCGAGCACTCCTGCGTTGCAGGATTCCGATGCTGCGGACTTCTGTTCAAGCACGGGGCTCGGCCCAGCAAATCGAGATCTTCCATGTCGCCAACTCCCACGCCACCTCAGTCCCAAGATCCGTCGCAAGGTATGTTTGCTCCGCTTCGGGAAACATCTAGCCGCTAGCCTTCAAGTTTAGATTCTGGTCGGGTATGAAGCCCTGGTAAATTGGGGTCATCCTGTCGACATGCAGCATGCAGCATGACGCGCAGATCTTGAACTCATGCCGCCAACATATTTCATGCGTCCTGTGCACGTTGGGTCTCTGGCTATGATGTAACCCTGCATAGACGCATAAATCTCTAGCGCAGCTTGAAACTGCATGCAGCACGGAAGCAAGGTCAACATCGTAAAACACGGAGGTGTAACCTGATGTTCATGCCGGAACACTGGACCAGCGCCAGAAGATGGCACCCAGCATCCTTGGCACGACCAAACATAGGGGAGTGCCCGAACCAGTTCCCTTATTACACGTCCTCATACGTTGGATTCTACTTTGGACTGTGGACTAGGGCCCACGATTAACATCATACTTCCAGGCCATTCCATGCCGACGCAGGCTTTACCACATTGCTGCACAAAAAAGGCAAATGGAGGAACTTCCAGGATGCTCACATCGCGGGGCATCTTCTGGCCGAGCAGCGTACTGCAACCTTCTGTAGTCTTCCCGAAGAAGATCTGGAGAATCGTTGCGGCTTTCGAAGGTTTGAAGCAGGTTCCCGAGTTACCAGGAGCTTTTTGGGCAATGACTGTCGTGTGCAGGGCTGCCGGGAAATTCTGAAACATCTGCCGGCCCCCCCCCCCCACCACTGAGAACTGTCGAATGTCTCAAACTCCGCCAGCAGCCGAAGTCTGGGGCTCGAACATGACCGCTCCAAGCGTAGCCTGATCTTTGTCTTGAGTCTGGCTTTGCTCGGTGCAAGACAGCCCCCCAAGTACCGAGTATAGACAGACGCCTACAGCGGAATCCACTCCCTGCCAAGCCCAGATGGCATCCCTAAACTTCAACTGAGAGGCAGAGGAAAATGGTCAGGAAGACAATCGCAAAGTGAGACACATCCTGAGCCAGATGTCGAGAACAGCAAGCAGCCAAGACAAAGCGGCAAAGCGTTAAGTCCCAGCGTCTTTAACAGAGCCCGACAAAGTCGTAATGACAACGTCCAGCTGAGCGTTTGCCTTGAAAGACCTCGGAGCAGACCGCGACTCCATGACACGGGGCACCGTGTCCTGAAAGCCTCTGTGGATGCAAGCGGACGAAGCCCAAAGACTTCAAGGCCCAATTCAGATTTACAAAGCTCTCCCACGACGCGGCTCTGAGGAAGCCAGGTTACTTGAAGAACTTCATCATCAGGACGAAGAGGTACAAGACGCAGAGCTTGGTTGCCGTGGAGAGCACGAACATGACAGCTGTTGTGGAAGTGCTCTTTGGAGACAATCATCCACACCAAAAAGACACAAAAATGTCGTCTGTCGTCAAATTTTGACGTCGAGCGGCCATTCGAACAGCCTCATGCCAAATGGAAGCGTCCTCAATGAATGCTGGAATGCTTTGAGATCTGAGTTCGGCTGGTGTTCTAGGCAACATCCACAGACCGGCCTGGCATGCCTGCATCATGCTCTCCAGCAGGGCTTCATACTCCGGCCGTGGCATCATGATGTTCACCTCATCAGCGCAGAGGCAAAGGCTTTTGGCAGAAGGTGTAGGTGTGGTGGACCTCCCACCAGAAACCCTCGCCCCGAAAGTGGGCAGTCACCTGAAAGTGTCGGTTGTGCCAGCTCTTTCGCAGCTGTGCTCAGTTTCTAGATTTATGTTCACTAAGATGTGTCAGCTCTCTCAACTATGGGATTTCACGTCCTTTACGAGAAGTTTGTCCATCGTTTGAGACATGTCTGAAGCCAAGGCCTCCGCCGGTGATGTCGCTCCTCCCCGGAGCTTACACTGCAACTCCGTTTTCATTTCTTGTGCGCCACTCGCCTGTTCGACTTCTCTATCTTGAAAGTCAAGGGACATGTGGGAATTGAGGGGAACGCCCGCGCAGATCACCTTGCCTTCGAAGGAGTCACATCCCACACGACTTTTGGTCGTCACTCCTTTCCGGCTCGTCCTCTCCTTCCTTTGCTCCGTCCTGATGTCTCTCTTTTCCAAAATTCGAAGCCCGGTCTTCATTTCTCTCCTCTGTCCTTGTCCTAGAGGCCGCCAGCCACCTCAGGCCAGAAGGTGCCGAAAATGTTCAAAGAGAATACCTTTCTTCGCTTTCCAAAACTCTTATGGACAAATAAAAAAACACTCCTTCCTCAGACGTCGCCACTCCTAAAAAAAAACAGAAAAGCTGTACGACGACAAGTCGAAAAAAGCAACAAAAGGCAGCATCTCTGAAATTTTCTCATCCAGGCCCACCATCCAAACAATGGGCCACACTGAAGCTTGTCCGGAAACCTTATACCCCCCACACACAGGGGGTGTCTCAACCCAATGCAAAAAAGTAAAGTAGATCACTGAAGGCAGAGGTACTTGCGAAATACCTTATGCGCCACAGAGAAGCTCCGGGACCGGATGGGATACCGGTATAGCTCCGGAAGTATGCGCCGAGGGAGTTCAGACTCTCCCTCCTCGAACATTCTAACCAAGTCTTTTCCCAGGGCTGCCGCGCCGTTAAATTGGAACCAGGCCCCTGTCTGCTATCATGATCTAGAAAAGCAACAAGACAGATCCTAAATCTCCTGCTAGGTATCGTCATATTTCTCTCACAAGCACAGTTTATAAAGTATGTGCTGCTCTTCTGCATTGTAGGCTGATCTAGAAAATGCGGACGATACTCTCTTTGTAACCCGAACAACCCAGGCTATGAAGCACCTTTTCCATCACTTACAATATTTGGCTGGCCGTCGAGTCTTACCCCTCACTATCGAGAAGTGTCAACTGTTAGACATCAACCAGAATGGGCCAGTTGGCGTTATGTCTTCTCCTGTGCCCAGATGCACTTGCTCATGCTGGTTTCCCATATTGGGAAACTTTCCGCCAGCAATCGACGTGACTGAACCCACTGATGCGGGCCATTACTTGGGAGTTTCTCTACATGCCAACGCAGGCGCAGACGAAGAGGCTCAACATTGATACTCGGAACCCCTCCGCTGTCTCAACGCTTTAGACGCTTTTTCTGGACACTCCCAGATCTCGCATAAGCGCTAGCTGTTGGTTCACTCGCAGATCACATTGGCCATTCTCTTGTATGCTTCGGAGTCGCAATCTTATATGCGATCGCATATACAACGTTTGAACTCTATCTACTACAAGGTTCTCCGACGGATTCTTCAGATCAAGAGCTCCTTTTGCCGTCGCATTCTAACCCCTCTGAGGAGCAATGCTCCAACGAATATCTGCCGAAGCTAAGAGCACATGCGCAGATTACAGCCCTCCTCGCAACACATTCAAGCCTAGCCTTCGCCATGACGCTCAGCTCCGAAATAGGTTTTGTTTTAACGCTGCTCATGATTACCTGCAATTCTCTCGAAGAAGGGTCGGAGCCCCGGAATTCACACGGCGAAACTAGCAATGACGGAAGCTTCGCATCGTCATCAATACTTGCTTCAACAACGCGCGCTACCCCGAGTGTACGAACACTCTCTCGTTCATTTAATTCCCGGCGTACCCGGCGAGATATCGCCAATCATTATTCCCATTGCTTCGGCCATACCGGCTTATATCGACCCCCTAAGACCACTCTCCCATGACAGATCCCAATGGAGGCAGCTAGTGATTCCTAGGTAACCTGGAAATCAGCCTGCTTGCTTCGGTGTAGAGATGGACTTGCTTTGCACAGGCGAGAGAGAGGCGAGAGAGAGTGAGAGAGATAGGGCAACCGCCGCACATTCCACGGCCTTTTGACACCTCACGGCTGCCTGACGTTCATACTTTGCCCATTAGCGTAACCACTAAGGGCAACGGTCGATTTCCGGGCTTGTACATCGAACAAGACAGGACGGAAACCTGCGAAAGGAACTCGATCCCAGGAGCAAAAAAAAGTCGAGCTTGCATCCGTGCAGCCTCCCATCTCTGCATGTAGGTGTTGTTTGCATACACCTTGTCTATCGGTGCCATGCAGTCTTAAACGACTCACCGGCCCATAGGACAACAACCGTACGCCGTAGGTACCCCCACAGAAAGCTCCAATGTTGCTGGTCCCAGGCACAATTTGGTCCATCTGTCGCAAGGGGAGCTGCTCCTTTGTTGTGAACGCTGTGCCTCCCATCACCTCTCCAGACCTCTCGCCTTTCTTGAACAGAAACATCGCCCGCCAAGACCAGCTATACACTGTCTGCGGGCAAGCTCACGATTCGGGGCTGCACCATGGAGAGATGAATGCAGAAGACGACCCAGAGTCCAGCACCTGGCAGAACTTCAGGGTGACGCTTTTGCTGCCGCTAGGGATGGCATATGTCTCGCGGTACTCTTGCGGTTCTCACACACGACACATGCACCCAAACATTGCCCATGTCGATCAACCTCGACTCCAAAAGCAAATGCTCTATCAAGTACTCACGAGCAAGTCGACGGGAGCACAGATTGCCCCCCAAAAGATAGCCAGCCAATCCACCTAAGTAGGGCTGGCAGTTTTTCGAATCGCAGCCTCGAAGCCCAAAAAGACACGAGCAGCCAATTTTGGCGATTGGCAGCTGCCTGCTCCTCACCCTCAACAGCAAAAGGACGAAAAGCATGAGGCCATGCAACCGCAATACTTACTTCTTTGGGGCTGCATATGCCCGACGGATCCCACAGCGTGTCGGCATTCAGCCTTACACCTTCTGCAAATGCGGTACAGAAGGCTCCCAGGCTGAACCGGTTCGTGATGACGGTGAAGAAACACTGGTCAGGAATCGCCAAGCCACAATGTTCCAGAATTGCAGGTAGTTCATGATACCATCAAACCCGATCCTGAGTTCCCGAATTTTATCAGACAGAGAAGGAGAAGTGTAGCGAAGCAACGAGCACTCGAGAAGCCAAGTGGCGAGAGAGCAGGCAGCAGTTCCTTGATCTCTGAATACAGAATGCGCATCAAGATGAGCATGAACAGCCTGGCCGTTGCTTTCTTTCCGTGTTCAACAGATGCTGTAGGCATGCCGCCGGTGCGAAATTTCTGCAGGCAGGCCCCAGACACGGAACCCGGTGGTTCCGAAAGCTCGCTAGTCTTACGAAATACACACGGGCGAAAGATCGAAGGGTCGAAGTGAGGCGATCGAGTTTTGGGACTTACGTCAAGAGACAAAGGATGCGGAATGGCGACTTCTCATGCCTGGGGCTCGCGGCCGCAGAGATCATGGCAAGGAGATCACACAACATTCACAACAAAAGTGAAGAGGGATGTGGGCATGTGTGCATATCAACGCGAAAGCCAGGGCAACATATAAATTAGAATAAACACACGGTGACAAAAGACCCGCTCTGACAGACGAGGTCCTCTGCCGCGCAGGACTCTTGCCAAAGTCTGGTAGCAAAACGATGTTAAGGAGTAAATCGGAATAAGCAGCATGTGCTGCATGAGGCCACTAAGGAAAGAGCCAAATTTACAGACAGTCAAAGCCTTCAAAGCCATGAAGTTGCCGCTAAGCGGCACGTCCGGCACGAGGCCGGACAAGTCTTTATAAGGCTCCGCCAGAAATGTCTCTGCAAACTGCACGTGTTTCGTGAAGCCTGAGGGCGGTCGTCAAATCGGCAGAAGGCGCATGTGCGGGCAGCGCAATCACTTCGGCGCTACAACTTCCCACAATTGCATGCGCAATGCAGGAAAGGGGCGTGCAAAGTAGACTCGTAGACTAACTTACACACTTTCAGGCACCATCAACTCCATCACCTTTTGGGCTGCATGCAACGTGCTTGCATCGTGTCCGTGACGAGCGGCCATTGTTCTCGAATCTGAACGTGAGCTGCTCGAACGTGTACCTTTCTTCTCCCACCACAACGGCATGTCTTGTTCACAAGCCTGGCTGCCTAGGCGACCTGCCCGTTGGTTTCAGGAGTGCTGCCAGGAAGGTCCGGGGTGGTTCAGCCATTCAAACCATCCTGACTCGATTGGCGGAGATGCGTGCCCAGAACCGGATTCAGGAGGACGGAATCGATGTTCAGAGCAGTCGTGTTGTCATCCAACCTGGGCTGAAGTGAGCTGATAAGACCCAACCCTGGCAGGTTGGGCAAATCACACATCGAGAATGTGCTGTGGGCTTTCCCTCATCTCATCGCATGATTCCTACGCTTGGTGCGTTGCTGTGGCGTGTGCAGTCAATGGCACGACCAGTCCCAGACCTTAAAAGCGCACCTTAGAAAATCGCATGGCAATAAGACGCTGCAAGGCACCAGTTGCTGTAGGTCCACTCGTCCATCGTTCTTCTGACTGAGTCGCTTCCTGGAGCAAGACGAAAGAGCATGTTCACGCCAAGCAAACATGACTCCAAACCCGCGCTGCGGACTGTTCTACCGGAATGCTTCCTACAACATCCTACAGCTATACAGAACCAGCATCTGGGATGTCAGGAAGATGCCTTATGTCAGAAATCTCGGAATATCTCTGACGACACATGTTCGTTGGCTGGCGGGGCCAGACTTGCTCCAGGTCTCAGCCGAGCGTCTTTCATGGTATAAAACCCACCTGTCCTCGTAGGATTCGCCGCCCAGCTTGAAGCACTGCACCTGAGAGCCGTGTTCCGTCAAGCCCGAACACTTCGATCACTTCTCCCTATCAGGCAAGGCTCGGTGAGTCTTTGCGGAAAGGGATAGTAGACCCTTAGTCGGGGCCACTTGTTTCAAAGGCGCACGTTGAAGCACGACGACAGCCACAGGAACTTTGCCCGGAACTGGGCATCTTCCGGACAGAGCCTCCACTGGAGACGAGGTTCCGTTCCAGGTATTCCGGCATGCTGCAGTTTTGCGGCGTCGTGTAGAAGCGCCTGAACTTGAAACTTGCAGCTGACGGCCCGTTTACATGCCAGATCATGCCACATCATGCCACATGCTTCAAGCAGAGAAGCAGACCTCAGGGTGACTGCCTTCAAGGGGGAGCCTGGCCTGGCCTGAAGCGGAATCCGCCGATCACTTGGTTCCGACCGAAGTAGCGCCCGGGCGGGTAGAGATCCAGGTCCTTCGAAATCGCAATGTCAAGCAGCCGAACTCACCGCCAATTGCTCGCATGAAGCCACATCAAGGACCGACTCAAGCCACTCAAGCCTTTCTTTTGAGGTCCGGGTCCTGATTGAGATGCTGGGCGATCCATGTGGTCACCAGGAAATCGTACAATGACAGTCTGTCATATAACCACGAGAGCCTGTAGTAACCTCTCAGCCAAGTCTTCCGCTAGAGCTTCCAAGCCTTTTCTTGATTTCTCGAGTCTTTTCTGAGGGCCCAACCAAAGACTGCTGAGGCCTGGTCAAAGGAAGCTAGTGGGCTCGGGCAAACGAAGGGCCGGAGAGGTTTGCATGTGGTGCGGCCAGGTGTCTGGATAGTTCTCAGCAATCTCCCAGCCAGCTCCTGAGCACTACGCCGATCTCTCACGAATCGTCGTCCGAGTCATACAACGTGTCAGAAAATGGATTGCAGCAAACTCTTGCAGCTCGGAGCATGGATTGGGAAGGTGCAAATCGCAACGCAGGTGCGGCATACCCTCAGCATTGCGCCCCGAAGCTCACTACTCTTACAACATCTGCGGCCAAGTCTCGCATGGGCAAGTGAGCACTGCCTGTGTAAAGGAACACGCAGAAGAGCAGCAGTGTTTGAGGCAACGACCAGAGGTCCTCAGCCCAGGCGGGAGCGAAGATTTGACATGACATCGGGCTCCAATCAGCAATATCCTGCAATTATCTCTCCTGCATTGAACCAAGTTGCAGCATTGGTGTCGTATTCCTGCCTGCAAGAACGGCTTCCACAAGTAAGTGCATCAAGAAAACATGCTCCCTGTTAACCAAGACTGCGATATGTTGAACTGGACTGACTCGACCGTTTTTTCGCTGGCTGTCTGAAATCGTGATGTCTACTGTTAAACTTAGCTTGTAGCTTGCTCGTGGCGGTTGTCGGACATGTTCGCACCCTACACTCACGGAAGAGGGGGCCTCATCCACTCGATGAGATCATCGATCAAGCACTCCTCGGCAGGCCGAAACCCGAACCAGAACACAAACCCAAGTACCAAGCCAAGGCTCCCCTTCTGCGAGATGTTGCACATCGTTCTCTTCATTGATGGACTTCTTTATGAGGTTGTAAGCAACCTCCGAAAAGCCGCCGCCGACTCTTTGCTTCCACTTCAATATGAGACTCTACGCTACTCCGAACATTCTGGCGCCTCCCCTTGAATAAAGGCTTTGTAGAGCTCATTCACACTGATGAGACCGGAGCCATCTTTGTCCGCATCTCGTCCTAATCCATCGGTGCCGTTTACAAGAAGCCACATTATCCGCATGCGATCATATGGGATCAGTACGACCTTACAGTAGGATGCTCGCAGCAGAACGGTTCCTAACTCGGACCTGAAACGCTTAAGTTGCACAGAAAGCTCGATGCCCGCAAGCATGGTCACTTGCTTGACAGCTAGCAGCTACCAAGTACTTGCTTATGCGTGGACAGCGGTCGTCTCTCGACATGCAGCTGGCGCTGGCCTAATGCGGCAATGTCTTCCTTGGAGAGGGTGAGGCCTTGGACCTTCAAACAGGAACGTGGGAAAGGGTGAGCTCAAGGCCCTGTCTCCCAGCCTTCTTGATCTCCATAAGCTCTTCCATGGAGATCTCACCGGAGCCTTTCAGAAGAGTTCAGGCCAACGTGTGGCATGCCTGTGCCCTTTTCTGCAACTTGCAATGTTCGAACGACTTTCGGCAGGCCTTCCACATCGAAGATGGCGAACAACTCATGGACATCTGCCACCGTCACCTGCACCGGCATCCAGGCTTCCCCAAAGTCGATCTCTCGTACTGTCTTGTGCCGGGTTATCAAACCTTCATTCTTCTACATGTAGACTAAGGCATAGAGGTTGAAGGGTAGTGGCTGGTATGTAGGCGCACTGCTCACTACTGATTGAAACTGACCAGATAATGCACGCAATGAACGCATTGACCTGCTTCTGCCGACAACTTGCGTATTATGTGACATTGAACAGCGGATCACTGAAGTTGGCAGTTCCGACGGCTAAACTGGTTGCGGGTGAATGCGCTGGCAGCAGGTTGGCCATTTTTTCTACTTTGTATCACTAGTGCGATGAAGAAGAGAACACATTCGATGCGAGGACACAAGGAAACGGTTCGAGATGTGAAAACGACGGTGGGAAGAGTTTGCACTTCTACAGAGAGCAACGTTTGAGAGACTCCCTTCTCACATGTCGAATGCAATGCAGCAACATGTTCGAAAAGGAACATACAGCAATACTGCTTCTCGCGACCGGCACTGCATGCAAAATACTTGAAAAAAGCGATGGCAAATAAGTATACCTTACTAGAAGTGCACCTTGCAAACATGAATGTGCTCTCCTTCCATGCCGGGTCCCAGTGCACGGAACAGCAGCCCTCAACAGGACCTGATAGAGCTTCCCGGAGTTCAGCTTCGGCCATAGCGCCAGGTGCTGCAGCTTCTCCCGCCGGGCCTTGCAAGAGGCAAGAGACTTCCCAAGCCCAAGCTGCTTTGTAGGTCAACGGTTCAGGGCCAAGTCGGAAACGTGAAACCCCCGCCCCCGCCCCCCCCCCCCCCAACGCGAGGACGACAGAGGGATGCAGGACGACACGAACAACGGACCTCCACCAGCTCCTCGGCCGACAGGTTTTGGAAGAGATCCGTCGGCAGAGGCTCCATGGCTTCCACTGGCGCACATTGCACATGCTCCCTCTCTATCCCTCTGCAGTACTCAAGAGGCTAACTACTACCACGAACGGAAAGCTCTGGAGTCAGTTGAAATTCGGTCCACCAGTTGATGTTTCTCAATAATGGCCGAACCTTCATGTTCCAACACCCTCTCTCACACCGCCTGCAATGGAATGACGCTGATATGCACTACTGCATGTCCGTGACTTAACCACCAACTGGCAGCGCGACATGCCTCGTGACCCAACCCCGGCATCAAGGCCGGGCGCTTCAAAGCGCGGTTGAGGTTTTCGTGTGGTCTGCTCTGGCGGTGTGCGATGGATGCACGGGTCCCACTGAACTTGAGACCTCAATCTCCTTGTTGCGCCTTCTGCAGCCTTACTGCGAATAGCTGACAGCTGAGGGGAGCAGAGCATGGGTGGAGCTCGCCACTTCATTGGTGGGCAAACACTGCAGCCTCCAGCAAACGAAATTCAACTCTTGTCGCGCTGTTGTTTGATTTCTCACGAACTGCTGCAAACCTTATGAGCGTGGTATCGACCCCCACACCTAGCTGGGGTCTTTGCTACATTTAGAAGCTAACACGAACCTGTTTGGATAGTTGCTTGCGAACACCGCACCTGTTTATGAGAATGACTTGTGGCAGTCTCTTGGCAGAGCTCTGCGCTGCATGAGCTTTTAACGGTGCAGGCTGCGCAGACAGCGACTTGAGACACACAACATATTGATATGTTTTTTTGCTTTTCTGCATCCTCACCGTGTCAGAGCCAGGGGCAGATCACTGTCGAACCAGCATGGATGATCAGCTGTCCTGGTTGCAAGCAACTGCGCGAAAGCAAAGGTGGGGCTGTACACTTCTGTCAGGCACTGAAGGCAACCAGACACCATTCTGATCGGCGTCGCCGCAAGTTGTGCGACCGAGATTCTGGGCGTAACCGCTCTGACAACGGCACCGGTGAGGTTGGAGACTTGGTGAGAAGAGAGCGTCACTCCCGATTTTGTTGTAGTACTAGCAGAGTCCGTGGTGCTTCCCCTTTACACCAGCTTGCTGGTTGCTATCTCTCTCTCTCTCTCTCCCTCCCTCTCTAATGAACACTGTCTGAGCATAACCAGTAACCACCCCTCCAACAGATCGACATGCTTCAGACAAGCCACCACACAGATTGCTGGCCAGCTTGGACCACGTCCGCTGCCACCCACTTCGAGTAAGCTCTCCGAGGACTGGGATGCCAAGTTCGGGGATGTCCCCGAGCCTCCCTCGAAGCTCCACCACGCAAGGTCCCGGCAGACCGGCCCAAGCGACAACAAGTGACAAAGCTCACAGAATGAAAGAGAGCATTCAGATGTGCAAAGAGCCTGCCTGGGCTTGACGCTGAGAGGAAGACCCGCGAAGAGCTGCACCCAAGGTCTCACTACTCTGAAGCAGCATTCTTGCACCCTACCGTTCGCTGCTCTAGTGTCCGTGTCATTCAACATGCTACACTCCAGCTGTCCGTGTTCAAACAAAAGTGCCAACCTCGACCCCAGGGCAACGAACACAACCATGCGTCTCGTGACCCCTTCCTCATGCAGGACCCTGAATGCATAATTAGGCATCGGCCTTTGTGATCGTTGACAGGGGTTCATCTGAAGTACCATGATCATTGAAGTCGCAGCCACCGTAGGACTTCCAATCTCCAAAGCCGTGCACTGATCTAAAATACCATGAGCAGGGGCCGCCTGCTTCTCAAAGATGAAACTGGTAAAGTGTAGTTGAAGCAGGCTGCCCAAAGCCCATGAGCTGTGTTGACACCAGAGGCGCGAATATGCGACAAGTACAGAGGCCTTGGACGGGACTTGCGCAGCACGCAGGATGCAAGAAGTTTCACGTTCGGGTGTGGCAGCCACAACAAAATTCTCTATGAGCGCCACCTTGGTGACATCGACACAGCACTTCGGCACCCTCGCTTGCCAGTCCAAGTGAAAAAAGGTTGCTTGCCCCAGCGAGCAAATGCTTCACAGTTGCCAAATTTGCTCAAGTATGTCGCAAACTTGGCTTACTGCCTCCCTCTAACTAAGGCCTAGGGTCTGACCCAAAAAACGTGCTACTCTCTACGGTGTATGTCTCAGCTGGTGCTCATAGGTGGCCTCTGAATCCAAACACCTCTCGCATCTGCGATGGCATCTGCTTGGGACCCGGGATTTCCGAAAGTACGGCAGTGCACTGTGAGCTTGACGCTCTCGAGTGCAGTGGTAAGGGATGAGGGAGCCGTAGGCCTATCCGAAGCATTCCGCAGATGAGAAGAAGTGAGACCCAAAACCCCAAAACACCAAACCCGCCAAACCCGCCCTTCCTGCTCACTCGGCTCACTCCCTCACTCTTCCCACTTCTGTGGAATCTCAGCGCTCCTTCCGGTCCAAATCCCTCCTCGGTGTGGTGCGGTGGTGGCATGGGCGGCGAGGCTCGAAAAGACAGGCTGACAGGCTGACTCACTCCCTGATCTGACGACAGGCTCTAACATGCTCGAACACCCTAAACTCAACTGCTACACAGTGGGTCCCTGCTGAGTCCCGCGCGAAACCGACGCCAGCACGACGTCAAGTGCAAGGTGCACAGTAAGCAGAAGTAAGCTGGAAGCTTCAAAGTGGCACAGTGTGGTGCAAGCCCGCGCAGAGGAGGCGCAGCCGGGTGCGCTGTGAGCGAACACTCCCTGTACCCAGCAGCCACCACAACAGACAAAACAGGTCTAGAGAAGAACACGACCAAAGCACACACCAACATCCTTATGAGAGAAAGAGTTACAAAACTAATTATTTAGTTCTGACATTCATATGACCTTAGGCATGCACGATACAATGAGGATGCGATTCTTCTTGTGATGGCTCCCGGGGCAGCGCGAGGATTTAGCTGGCCGGCCTCTTGTTGAAACTGAAACCGCGGGCTTGCAATGATGAACCAGACGTCCCGAGCTCCATCTACACATCTTCCAAGAGCAGACCACGAAGGTCCAGGCAGTAGGGATGCCTACGTTCCATGGTGTATTGGAGCCCGGCGACTGTCCTGGAACATCTCCACGACATGGCACGAGAACTGTCACGCTCACTTCCATCACGCAGCATCGAAGAAACTGACGCCACCAGCGATGCTTTGCCCAGTGGCCGCACTTTGTGCATCGGCGTGAGAGATGATGGCTCGAAAGCGTCCACCGGTAGCAACTGCACGGAGTCCTGCAACGATAGTGCAATATCGCATGAATCACCCGCCACCTCTCACGGGAAACCAGTTGCAGAGCACGAGTTTTAGCGCAGATGCTGCTACAAGTAGAAGGCTGTGCGAGCCCGCGATACCCCGTGGCCTCGCAAGATGCCACGAGTAGCGATGAAATGTGACGAGGCAGAGGCGGTTGACTTACAGTATCGTGTTTGGGTCTTTTGGGGAAGGGGGTCGTTAGATGCTCATTACAGCGATCTGCGACAGGTGCCCACAATTCAGCTAGGGAATGCTGGACTTCCACAGAGGCCCTTGTGACCGATCATCTCACTCGGCTTCACGCTCCTCTCCTTCGTTCTTCACTTGCCCTGCTTGAGAACCTGCATGCTTAGGCATGTCGTTCCAGATTTGACCTTCAAGTTTCCTCCATGTTCGGAAGCCGCATAAAAGGCCCTACGAGCCAGCGCGAGCGGACGTTCGCGACCGGCCCGGCTTGCAGCATGGCAGACGCTTGCACTCGTGAAGGCCGCTTTGGAATCCGTCACCATCTACGTCAGAATGCCAGGGAGGACGTACGATACTGGCCTTCCCATGTGCAAGCCGAAACGTCTCAGGAACTTGCCGTTATTGGATGTTATTGGTGCCTTTTCCTTCCACACTTTCTACAAGCTGACCCGTGCCTTCTCACAGGCGTTAACTTCCCGGCAAGTCTTCCCGTGACACGAGGGTGACGAGATTTCCAAAGAAATCGGACCCCTTTGCGAGACGTCAGAGCCCAGAAGGCATTAGAGGTGAGAGAAGCAAGATTCACTACGTGTCGTTATTCCAACTCGATGGCTCTGAAGTCAAGAACGAGGACTGAGTAACGTATGGCAAAGACTTAATATAACAGTGCGGCCTTAGCCTATTCACCTTGTCTCAACTCCTCTGCGATGGCCTTCGGAACTGGCTGACGTTCAAGTGCTTAGACACCACCCAAGGTTGAGCAGCACGCTCAGCACTCAGGTGAGCAGATGTTTTTTACAGAGGTGTGCAACCTGACAGCAGCAGTTCAGCAGCGGGCAGATTTACCGTGCCAAGTCGAGACAAGCTGTGCTGTAATTTGAACGTATGGGCGTGAGATTCCCCCACAGCTTGAGAGTTTGGATAAAGCAACATGAGGCCTCGCACGTCACATCTAGATGTGATGGGCTCTGCCCGACTCCGAATGCGGCGGATGCACGAGTTGCCTTGGCCAGGCGAAGCCAGCAAAACGTCCGTCTAACAAAAGAAAAGCGCCTCTCACTCAAGCTTACTCGCTTACTCCAACTTGCTGAGACTTTCAGAAACCCCTTGGTAGAACGACCAGGCTTCACGGCTGCGCGTTGATCTTGTTGATTTCTGGTGTTTGGTTCAGGGGAAGGGCTGTTCGTAACAATAGAATAGTGACTAGGAGTAGGACTTGCATGATGCCTTCTAATCTGCATAGGTAAGTCATCTAGATGATCATACTTCTCCATAGTACATCGAGTAGCATGCAAGATAGCAAGGCACTACAAGGACCCTCAAACAAGCAACCCAAACCCCAATGCCCCAAGGTGCTTTTCGCACCCACCTCGCTGCGCCCTTCATAGGGCTTGAGCCTTGAGCCATTCGGATTTGTGCGTGTCATCCTTAGCAGGGGTCATGCACCTGCCAGACAAGATGTGGTACACTTCTCGATTTGTGCACCTGCGGTACACTTCTCGATTTGTGCACCTGCCAAAAGTAGGGATTGGGCCCTACAGCAACACTCCTCCTCAGCAGGGGACTGAAAGTCAGGCCACCTGCTGCTCTCAGAGTGCACAAAAGACTATCGCTGGCTAGTTGCCCACCGTCTTTCAAGAATGTCAAACACGCTTCAGTGCATGACTCAGCCTATGAGCTCTTGGCCGAGTACCCCCGTGACTCGGTCTTTCATTTCTTGTAACGAGGTGTCACAAGGTTCTTGAGGCCCAGTGGCTCACTGACGGTGTATAGCAGCGGGTATCACTAAATAAATTCCTGATTCCTACTGGACTATTCCTTCGGCAAGAATCAGACATGCAAGAACTGGACATGACATCAGCTACAACCTCTGTGCGGGACAGCAGCTTCTGTCCTATCAGCTCTTCGTGGTCGTCACGTGTGACGACAAAACTTCTACTTGAAACCGGCGCGGGAGCGAAGCTCAGCCAGCTTCGTTTTCGACAAGACTTTCGTTAACATGTCTGCAATCAGCGTAGCACCAGGGTGATGCTGCAACAGGACATTCTGATCTCTGAGCTGGTCTCTCAACCATGATGCCCTCAAAGCAAACGCACGCGTCCTCCAAGTTTTCACAAAGAAGGTCTCTCGATTCGCCACTACAATGCTTGCTGAGTTATCGCCAAACATCTTCACGTGTGAGTCAAACTGTCGACCTGAAAGGGCCTCAAGCAATGGAAGGATCTTCGTCGTTTCTGACATTGCAAGCGCCAGGGCGTCTGTCTCTGCCTCGCAGACACTCCACGCCGTAACTGTCTGCTTCGAGCTCCACCATGCCAAGGGCGAGCCAGACAAGGTGATTGTCCCGCCTGAGCGTGATCTACTCCCCTCGGGAGCGAAAGATGCGTCGCTCCACACCTCAAGAGATGTATTAGCGATTGAGCCTTGAAAATACACTCCAATGTCTAGGGTTCCCCGAAGATATCGCCAGCAACCGTGGGCGACCTTCAAGACTTGCGTCGGGCACTTGTGCAGATGTGAGGCTGCTATTGACACAGCAGACAGGAGATCCCCTCTGCTCTTGGTTGCTACCCACAGTAGGCAACCCAGCTCGGTTTGGGCCTCCTTCAAAGCCGTGGCGTAACCAGGACTCTCCGGATCTTCCGTTCCTACGAACTCTACCTGTGGAAGGCTCTGGGATCCACGAAGATGTATCCAGTTCCTCTGATGTAGCTCACTCAGAACCCATCTCTTCTGATGGAACTTGACAGCACCGTCAGTTTCGAAATGAATCTGAAGCCCGATGAACGTCAACTCTTGAACCCGCTTCAAACTGAAGTCTCCCTTTCGAAGCTCTTCAGGACCCTCACGGCTGATGAAGCCTGAGAGTTTTGTATTCCAAGTCGCTGCAACAAAGTCCAGGAAGGCGGTGACTGCCGATGCCTGGCCTACCACTAAAACGTCGTCGACGTAGACTGCGGCGATGCCTATGACTTCTTGTGAGCTAACATCTCGTAGAACAAAGAGTCCTTCTTCATCTGGAACCAGCTCTGCCACAAAGGATCCTCCATCGTAAGCAAGCTCCTTGCCATTGATGGTGTCGTCCCTTAGTTTGCTCCAAGCTCTCGGACTCCTCCTCAAACCATATATGTGCTTGCGCGCTCGCCACAACACATTAGGCTTGACTAGGCCTAACCGCTTTAGAGTCGAAGGTGGTTCTAAAAGCACGATGTCGTCGTCATCAAGCTTCGAGTTCAGGAAGGCCAGAGACACGTCTCCAGATGCGGCCACCCACCCAGGGTGGGCACTCAACTCATGTCCCATGATACGAAGTGCAGCTGGACTGACGTTCTGCGTCGTGACCTCTGCCCCATCATAGGCCTCAAAGTTGCCACAGGCACAAAGACGGACTTTGGCTTTCCAAGGAGGCTCTCCTTGGACCTTCGCGTTAGGCTCCTTACCAGTCTCCTCCTCGGGCTTGCGCGACGTCACCAACTTGGTAGGCAGTGGACGTGGAATCTTCACCCCCGGTGCAAGACCGAGATCCTGATGCAAATTGTCACGGGATACTTCTTCCAAGACTTCCATGTTTTTCATGCCCGTCATCTCCGCCAATGCCCCGCCGTACCACTTATCTCTATCCTCCTGCGATCCTTCGAAGAAGACTCTACAATCCGTTGGTTCCGCCGACGCCTTCATAGCAGCAAGTTCGGTCATCAAGCGAGCCTGCTCATCCGCTTGGGCCTCCTCGTCCGCAGTGTCAAGCTGGTACCCCCTCGGTTCTGCAGGCTCATGCTCCAACCTCTTTGCGAGGCACGCAGCCGAGGAGAGCCCACACACTGTGCACGATTTGCCTTTCAACCATGCGCTCTGCATCAAGGATTTCGGCTCCGAAATGTCTGCTGATTGCTTGCTTCGTGCTTGACAACTGATTGCTGTGCTATGGCTCATTCCAAGGAACGGACTGGCATGATCATGATCGTCTTCCTGAATTCGTTTTCGGATGATCGTGGCGGCTCCGGCTTCGTGATCAACTGCTTCTGGGCCTTCCAATCTTTCTTCAAGCGTTACGATCTCATCTGGATGTGGTTCCGTCCACCTAGCTGAACCATCACGAGCTACCCACACTGCCACGTCCTCATCAGGACTAAGCAGCTTTCGCCAGTGTTTCGGAGCTGCGTCCAAAGGCTCCGGCAATCGAGTAGTCATGATCTTGGTTCCGGCCTCCGTGTCCACAATGACTTGGGATCCATCCTGCATGGATTCGTCTACACATAGAAAAACTCCTTCTCGCACTCGAGGAGCAAAAGGCTCTGCCCCCTGAATACGAACACCAACGGGATCACCAAAAGTGGGCATACCAAGTGGAGGATCTTCCACAATCGCGCTCAACCGAAGTTCATAAGTTGCTTGCTTCACAGCATATGGCCAAAACGATCGTGGCATGTCCGCGTGCAAAAGAAGACTTGTGGCGCGCTCCTTGATGGTTTGCACTTGCCTCTCAGCTCGGCCGTTCGCCTGAGGGTCATATGCCGATGAGCACGTTTTCCAAACGGCATCCTTAAACAGATGTTCCACGACTTGCGAAGCGACGAACTCCTTTCCACCGTCCGAATGCACTCTCACAACCGCTGTCGGGTCCTCAAACTCTGCCCTCACCTGCAGGATGATGCTCTTCATGTTCCGCAATGTTTCTTCAGCCTTCTTAGATTCTTGAACGCGCACATACGGAAGTGTCTTCTTATCTGCAGTAATGTACGCGCCGACCAAGAAGTACAAAGAGGCATCCCTTCCCCGAACATGTGGGCCAGAGAGATCAAAGCTGAGCACAGCTGAGCTCACCTGAGCTGCTGAAAGCTTGTAGTGCGCCTTCCGATGTCCTCTACTGCCCTGGCACTGAAGACAGTCCTTCTGATAGGACGAGTGTACAACACAGGAGGCGCTGCCATCAAGGCCGAACCTACCTAAACCATCCCTGAACTCACCGGTCTGATGGTCCTGTACAACACTAAAACCAGCCTGAGCTTCACACACATCCTGCCAAAACTCACAATGGCCTGAAGGTTGGTCCGACGGTTCAGCCTGGGAGCTAGATACAGGATTCTGGTGTGTCCGATGTTGCTGAGTCTGTGTCGCGCTGTTTGCTGTTGCGCCTCCGGAGCTGCCGCTTTCTTCTGATGATGTCACAATCTCCACTGCTGCCTGGGGTTTTGCACACCACAATAGCTCCAAAGGCAATGGGAAACCCATGTCCACCAGCTGCATCAACTCTGACTGCGTCAACCTCTTAGCTCCAGTCGTTGAGTGACCATTCAGGACCACTCGCCTGCCCTTCCACTCTTCAATGCCATGCCAGCACTTCGGTGAAAATCTGAAGCCCTTACCTCGAATCTCAACTAGCTTGCCCAACAAAGCATGATCCGGTCGAACCTGACGTAGCTCCTGACCCTGCGGATCTTCAATCCACAACCTTCCTCCGCTAGGCATCTCCTCCTTGGAAGATACACACACCAAGAAGTTGTCACTTCCTGGCATGTTGTAGCTGTCTTTGTGAGGTACAAATGTGACGTTGTCATTGATGATGATGCTTGTCCAAGTTCCGGTGGGAAAAATTTTACGTAGGAATGCGTTGATCAATCTGGTCAGACTCGGCCTAGCCCTGCACTGCTTGGACAAACCCTGGCAACCACCATGTTTCCATGCGCCCAAAAGCCAAGATTTGACTTGTGCTGATTTGTCCTGCACGCAACTACGGTACCTCACGACCGGCTTCAAGCTACTACTCCGAAGAAGCTGCATGATATTGGCATGTGTCCATGCCTTCGGCCCCTTCTGTAACAGCGCTCCCGCTGCTTCTTCATCTCGGATCAATGCTTCATGCGTGCTGACTTGTGGCTCCTCCTGAGCCGTATCGGCGTGAACTGCAGCCACTGTGGTTGTCACCAGGTCCTTAAGCGTCTCCTGCGCAACCCCTTCACACGCTCCAGCCTCTACCGTGGACACCGTGGCGTCATACGGCACTCGATGCTGCTTCCACCACTTTGACAACAACGGACGCAAGCGCATGAAGGTACCCCTGTCGAGGTAAGGCAAACCACCGTGAATTTCCAATTGAACCCACTCACCTATGAAAGCAGAATCCTTCGGCAGCTGCAACCAAGCACCTTCGTCACTCCACACGAACTTGCATCCAACAGCTGTCAGCCTACACACTCCCGCAATGACCTCGGGACCCGTTCCTGGAATGATCACTTCACCATCCCTGGTTCTCGAGGCCTCAATGGTCTGACTGTCGGCTAACAACAACTCCAGGGGCATGGATCTAGGTGGAGCCTTAGCAGCCTTTCGGAGGACTTCGTTTGCACCAGTATCCAAAAGAACATTAGACCCGTCACCCAGATTACCAACAGCACACACCTTTTGCGCTTGTGACCTATGTTCGAACTCAAGGATTCTTGCTCGCAGATGGAGGAGCCGTCGTCTGGCTGGCTCGGGGACTGTGGCGAACTCTTCTACATGGAGATACATCAAGTCATGCAGAATCTCTACTCCATACGTGTCAAAGATGATCCAACCCTCAGAGAAATCCACAAGGCTTAGCAGTTGCTGCAAGGGCATGCGCAACACATGTGTGATGTCGGCGGCAGCTGCTTCAACCAATGTGTCATGATGGCCGCGCGCTGTATGCTCAAACTGAGGGGCTCCAGCAGATGGAGCTGATGCTACGCTAGGTCCTGTGGTCCTGACGCGTGGAGGCTGAGGGGCCTCAACGATAGCCAAGAAAAGCTCATTATGGTCATCTTCATCAACGAGCCAGGCCACAAAACCCTTTCTGGCAACATCATCATCACACATCAGCAAAACATCATAAGCAACTGCGATACTCTGCGCTTCCCCAATGAGCAGATCTCGAACCGGCATTCGTTCCGCTCGCTCCAAAGCCCACGCAACTCCTACTGCAACATCCCTACCCTCCGTGACTTGCACAAAAGGCCTAGAGCTCATGATGACTTCACCGCGCTCCCAATGCTGAGCCCATGTGTTGAACTCCCTCGGATTCAAGTGCAAACGCCAAAGCTGATCCCGCTCTGCTCGGTGCAACCTTGCGTCCCGCATAGCATCCGCAAGCTCATCAACTAGATCATGCTCACTTGACAAAAGACTCTGAGTGCTATCAGTCGAAGCAACCGTCCCGGCATTTGACAGTGCCTCCAAGTCTGAGCTGTCCTCATCGCTAGAAGAAGAACTGAAATCACTCACCGGATTGCTTTGTGCCATCATGATCATGGAAGTCACTGCTGACGCCTTGGCCTTGGCCTTTGGTTTAGCCTTGGGTTTACCCTTTTGTCCTTCATCATCATTTGCTCCAACCAATGCTGTGGCATTAGGTGCTGCTGCAGCCTTGGGCTTAGGCTTATGTTTCTCGTCGTGGGAGAAAGGACAGTTTTTCCGATAGCATCCTGCTTCACCCCAAAACCACTTGCAAGGCTTGTCCTTCCTTGCATCAATGTTTGACTCCTTGGGTTGCGATTCTCCTGCTCCTTTGCCCTGATTTGCGCTGCTCTTTCCTTTGTCCTTTCCCTTGCCTCCTTTGTCCTTTCCTTTGCCTCCTTTGTCCTTTCCTTTGCCCTTGGCTAACACCGAAGACTGTTGCTCATTCTTGTTTGCCTTCAGCTGTTCGTCAGCTGCAAGCTGACGCAATTCCTTATCCAACGTTTCGAGGATCATCTGAACTCCTAGTTCCGTGGGACGCTGGATGTCCGGAGACAGCTTGATGAGACTCATCCTGGTACGTAATGAATCGCTTCGCTTCTCAATGTGCTTTACTAGTGTACATAGAGCTCTCATCGCTTCAGACGGGGCTGTGCTGGGAAGATTCAAAGCTGCTGCGCGCAATCTGGCTAGCTTCCACCTACGGATACTCTCCAAAGCATCTCTAGCTGATTGGGCTGGGTCAAGGTTGCGCATGTATCGCAACAAACTTGCAACTTCTTCTTGGCCTCCAGGTTGAACTTGATGCACCAACTCCTCTAACAATGACAGTGATGTAATCTTGTTCTCTGCATCTTCAACTGCGCTGTCTTTGACCTCTGCTGGAAGAATCCGCATCAAGCTAACCACCAATCGAGCCTCATATGTCTCAAAGCATGCTTCAAGCTTTGGGGCCTCAGCAATAGGAGCTCCAGACATCCGGCTCTCATGTCTCTGGTGTGCCAAGTGAAATCGATCCTCAACGAAGGTTGCAAACTCCGGTGCAACCGTCGTGCAAACCGCCAGGATTTGTCGTTTCCATGTTGTGAAACCCAATCCCAGCTCCCAGGGTTCCCCTGGTTCTTGATGATACTTTGGAAGATCCGTCAAACATTTCCACTTTCCGTTCGGAATCTCGGGTGCCGACTTCCGATTTCCAGGCCTTGCGCCAGGACTCGGTGACCTTCCTGAGGATGTTCTCCTCCTGGATCCTAGACCAGGTGGAGGAGCAGTGAGACCCCATGGATTGAGAGGATCAACCTCTGTTCTTCCACGTTCCCACGTGCTCCAAAGCTCTGGCTCTTCTCCAGTCTGATCCCACCAAGCGGAAGAGGCATCTTGAACCCCAAAGCTAGGTGCTTGATCAGCGTTGGGCGTCAGCTCAAAATGCACTGGCTCGCGATCGTTCTGTGCGGGCATCGGATGCAATTGAGGTGACTGTGTATCCCGATGAAAGTCCTTCGAAGTTGTACCCCCTAGCTGAGCTTCCTCCAACTTGTCAGGGCCTTCCTCGATAGCGCTCACTCTCTCATCAAGCCTGTCTATTTCGGTCTGGACCTTGGGTAACACATCAGCTCGAAATTGCTCCAAACTGTTGTGTAGGCCCTCACCTTGTTCACGCTGCTGCGTAGTCAACACAGCAAGCTCCCGATCGACCTTTTCAGCCAAGACTTGCACCGCTCGTGCCAGTGAAGCTTGATCCCCGGGTTCACCCTTCAAAGGTGCATAAATCTCACGCTCTTGGGCATCCAATCTGCGCTTATGCTCTTGCATGCTCATCAGAGTGTATTTCACAGACTCATCCAGCTCAGCAACTCTACCAGATAGGGCTTCTACCTTCGCCAGTAAGCTCGCCTCTCTCTGCAAGGATTCGTCTAGCTTGTTCTTGACCTGCTGCTCCTCTGCACCTCGTTCTTCTAGGTAGCTCCTAAGGTCATGTTTGATCGCCTCGATTTGTGTGCGCGCATCACGACGATCACTCTCCCGGCCTTCCACCAGGGATTGCACTGCAGCTTGTTGTCTAACCACCGCGTCCCGAAGCTGATCCAGGCTAGCAGTTAGCACTTGACAGCCTGCTTGCAACTCTCCAACTGATCCCCCAACCGCTCCCACTGCCCCAGCGAGAACTTCAGTACGGTACTGGATGCGAGAAGAAAGCTCTATGACCGCGGCCTGGATGTCAGCCGCAAAACTCAAATCCTCACCAATACTCGTTCCAAAGGCTCGCAGCGTTTCAGCAGGTATGCTAATGCGAGTCATCTGTTGAAGCGTCACCTGCCCTCCAAGCTGCTGCTGTTCTGCCGCTGCTTGCAAAGTGGCTGGTGCAGATGCTGTTGTTGATGATGCAGTGTCATGCGTAGTTTCGAGAGGGTTTGGACTCATAACCTGTTGATTTCTGGTGTTTGGTTCAGGGGAAGGGCTGTTCGTAACAATAGAATAGTGACTAGGAGTAGGACTTGCATGATGCCTTCTAATCTGCATAGGTAAGTCATCTAGATGATCATACTTCTCCATAGTACATCGAGTAGCATGCAAGATAGCAAGGCACTACAAGGACCCTCAAACAAGCAACCCAAACCCCAATGCCCCAAGGTGCTTTTCGCACCCACCTCGCTGCGCCCTTCATAGGGCTTGAGCCTTGAGCCATTCGGATTTGTGCGTGTCATCCTTAGCAGGGGTCATGCACCTGCCAGACAAGATGTGGTACACTTCTCGATTTGTGCACCTGCGGTACACTTCTCGATTTGTGCACCTGCCAAAAGTAGGGATTGGGCCCTACAGCAACAGATCTCATGACCGGCTGCCCATCTACCCTTCTGGCGACACTTCCCCGTTCAGGGTGACGGTTGTATGGGAACTCCGGTCAGATGAAGGGAGGATAGATGTCGGTGAAATTGCCAGTCTGGGAACCAATTAGCCAAGATCGCACATCACAATGCCTGCCCTCCCCGCGAAAACACCAACAGAAAGCATCTTGTCTTCGCCGAGCTGCGGCAAAGTCGCCCGCATGGACAAGGCCTTCTGTCGTCTGATGCCTGGGAGCTCTTTTCTCCAATGAACCAAGTCTGATCCCTGTACTCTACCGAGGCACCGGGATCCAACTCGAGAAGGCAGCCCAAGATCTCCTCGGGACGGACTCCGACGAACTGCAAACATCGATCCCGCGCCAGGCACCGCGTAGCCGCGCAGGCTGCTCGCGCCTTGTACTCCGATGACATTCGGCCTTCCTCCAGACAGCGGCGGTCGCATTCTGGAATTCTAGACTTGGCGGTTTGGCGGCTGGGTTGAAACGGCCTTGGAAGCGGGGCAGCGGCGGTCGCCCAACAAGCTCTGCCTCGGCCCGGCTCTTCTCGGTGCCACGGTGCCCTGTCTCTACCTTTTGAAACCTGTCATATCCTCTCATCTGATCCAAGCTGCACCCCATGGCTCTTGGCAAAGGAGAAGGTCTTGCACTTTCCCGGCCTAGGTCGGGCGTGGGCTGGGAGAGTTTCGAAGCTCTAAGGAGGTTTTGGCTCGCAGCCTCTTAGAGCTTACAATTCCTTTGCCTCCGACCATAGCGAACCAAGCTCTGAGCAGCCAGGTGCAAAACTCACCACGCATCTGTACATCTCGCCGTGTGCTGTGCAGACCTGGGGCCCGCGCCGAGTGCTGAACCTGAGAACGACCGAGCCATCACACCACCACCATCTACATTCGCACAGTCTTGCCAGTCTTAGCACAAGGATTGAGATGCGGCGAGAGGCCACGGATACCGGCCCATGGCCAATGCGTAGCCCAAAACGCCACAGGAGAAGAGATCCTTGGTAATCAACCGCAGGCCACCAAAAAACTGTCCGGATTCCGCAGGGCAAAAGACCGAAGCCGGCATCACTACGTAGGAACAACTCAGCGACAACCTAGACCCGGTCGCAAAAGACCGCCTTGACAATTATGCTTACAATAGTGACAAAAGTACGAGGAGCCGAGAGAAACTAAAAATCAACACTAGCAAGAAATACACATGCTACACATGCAAGTAGTGCTGCGGTGACAATCCAACGCTATCAGTCGCACGCTATCTGCGTTCACACTCAAAAGCAATAACGGCAATACTAATAACCGCAGAACGTGAGATTGCTAGCTGTAGCCGTCACCATGAGACCCAACTCTTCTTATAGCTCCGGCCAGCCACCCCGGCGTGGGTGGGCGTCGTGCTTTGGCCCTCGACCAGCTCAGGAGCCACGAACATGGCATCGCTGCCTGCAAGGCTTCAAGGTTAAGCTCAGGGTTCGAGGGCGCTTTAGGGTGGCCCCTGCCTCGTAGGCTCGGCTCTTGGCAGGTTTAGAGCTTGTTTTGAGGGTTTGGGCTTGAGTGTTTTGCTTTCTGATGCTTCTGCAGTCGTCTCAAGCCATGCAGCGCCTTGCTCCTCCAGGCTGCGCGACTCCCCGAAGTCAGACAGCAAAACCTCCAGCTTTCTTCCCGAAAACCCCTCTGGGGTTGGGTTCTCGTTTAGTGCTCCAACGCGAGGTGCGCGATATCGGGCCCTGTTTTGACGGAAGAGCTTTAGAAGACTAAGCGGTGCACGGGCCTTGATGTCGGGTGCGCGGACGGTACGCGGTGGAGGGCCGGGAGGGCGGGGACAAGGCGCGGACGGTGTGTGGGGGAGGGCAAGACTTAACGACTGCGTGCGGGGAGGGCATGCAAGGCTTGGCGGCTGTGCGGGGAAGGGCTGGGGGAAGCGCGATATCAGGTGCGCGGGCGGTGCGCGCGGGACGGCCGGAGCTTGGGGGAAGCGCGATATCGGGTGCGCGGGCGGTGCGCGCGGGACGGCCGGAGCTTGGGGGAAGCGCGATATCGGGTGCGCGGGCGGTGCGCGCGGGACGGCCGGAGCTTGCATGGGGGAAGCGCGATATCGGGTGCGCGGGCGGTGCGCGCCCCTGTTTTGACGGAAGAGCTTTAGAAGACTAAGCGGTGCACGGGCCTTGATGTCGGGTGCGCGGATCGGGTGCGCGGACGGTACGCGGTGGAGGGCCGGGAGGGCGGGGACAAGGCGCGGACGGTGTGTGGGGGAGGGCAAGACTTAACGACTGCGTGCGGGGAGGGCAAGGCTTGGCGGCTGCGCGGGGGAAGCGCGATATCGAGTGCGCGGGCGGTGCGCGCGGGACGGCCGGAGCTTGGGGGAAGCGCGTTATCGGGTGCGCGGG
Source organism: Symbiodinium sp. CCMP2592 (assembly GCA_905221615.1). Classification (NCBI taxonomy): domain Eukaryota; class Dinophyceae; order Suessiales; family Symbiodiniaceae; genus Symbiodinium; species Symbiodinium sp. CCMP2592. Next base: position 315,774 of record CAJNDT010003935.1, on the reverse strand, counting down.
CGGTGCGCGCGGGATGGCCGGGGAAGCGCGATATCGGGTGCGCGGGCGGTGCGTGCGGGACGGCCGGAGCTTGGGGAAGCGCGATATCGGGTGCGCGGGCGGTGCGCGCGGGACGGCCGGAGCTTGGGGGAAGCGCGATATCGGGTGCGCGGGCGGTGCGCGCGGGACGGCCGGAGCTGGGGGGAAGCGCGATATCGGGTGCGCGGACGGTGCGCGCGGGACGGCCGGAGCTTGCATGGGGGAAGCGCGATATCGGGTGCGCTGGCAATTGGGGGAAGCGCGATATCGGGTGCGCGGGCGGTGCGCGCGGGACGGCCGGAGCTTGGGCCTGGGTGTTCAGGAGGCGACCGCAGCCGCTGCCGCAGCTCGAAGATTGCGGGACGTGAGAAAAAAACGTGCGGACTTCCATTCTGGCAGTCTTCTTTTCGCTTGGGTTTTCGGGTTCCCGGCTTGACCTTGTGTATGTTTTCTGTCCTCTGGGACATATTCTGCCAGATGCTGCCTTTACAACACGGAAACTAAGAGAAACACCTTGCAGTCCCCGTTGGGAAGGTGCTGGAGCCACGTGTTCTCGGCCCGAATGCGGCCGTGCCTCGGCCACGGAAGCTGGCAGAGACGAAGAGTTCAAAGCTGCACACATGGCAGCGAGTACATAGTTCTTCCCTTCTATAGAGGATCCTAAAAGGGATGGAAGTGTGGAGAACTAGCCAAGCGGGAGCACTGAATTCTTACACCTGCAGGCAGGAGGCACCATACCGAGGGAGTCCAAGTCCACGGTCGCCTGGATCAGGGACCTCGACAGAGCGGTCGGACATGGTGTGATGTGTGTCGGGACGGGACGGACCACAGGCCCCGCCTCAGGATCGTCAGGGCCTCGGCCTCGCGGGCGCTCCCCGGCACGGGCAGCTCCACACAGCGGTCGAAGAGCGAATCCCCGAGCTCCTCTCACTTCTGACCACACCACGACACTGAGGCTGCAAAAATTTGCCTCATCGCAGACCAGGAGCACCGCCCCGCTAGCGCCATCCTCTCCGGAGCTGAGCTTCTGAGAAGATTCCGGTAACCGATCCCGCTTTGACACTTCCACGTCGTGCTGTTCCACGAACGGACGATGGCATAGGTCCCCTACTCCACTACGTGTACGAATTAACACCTCAGAATCCACAGAACACATTCTGGCTGCTTGGCTTGGAAAGTGGCTTGCCTGCATTGTGCCTCGGCTTCAAGACGACAACATGCCCAAATCTGAGGGGGCACACACCAGCGATTTCAGCACGGTTCTAAATAAAACACTCCTAATGGACATGAGTACATCTGTAAAGTGAAAGCTCAGCGGTTTTCAAAAGCAACTCTGCATCTACAGCAACGCGAGGGCAGTGCCTGGAAGGCACCCGAGCACCAGGAATCGATTGGACAGGAAGGTGCAACTCCTTGGTCGCACCACAACTTGGCTGGAACATGACATGCTACACCGAAATACTGCGGTGCTTCCCGGGTGGATAAACAAGCAGGTGACCGGGCAAGTACTAAGCAGAAGTTCGAAGCCTCTTCTGGAGTTGTTCATGCTTCGCAAGTGTTGCTCATGTTTCGCAAGTCTGTCGTTGAAACTTGCAACCAAGCTGTAGACTGGCCGGGCCATGGTGTCTTCCTTTACTTTGGGCTGCTGGCGGCTGCCACTGCGCTGATGCACACGAGAAGACCGAGAAGACCAACAACCCCTACACAATGCACCAAAAGTTGCTGAGAGGCATTGCTGACGACTTCCACCCTGCCCCCCCAACCGACATGATGTCCTTCACACGTCGAAACCTAGGCTATCACTTTCTAAGCAGGCATGCGAACGGAAACCATGAGTAAACTTTGAGGGATTGTTCTGGCTCACTTTTGCCATGCTACCTAAGAAACCTCAATCGGCTCCTCACTCAACGTTCAATGTTGCCTGTGCAGCGAGTTTACAAGACTGGTCAGTTCCGCTATCTGTGCAACACCTGCTGTCGCAACGGATGGACGGTTGCTGTCTGTATAGAAGCTTCGCGGCGATTACTTTGTGAAAGCCTGCACTGTTGGCGGGACAGCGCGACTGCAGGTTGCGCGTCCTGGGTAGCGCGAGGTATGCGCGAGTAGTCGCGAGCATGCGCGAGTATGCGCGAGTATGCAAGTATGCGCGAGTATGCGCGCATGCGCGAGTATGGCCGGGTATGGGCGAGCAGGGCTGGGTATATGTGCAAATAGCACTGCGCAAGCAGGCAAGCGGGAGTAGCGCTGGGCATGGCTGCGTAGTGCCGGTTATGCTCGCAACATACATGTGTACGTGTATGTATATATATATATATATGTTAATAGATAAATAAATATATATATATATACATATGTGTGTACACATATACATATATATGTTCGTTTATTTTTTGTATTTATGTATGTAGTTATGTATTTATTTATGTGTTTGTTATAGTATATATGTGTTTATTTATTTCATTCTTTATCTATATTCATGTGTTTATTGATTTCTTACTAATTTCTATTTTTTACTGATAAATTTAAATTTCTATTTATGTCAATCTTCAGTTTGGGGCATGCCCCGCCCCTTAGCTGACTATCTGATCGCAGAGTTGAGGAATACACCTGTCCAAACCCTGAAATCAGAAAACCTACGCTCACACTGGCAACTACCTTGTGGGCGGAGGTTGCTTAGACGGCTACACCCCCGAGTCTTCCCAAAACCTGAGCGACCTGTCGAGATCCGAAGACGCCTAAATCCTTAACCTCGGACACGACCATCACTGCCTGAGGATGGTGCCACCCGAGCGCTCAAGAACGAGGATATCCTTCCATGCAACTTTGGTAGCTGTTTGGTCAAGACTCCAGCGACCCCCAGCGCATGTGGTCCGTTGATGTCCGTTGAACAAGCATTCCACAGCCAGTACGTTCATATTTTTTTCTGCAGGTTTAGCGGCAGATGCTCCAGGCACAAGCTTCGGGGATCAGACGAGTGACACGTACGAGGCTGAACAGAGAACGGCGGAACTTAAACAAAACAGCCTGAGTTGGTCGAGCTATGTCTCACTCTCTCGTTCTCCGTCTGAGTGTCTCTCTTCTACAGCGCATCGGAGGAAAGTAGCCCGCGCCCTGCCTCCCTCGCTGCTCCTAGGTGCTTCTGTCTCTTTCACGCTCACTTGATGTAATGCGATACCCCGGACCAACGAAGTTTTCACTGTTTGAGAGGGAGGAAATACATATACGCACATGATCACATATACTAATATACACGAAAAGCTGTACATATGCATGCTCAAAATTTGAGCCCTACGGTAACCTAACCCTGCTTCGAAGACACACTCGTCGTGGCAACATTTGCTTGAACAACGACGTTTCACCGCTTCGCCCTCAACACATGTTGTTCCCCTTCTCACATGTTTTTATTTGGGGGTGGGTCCTTGTTTAGGTGAGGGCCTAGGGGTACTGAGAGTGACCGAAGCCCATCAAAATCAGGGTTGCTTATTTTAATATTTTGAAACTCAGTCGATTGTTCCTGTTCAGGAAAATGCATGCATACATACTTACTTTCTTAATTGCAACCTTACTGGCTTACTGACTTACATATATATATGTATATATATATATATATGTATATATATACACGAAATAATATACATACATACATGTAGAGAGAGAGAGAGAGAAAGAGGCATGTATGAATCTCTGTTTAAGGAGTGGATCATGAGAGTATGTGGTTGCGACAGCATCGGTTGGGATCCAAAAACCGAGAAACGCTCGGCAATGACGACATTTGAACAACCATGCCCACAGATACCAGGATTCTGGAAATTTTAACCTCAAATGCAAATATATTTTCAAATCAAAGATACCACAAACTCCTAAAGCCGGCACCCTCGACGGGCATCAAAGTTTCCCGCCTATCCCCAAGCTCGGAGCAACTATCGCCCCATAAATACCAGGATTTTGGAACTGCCGTTTTGCGGGTCTACCGATCGTTCCCCATGACTACAAAGAACGAAAAGAGCCTCGGAGATGAACTAAAGAAAGACCACAGAGCTCCTCTGATCGCAATAGAAAGTTCGCCCTTCTCTGAAAACAGTCAAAGTCGCTAGAATAAAGCATGCATTTCTCATTGGAAGATCCTAAGACAGCTCACTGGCCCACCGTTGCAATTGGGGAGAAAAACGAGCTGTGAAATATCTTAAACCTTTATGTACAAGAATCCATACAAAGACAAAACACTGTCAAGGAACACTCGCCCAAAAGGCTATGCATACGTATATGTATATATACATATATATATATATGTATACATATATACATATAAATATATGTGATATATGTGTGTATATATATATATATATATATACCGTATATGTATATATAATGTATACATACGAATGCAAGCATGTATATACAAACATGTGTATATATTCGACATATGTACATCTGGCAAACCTCCCTCCGAAAACTGCATCAAAGCTAGATTTTTGCATGACATGACGTGATTTTATCGTTTCAGCCTCTTGCTTCTACAATAAGAACCTTAAAAACACATTGTTGGTGTCACCGCTTGTGTTGCCTTGCTGACGGCATGCCCATTTTCGCTCGCCTGATGATAGAGAATGCTTGCACCTCTGAGGCATGCCTTCTGGCATCCAAAGAAGCAATAACACCCTGGGTGGGCCGGGCGGGCCATCGAAAGGCAGCTACAAGTGTTCCCGGCTGATATGGAGCTTGGGCCCCGGTACATCAGCACAGTTGACGACTAGCAGCTGCGCGACTACACATCCTGATTACACTGCGCCTGCAGGAAGGCTTGTGGAATCAGGCACGCTCGCCCAACAATATCACCTTCATTGTTGGTGTCACCGCTTGTGTTGCCTTGCTGACGGCATGCCCATTTTCGCTCGCCTGATGATAGAGAATGCTTGCACCTCTGAGGCATGCCTTCTGGCATCCAAAGAAGCAATAACACCCAAACACCAAGCAGCTGGCGTGAGAACGCCGTAGTCATTAACAAAAGGACTTGTTTCCAGCCGGGATTGTAGCCAAGCTCCAGGTCGCAAGTCTGCGCTAAACACTAGCGCTGCCGTCTGGCACTTCACGGCAGGCACAGACCGTGGTTACTCACTCTGCGAAGCACAGAACCCAGTTTTGCCATCAACAGGTTGAAGACCCAAGGCTATAAAAACCTCTGCCTCCACGTAGTTCCCGGTGCCCCGCAGCTGAGTGTAGGCGAGACTTGAATTCCACAAAATTGTAAGAACAGCCGAATCCATCACAAGCATGGGCCCCACACTTCTTGCAAAGTTTGTACGTCTGAAGCCACCTGCCTCATGCGACTCACAAGTGGTGGCTCCACGTGTGATTTGTAAGACCGCTTCCGGAATTGAAATTGCCGTCTCTTACGGCGCCCCCGGCTGGGTGCATCAGCCGGGTTGTGCTCCGAGGGGATGTACACAAGCCTGAGGAGTGAGTTCGTGGCCAGCAACAAAGAGCCAAGCTGCCTCATGATACCACGCAGAGTTCTAGCAGAGCTTCTTCCCTTGCAGGCTGCTCCAAGAATGGCTTTTGCGTCTATCAAGACAACCAGTCGGCGATGGAAATGCTTGGGTGTCCTCAGAAGCCATTTTGCGGCGAGCAGCAGCCCGTGAGCTTCTAGAGTGCTTGAGTGAGCTTTCCAACGAGCCTTGGCACTGACTGCAATGCGAAAACGCCCCTTCCTGATGGGCAGCACATGAGGCTGCCCCAAGCGGTCTTTGCAAGGCTCTTCCCCAGGGTCCGGAAAAAGCTGCACGTAGTCACCGCGTCTTTCTGCCAGCAACCCGATTGAAGCAACTGTGCGCATGGAACAGGGCCAGTAGCTCACCCCGAAACCGTACTCGGGTGCAGCATCACACGCGGTGAGCATGGGCAGGAAGCTTCTGCCCAAGTCGGCTCCCATGAGTGGCACGAGGCAGGCAACCACAACCAGCTCAGTCCGCACGTCTTCTGGCAAAGCAACTTCCCGATCGGCTGGCTCGCCTCGCACGAAAACATACACAGCACTGAAAACGCTGAACATGGGTCTGCACAAGAGGCAGAACCATTGGACCAGGCCCAGGAGTCTGTTGAGGGCTCGCGGTGAGGCACGGCCCCTCACAAGCAAGTCCAGCAGTGCAGTAAAGAGCGTGACCAACTTCGCAGTGTTCGGCTCAGCGGCAGGAGGAGACACGGTGAGCTCACACCCAAGCGCCGTCATCGACGATTCGAGCGTGACGTCTTTGTCAGCATTCTTGGGCATCCCTCGGTCCTCTAACACCGTGTCCAACTTCTTCAGGCGTTCTTGTCCGAGGGCCAAGCTCCTGTGAATGAAGAAGGTGTCATCAGTAGCCACGCCACATGCCTCACAGCCACAAGGAGGGGGATCTTCCATAGTCATGAAAGCGCAGTCTGGCACGCCTGCTTCGCGACAGCAAGCAACAGTGCTAGCCTGGGCCACACACGAGCTCCAGCTGAAGCCCATTGGCCACACAGTGCTCGCTGGATACACCATGTCGTGCGGCGACAACGGTCTGTCTCCAGCATCCACCACGTAATGCCGAAGCTCATCGACTGAAGCAGCGCCTGCACGGGCGAGCTGGTCCAGCGTCACCGGTGGCCTGCCGAAGTACTGTTGTAGGGCTTCGGGCGCCTGCAAGACATCAAAACACGTTTGGACGTCCCTTTTGGACATGTATATGTCCTCGCCAGCCCCAAACTCCAAGTCCACGAAGCATGAAGGATTCGCCAGCTTGGCGGGAGGAGGAGGGCGCTGTGCAGCTGCTGAGACCTTGGCACCGTTCCAGATCTCGCGCTGCCTGCCGGGCGTCGACTTGTTTACACAAAACACCTCTCCCAAGCCTTTGACTTCGCGGCGCAAGCGCAACTTGCCACAAGCTAGGAGTCGCAGCACAAGCTTCGCATACTCGTCCTTCTGCGCCCCACAAGGAGCACTGATATCGCTGAAGTCTGGCAAACACTCCATTATGCCACCTGCAGAACTCATGGCCTGAACCAAGTCGTCCTGAATGAAAGCAAAGGGGTCACAAGTGCCAGCCTTCAGAGGTACGTCCACAGCCTCTGCCTGCATCGTGGGGTACTTGTTTGCAAGCTTGGTCTCAAAGTGCGAGAAAGCCCCCACCAATTTCAAGCATCCGCTGCAGTAGACGTCCAGCTCGCGCAGAAAACGCGCACAACGCTTGGCCACATGCTCCTGGTTGGGCGCTGCCGGCTGTGTGCACTTTCGAGCCGTGGACGCAAGTCGTCGGCCATGACATTGAGTGCGGCCAGACACGCATTGACCAGAAGTAAAGCAGCGGACTCTGCACCTTTCGGCAATTCCACGTCAAAGCCCCACTCGGTAACAGAGGGCACGGGCAGCAGGTTCCGTTGCCGTCCAGAATTTCGCTGCACGCCACTGTCTAACCAAGCCTTGAAGTAGGTGGAGAAAACGTTGCTACCAGAAGTTAACAAATCTCGAAGCTGTTGATGCCAAGACCAGTTGTTCAATTGAGCTTGCAAACGCCTCCTCCTCGCCCAACATCGAGCAAAGTCACGCCGTAACTTGGATGGCGAAGCGTGCATCGCTGTTGAGGGTTAGGCCTCTCGTTGCCTGTGCAAAAGGCACCCGCGGCGGATGTCCATGTACTCCGCGAGCGCCCCAGTCAGAATCAAGACCCAACCACCATCGAAAGGCAGCTACAAGTGTTCCCGGCTGATATGGAGCTTGGGCCCCGGTACATCAGCACAGTTGACGACTAGCAGCTGCGCGACTACACATCCTGATTACACTGCGCCTGCAGGAAGGCTTGTGGAATCAGGCACGCTCGCCCAACAATATCACCTTCAAATACCAATCAGTGTTTTGGCATTGATCACATCGATTCGTGTATGTTATGCACTCACGTACGCTGTACGAAAAATTTTCCTATGCACGAAAACTACCTGTCCAAATTGATTCCGGAGTGTCACATCACTTCAGAAGATCATGTTAAAAGGTTCGCAGATAACTCAGAACTTAAGACCGACTTCACGTTTTAAGCACAAAGTAAGCCAACAGAAGTGTCCGAATGTTTCAGTATTGTACATGAGCTTGTAGCTAGTACGTGTTCAAGCATTTGCTCGATGTCTCATTGACGATGAATGTTGGGTTATACAAGCATAACTGTGCAACTTATCCTGCAAACCACAAGGAAAGCCATGTTTAGATTAGTAGCTACGGGATGCTTCTCTAACATTTGATGTTGACAGTACTTGATTGAAATTAACATACTGGTCAACACTATTCCAGTGCAAGTGAATGTCTAAGCAACCAATATTCCAATTTCGGCTTAAAGGGAATTTAGGTCATGTATACCTGCTATTTAAGCCTAAGCACTCACATTTAGCTTCAGTTGGCCAGTCTTTCCGCGACACAGAAGCCCATGTGTGGCGCATCTCTCATGAACATGTCACTAACCTCAAAAGACTGTTCAAATATTCAATGTTGGGGATGATTACACGAGTAACAGTTTCTGAGCTCGTCATTCATGGTTAGCTATTCGTACATATTGTGATCCTCCTGTCAAAAAGATGAATGAAGAGTAAGCCAGCATCTCGAAATTTCAGACAGTGCTTAACTACTGCGTCTTGGATGATTATCTAATGGCTCTCAACAGCTTGTGCTGCATGCTGCAATGATCAGTTACCAATATCCACCAGTGTTGAACCATTTCAGCTCTGACTAAACATAATGAAAGAGCGGTTGACATACAGTTAATGAGTACGTGGATAATAGTTGGCTAGAAAGAGGATTAGATTGGATATGAGGAGTCTGCCATTGTTAGCTAGCCATGTTGCGCCGGTCTATATCTCCAAATTCCTACCATCGAATTCCAAAAAGGCTCTAGGCACCAAACGCTCTGCAGAACATGTACACAATGCTCATACAAGCTTACTAATACTGTCGCAACTGCTACAATTAAAACATGTTTTCAGATTTTCTGTTTCATCTCCTCGTGTCGGTAACTCTTGGAGGTTTCAGAACGTGTTGAAACTTCATTACTCAAATTCTCATCCCTGCACCCATAATGCTGATGTTGGTTCCGGCGCAAGAGATGACAAGCCTTCATGTAGATTCTAGGGAGACCCCACACACTTGTTGTATGCATGTGCATAAGCACATGTACAGATTGATATATTCACATCATTGCCTGGATTAAGTGCGTACTCCTAGATGCTAATGTACTCGTTGATGTATGCTTATGCGTTTAGTCATGAATTTGTACTTGCTTGCTTGCAGAGCTCATGTGTAGCTATGGTGTCTTTGTGTGCACTATCTGATCTATCTGTCTTGCTCTGTAGGTATACTGCATGTACTGCAATGTTTCCATATCTATATCACTCGTACTTACAAAACATGCCATATCGATTTATCTATGTGAATTTGTCTATACTATTGAACTACAGCGGTATTTGGGTCCAGCCTTGAGGGTTGAGACCGTCGTTGACTGCGCTTGAAACCTCAGCTTGCTGAAAGCGAGACTTGCCCCTACCAAAACGACCCTGCAATCCTGGGCCGCCATCCGAAGGAAGAAGCACGTCGCAGTGTCAAAACACAATGACTCTTTCTGGAACTGGCAGAGGACTTCTGCGCCTCCTCTCCAAAATAAACGGGCCCATGGGTGATCTCCACCACAATCGAAATTCATGAAATGTAGGTTCCAGAAGGGAACGGAACAGCCAGACGACTTAGAGAGAGAGTGAGAGATAGAGAGGAAGAGACTGAGAGAGAGAGAAAGAAAGAGAGAAAGAGAAGGATGGAGAGGGATAGAGAGAGAGACAAGTCTGTCTCCCGCAATGGCGTGCTGGAAAACTCTTGGGCTCCTGCCACTGCGGAGTGAAGCGCTTTACAGGGACGGCCCTAGCACGAGACATGCGCTGCAACAAGATCATCTCCGCACAACAAGATCATCAAAGCTTCAACTTCTCAAACCCACTGCCGCAGTAGGCCGTGGCAGGATATGGGAACCGCCAAAGCAGCAAAATACACGCATGCTGCTTGCTACACTGCTACGGAACGACACCGGCTTCCGACACAGTCCTCTTCTCAAGGCTGTCGAAGTGGATCTCAATCTGGCCTCGAAACTTTGGCCACCGCATGGCTCGCAGTTGCTCGCACGGAGGCTCGCAGGGCCACGCATAGCTGGGCTTTGGCTTCTTTGCCGAAGCGGCTCAACCAGCTCCTGGAGGCCGCTCGCAGCACGTGAAGCATTTCATACCTGGACACTGGGAAACACTGTAAGACCAAAAATGGGTGTATCTCTAGGACGAGGCGAACCGAAACTTCCACTTCCGTCTGCACCGACAGTCCCACAAACAAGAACTTCCACAAGCTCCCCGCAGCTTCGTGATGCCCTGTGATTTGAAAGCCTTTAAGCTGGAAGTTCCTCATTCGGCCCGGCACCGCGCAGAATCCCATGCAGGAAGCGTCGCCAGAGCATCTTCGTAGGGAGTCCTTCACAATTGGACCAACAGCGGCCTGAAGCTGTGTCCGAATCTTAGCGAACGCATTTGATGACGTCTCCGCTCTACCGCTGCTGATGGAAACTCATTCTGCCCTTCAGGCAGGATCATGATCAACTTACCACGCTTCGGTGCGCTGCAGAGCCACACAGCGCCACATGCACCAAACATCCAGTCGGTCTGAGTTCTCGCCAGCTCGAAGCCGTGCGCCTGTCCTCTGCAGATCCAGCGCCTCTCACTGATATTTATCTTGCCGGAATCAGCTGGAGAGAACAGAAGACGGGGGACAGAGGCCGTAAAGACTGACAGGACTTCCTGAAAGTCATAGAGGGGGCTGTTTGCTGAACTCGAGACTGCCTTCTGAAATCAAGACTTCAAGCTGCAGAGCCGTTGGCTCCTGTAATGTGAAGTGTGAAGCGTTTTAAACTGCATCGTCGTGGAAAGCAGGGTTTCTGCATCTGTCTGAAACAGAGAGAGAGAGAGAGAGAGAGAGAGAGAGAGAGAGAGAGAGAGAGAGAGAGAGAGAATCAGGGGGCCCTAATGTTTCGCCTCCTAGTCACCTAAATTCCAGGAAGATGAGGGACAGATGTATTTATGGCTGACGCCATCCCCGGTCCGAAGGCAAAGACTTCTGCCTCTTATGGGTTTGCTTGCCACCCGTGAGTTTCAATGTTGATATAGAGTCATGCCGGCTCCCGTGATGTCAGCGTGTATACAACTTGACAGTGCGTGGGACACTGCCTGGTGGAACGATAGATAAGCTCCTGACTTCGTGGGGGCGGGGGCCCTCCCCGTGAAACGGAGGCGTCATGGCCTCCTGAAGCCACCCCCATAGCTTGAGAACGGAACACACCCTTCTCCATCAAAACTCTGGAGTCGCTCACTTCCCAACCTCGCTCAGGGTCGGCGTGACACTCTCTTCGGAGATCAAGTCCTGCTTTGCTATACAGCTGCTATACACCCCCAAGCCTTGCTTACGCCCCCCCTACCTCCCAAATGGGGTATGAACCAGTACAACCTCAAACGAAAAAAACAGCAGGCGCTGTTTAGTGAAGCTCCTCCGCAACAAATGGCGAGCCATCCTCGGTCACGTTCCTGCGAAGTGCGGAGAGTCGTAGGCACATGCCGGAAGCTTAGATGCTTACATCTGTGCCCTCTGCACCAGGGCCTGTCACACCCCACCAACCGTAGACTCATAGACTCTGTCATAGACATGTGCAGGTGCAGAAGGAATTCTCAATGCGCTCCAGTCGCGAGCCTGCTCATTGGGGCAGCCGTTGTCTCTGTGGAGGTAGACAACTGGCGATCGTTTCCCTGACGGACGACCGGAGAGGCACATGTGGCAAGGAGATTTCCGTGCGTTCGCACAGCACATGTACAAGATCAAAAGCCAAAGTATGCGATTGGTTATTCGAAGACCCGTGCTGTCTGTTGAATTTGGCTGTGCCTACCTGGGTTGGTGATTGGATGATCGTCACTTTCCTTCCGACGCAGATCATGTGTTTGCCAGTCTCGCCACTGAGGACACTGTCACCAGCGGCGATCGTGCAAGTGCTCTCTCTCTCTCTATTCTCTCTCCCTCCCTCCGTCCCTCCTTCCCTCGCTCTCGCTCTCGCTCGCTCTCGCGCTCTCTCTCTCTCTCTCTCTCTCTCACTCACTGTCTCCCTCTCTCTCTCTGTCTCTTTCTCTCCTGTTAGTGTTGCATTGTATGCATCGCATATGGGTCGCAACATAGAACATACCCGGTCTGAAAAAAACTCCGTCGCTGCTGCTGCAGCAGTTTTGCTAATCATGCACGTCAAGAACACTGCTGCCCCGCCTTGGACATCTTTGCGTATGAGAGCGGGCCCCTTGGACAGCACAAAAGGTTCACGACTTCGCACGCATATGCTCTGAGCCTGTTCACCTCCCAGCGCTTTGCACAAGGTCGCCAATGGATCTGCACGATGTTAGGAAACTCCGGGGCACCCAGCCTGTGTGCCAAGAGCATGGCGGCCAGGCCGAGACCTGTCGCCGTCATCCTCCGCAGTTATATGCGCATCTCCAAGATCTGTGCAAAGATGTGTTTCGTGACATCAAGTGGTGAAAATGTTTCCGCGGTCATGCGACAAGGTTCTGACATGGAAATTCCGCCAGCTTCTTGTGCGGCACTGCATAAGCTGGTGACGTCCACTGTAGGTACACACTTGTGCCATCGAAATCACGTATTATAGGGTCCTTAAGGGAGGGTGGTTAGGGGGGAGGGTACAAGGGATCTTTAGGGAACCTTAAAGCAGGTTATCTACCCCCCTTGGAGCCCCTCCCCATAGAAATACGATTAATGTAGTTGGTCTGGTCCGGGAAGCATACGCAGAACCTTCCAGGGTGGGGATGTCACAAAACAAAGCGAAACTCACTGGTGCTGATCTATCGTGTCGCTCTTCCAAGCTCTGACACGATGTTATGCATGGGACGGGCACAGTCCTTGCTTTCGGAACCGATGCAAGGGATTCTCTGGAGCGGTGATTGTCCTCAAAAGTGGATCTTTACTCGATCTACGTCCTGGCCGTCAGCAAGACTTGCTGTGTTGTGCTACATGGAACCATAGGAAATCGAGCTAATGGCCTGTGTGGCAAGGCGAACTCCTTGATTAGTAAACTGTGGCAATAACTGGTACGATGAACTGTATATCGTTTGCCATCAGCCCGATCCACTTTCGAGGCACGCATCCATGGCATGCCCATTCCATCTTTCTAAATCGGCTCGAGCAAAACGTGACATCAGCAAATCTATGAAATTCAAACTCGAGAAATCACCATGCACACCCGCGGAGCACGATTGCTGGAACGCGACAATGCGTGTAGACACGAAAAAGAGTTCGAGCTCTTCTTTACATTCACCTTTTTCGATGATGGAACAACGAAAGAAGTTGTGCAGGCAATAAACAGACGGATCAAAGCAGCTGAAAGTTCGAATTAAGCGGGAAAAGCTTTCGGATTTTGCTCCCAACGAGCTTGCCGATTCTCGTGTTGTTTGCTGACAACGCAGCTGCCTCTGAGGTTTCATTGAAAGATTTAACGATGTAATGCTTAGAGGACTTGTCTCAATGACTGCGACTGCAGGACCTTATTCACATCAAGCAGACACGACGACAAGCAACGTACGAAGGCGAAACAGCGCCGTCTGACGGCAGGAGCTTCAGCACTTAATAAGACTTAATCCGTTAGAAAGGTCTTGACGGCAAACATCACTGCACTGAACTTACTAAAGCAACAGCTAACAAGCAAAGCGAAGCAACTTCCCACGTCGATTGTCGATGGAAGAACATGGTCGAAATTCGTGTAAAGGCAAACAAAACAATTTCTGCATAAAAAAACAGTTTCTGCATGTCTGGACATCATTTGGGTGGCTGTCAAAATTAGAGCCCCTTTTTGGATCTCTGTTTTAATACGGCACCCAATATTTGGGTACCCAAAAAGGGACTCTAATTTTGACAACTACCCATTTGTGTTTGTGTCTTCTGGGTGAAAAGAAACAGAGAATGGTGTCTGACGGAAATCATGGTTGAAGTGTTCTAGCCATGAACTCAGAGCAGACGATGCTTTCAGAGGAAAGCGTAATAATCGCGGCAGGCACGAGCGCTGGGTGAGATTCAAAAGCACGGATTCGATCGTGAAGCCATTTTTTCCTCGTGTGCCGTCTCCGCATCTGGAGAATTAATTTCTCTTCTTGTCCCAATGTTTCATTGGCATCCAACTTACGTCTCCAACGCAAGTGAAACTTCTCATCACACTACTTCAGAAACTTTTCAAAGTCGGACTTAATGGGCTGGCAAGAACATTTCTTTTTTGCATGGTTGGGCCTCGGTGACAGCGGCTGCTGCGCTCGGTCCCTATAAGAAGCAAGAAGTGGCTGCGACAGACAGATCAGCCGGCAAAGTCGTTCAGCATTAATTGTTAGCATTTGAAGCAGCTGCTGCTACTTACAGGCCCCGCTTTCCGCAATTCTGGGTCGCGCAATGGCAAGAAACAGCTACTGCCACTCACAAGCCCCGCTTTCCGCAATCTGGGTCGCGCAATGGCCAAGAAAACAATGGACTGGCAAGAAGATGAAGGTCGGAAGCACGGCAGACGTGGATGTCCATGTCGGAAACGTCGAAGAAAAGGAAGGAAGCCAGATTCGAAAGCCAGCTCGCAAGATCTTGTAAAAGTTTGAAGTTCTGGCAGAAGCATTCGAAGCTGTTGTCTTGGTCCATACTTTCTGAGAGTTGCTGCAGCCAAATAGTTGGTTTGCCAACAGAAAAGCTTTTCTGGCACTGATGATTGTCTGCAAGCCAGCTTCTCAATTGCCATGTTGATGTTGTTCTAACTTTGGCCTTCCAGACCTTGCTGGCTGTTCCATGCTCCAGTTTCCAAACATTGCACAACAGCCACATCTAAGATCTTGTCACTGGGAGAGTGGAGGCTTACGGACGACGAACAAAGATACACGGCGAACCTCCAACTCCACACCCAAACCAACAAAGCGAAAAAATATACAAAAAGAACGTGAACGGACACCTTCTTTACACAAAAAGCAGATGCCACACGATTTTTTTGGCTTGACTGGGCCTCGTCGACTACGGCTGTAGCACTCGGTCCCTACAAACAAGCGAAACTACAAACCAAGCAACAAGCTACAACAAAGCGGTGAAACAGCAAAGCGAAGCTCTACCAAGGGCTGCGGCGCACAGGCTTTGCCGGTGTTAGCCGTTCAGCACAAACTACGGAGCCTCAGCGACCGGTCACGAGCAACAAAGAGCCGTCGCTCAGAGCTGCCCAAAACAACAGGTGGAGCCAAGTCCAGGCTCCGGTTGCCGTTCTAGTCTCGCCAGACAACGGACAACCCCTGTGTTTTGTTCCGTCAGGATCGTGCACACCAAAATCCACAAGTCCAAAGTCCACGGTCGGGCGACGTAAGGTGAAGGCACCCAGGCAGTGAGGGCCAGCCAAAGGTGACAGAAGCGGCGTTTTCGCTCTTACTAACCGCAACATATACCGATGGTGACGCGACCAATGCCAGGCAGTGACGACGACCTACGACAAAGCAGAGCCCAAACACGAGGCCGTAAGAGAAGCAGCGTTCTCGCGCTTACTAACTGCAACCTTGCAACCAGTTGAGAAAAGACACGGACCTAAGCAGACGCAAGAGGCGAGCGTGCAGAAGTGACAGAAGCGGCGTTCTCGCTCTTACTAACCGCAACATGAACCGATGCGCGACAATGCCAGACAGAGACGACGAAACTACGACAAAGCAGAGCCCAAACACGAGGCCGTAAGAGAAGCAGCGTTCTCGCGCTTACTAACTGCAACCTTGCAACCTGATGAGAAAAGGCACAGACCGAAACAGACGTTAAGAGGCGGGCATGCAGAAGTGGCAGAAGCGGCGTTCTCGCACTTACTAACCGCAACCTTCACCGAAATGTCACGACCAATTCGGGCGGCGACAACCGCGCAACGACAAGCAGAGGCCAAACCCAAGGCCGAAAGAGAACCAGGCGTTCTCGCGCTTGCTAACTGCGACCCTGCCCCGTTGGGCAAAGGCACCGCCCGAAGCAGACGTCAAAAGGCAAGCATGGAGGCGGGCGTCCCAGAGCCACCGATACGCCTCTTAGGCGCCTCCTGCGAAATAAGCCGTAGATTTTTGAGGCCTTGGCGATGATACCTCTTCTGCAGGTTTGGGGAGCCCCCCCCCTAGGGCCTAGGGCTACACTGCCAAGGACAGCCGTTTGAACATAAAAAGCAGATGCCACACGAAATCGCTGAAGGGGATTTGAAAAACGAACAAAAATAGAAGCAGACATGAAAAAAAGCTGCATGAAATCGTTCAGCGGAGACTCGCTCTCAGCTCAGTGGGGAGAGATTGAAGGCATACAAGAAATCGCTTGAGAGGGTTGCTTACTCGTTTAAAAGCCAAAAGTCGAAAAGAACGTGAACAGACGCCAGCAGCTTCCGCTGACAAAAAAGAGTCTCAACGCTTGCCACTTTTCTGAATTGAACTTTCCATGCCTTGCTGAAAGCTCAATACTCGCAAGTTCTCCCAGGGCCACGAACTGCCTGGAAGCTGCAACCCAATCATCGATGTGAAAATTCTGGCCGAGAGTGTGGCGGATTGTCTCTGCGGAGACCAATAATGGGAACATCGGCGAAGTTTTGCCTAGTGATCTTCGCATGCCGGCCGGCGTGTGCTCCACTGGTGGGCATCGCAAGGGTCAAGAAAGAACTGCACTTCGGAGCCCAACTTCCCAACATGTGGGTCTTGCAAGGGCGGCGCACTATAACGCAATGAAACCGAGTACCGCAGTCTGCAAGGGTCATATCTCCGCTGTCGAGCCAGGGTCCAGCTTCCCAGTGTGGGTATCGCAAGGCCAATCGATGACAGTAGCGCTTAAGGAGTGCTCCCCAGGAAATGACAGTCGCATCTTACGTGCATTAGAGGCAAGCCGTACCGGTCACAAAGATAAACCCTCCCGCGCAGCGTAAGTTCCTGATCGGCAACAACTTTTTTTTTTGGCTTGACTGGGCCTCGTCGACTACGGCTGTAGCACTCGGTCCCTACAAACAAGCGAAACTACAAACCAAGCAACAAACTACAACAAAGCGGTGAAACAGCAAAGCGAAGCTCTACCAAGGGCTGCGGCGCACAGGCTTTGCCGGTGTTAGCCGTTCAGCACAAACTACGGAGCCTCAGCGACCGGTCAGGAGCAACAAAGAGCCGTCGCTCAGAGCTGCCCAAAACAACAGGTGGAGCCAAGTCCAGGCTCCGGTTGCCGTTCTAGTCTCGCCAGACAACGGACAACCCCTGTGTTTTGTTCCGTCAGGATCGTGCACACCAAAATCCACAAGTCCAAAGTCCACGGTCGGGCGACGTAAGGTGAAGGCACCCAGGCAGTGAGGGCCAGCCAAAGGTGACAGAAGCGGCGTTCTCGCTCTTACTAACCGCAACATATACCGATGGTGACGCGACCAATGCCAGGCAGTGACGACGACCTACGACAAAGCAGAGCCCAAACACGAGGCCGTAAGAGAAGCAGCGTTCTCGCGCTTACTAACTGCAACCTTGCAACCTGTTGAGAAAAGGCACAGACCGAAACAGACGTTAAGAGGCGGGCATGCAGAAGTGGCAGAAGCGGCGTTCTCGCACTTACTAACCGCAACCTTCACCGAAATGTCACGACCAATTCGGGCGGCGACAACCGCGCAACGACAAAGCAGAGGCCAAACCCAAGGCCGAAAGAGAAGCAGCGTGCTCGCGCCTGCTAACTGCGACCCTGCCCCGTTGGGCAAAGGCACCGCCCGAAGCAGACGTCAAAAGGCAAGCATGGAGGCGGGCGTCCCAGAGCCACCGATACGCCTCTTAGGCGCCTCCTGCGAAATAAGCCGTAGATTTTTGAGGCCTTGGCTATGATACCTCTTCTGCAGGTTTTGGGAGCCCCCCCCCTAGGGCTACACTGCCAAGGACAGCCGTTTGAACATGAGAAGCTGAAAAACCTGCCCTACATTTTAACTAACCCTGCGCAGCGCCCTAAATTTTTAGAAGGGCTCAGCCAAAGGGTGGGACGGGTACCCAACCCCTAAAAAGCGCAAAAGCTCTCGGCAAAACCTTATTTCCATTAAGCTGGGTAGCGATAGTATTTCGCCCCCGTCACGATGATGTTGGAAGCTTTGCGGCGTATGCAGACGTCAAAAGGCAAGCATGGAGGCGGGCGTCCCCGAGCCACCGATACGCCTACTTAGGCGCCTCCTGCGAAACAAGCCGTAGATTTTTGAGGCCTTGGCTATGATACCTCTGCAGGTGTTGGGATCCCCTACCCATTGGCTATACCAAGCACCACCGCTTCAGCTTATCGGGTTAGGAACCTGCCCTAAATCTTAACTAACCCTGTGCAGCGGCCTAAATTTTTAGAAGGGCTCAGCCAAAGGGTGGGACGGGTGCCCAACCCCTAAAAAGCGCAAAGCTCTCGGCAAAACCTTATTTCCATCAATCTGGGTAGCGATAGTATTTCGCCCCCGTCACGATGATGTTGGAAGCTTTGCGGCGTGCAGCACAGCAAGACCTGCCTCTTGACCTGTGTGGCCCTAACCTTTGCGGCAGCGCGACCTTATTGGAGGCGGAGCAACATTGACCGTTTCCAGTGTTGTCAACTGCAAGACTACTTGCTGAGCCTCCACAGCACTGATTGTTACCGGCTGACCTTGCGTATGAAGGGGCCGTGCTTCAAGCAGATGCTGGAAAGTTTCAAAGACGGCCCATGCCGAGCGTCTTTAATGACCTCCAACCTACCTGCGTGCATGAACAAGCCCTCCTGACCTACTTCTGGGTCGAGTGAAAGGTTTGGCCTTCGAACCTTTGGAGAAACTGCTAAGGCACAGGGCGCCCGATCATGCTGCACAGGCAACTGAGCAGGTGACAAGGGTGGCTTTACCGGCAGGCCACCACGCCGAGCGTTGACTGCGTGAGTCTCGTCACCCAAACACAGAGAACCGTTCAAGAGCGGGCACAACCAACCCCGCAACCGCACAAGCAAGCCCCCCCCAGAAGCTCTCAAAAGCTCTCGGCAAAACCTTATTTCCATCAATCTCTATACATCTTCTTTATGGTCGACAGTCCCTACAACAATCTGGGTAGCGATAGTATTTCGCCCCCGTCACGACGATGTTGGAAACTTTGCGGCGTGCAGCACAGCAAGACCTACCTCTTCTACAGCTGGCTGTAAGGCGAGACGTGGAAGGCATGTTCACAGTGCGTGTGCGCTCAAACACAGATGGCGGCGGCATAGGCAGACTGAACAGGTGACAAGGGTGGCTTTACCGGCAGGCCACCACGCCGAGCGTTGACTGCGTGAGTCTCGTCACCCAAGTACAGAAAACCTTGGCAAAACAGGCACAACCAAACCCACAACTGCACAAGCAAGCCCCCCCCCACGAAGCTCGCCTGGCGAGTGTTGGTCTCCCAGCTGGGATCTCGGGCTTTTGGCTATGACTCCCCCTCTGCAGGTTTTGGGTTCCCCTACCCTTTGGCTATACCAAGCCGCTTCAGCTTGTCGGGTTAGGAACCTGCCCTAAATCTTAACTAACCCTGTGCAGCGGCTTAAATTTTTAGAAGGGCTCAGCCAAAGGGTGGGACGGGTGCCCAACCCCTAAAAAGCGCAAAGCTCTCGGCAAAACCTTATTTCCATCAATCTGGGTAGCGATAGTATTTCGCCCCCGTCACGATGATGTTGGAAGCTTTGCGGCGTGCAGCACAGCAAGACCTGCCTCTTGACCTGTGTGGCCCTAACCTTTGCGGCAGCGCGACCTGACCTCCAACCTACCTGCGTGCATGAACAAGCCCTCCTGACCTACCTCTGCGTCGAGTGAAAAGGTTTGGCCTTCGAACCTGTGGTCAAACTGCTAAGGCACAGGGGCCCGATCATGCTGCACAGGCAACTGAGCGGGTGACAAGGGTGGCTTTACCGGCAGGCCACCACGCCGAGCGTTGACTGCGTGAGTCTCGTCACCCAAGCACAGAGAACCGTTCCAAAGCGGGCACAACCAACCCCGCAACCGCACAAGCAAGCCCCCCCCCCGTGTTGGAAACTTTGCGGCGTGCAGCACAGCAAGACCTGCCTCTTCTACAGCTGGCTGTAAGGCGAGACGTGGAAGGCATGTTCACAGTGCGTGTGCGCTCAAACACAGATGGCGGCGGCATAGGCAGACTGAACAGGTGACAAGGGTGGCTTTACCGGCAGGCCACCACGCCGAGCGTTGACTGCATGAGTCTCGTCACCCAAGTACAGAAAACCTTGGCAAAACAGGCACAACCAAGCCCACAACTGCACAAGCAAGCCCCCCTCCCCCGAAGCTCGCTTGGCGAGTGTTGGCCTCCCAGCTGGGGTCTCAGGCTTTTGGCTATGACTCCCCCTCTGCAGGTTTTGGGATCCCCTACCCTTTGGCTATACCAAGCACCACCGCTTCGGCTATCGGGTTAGGAACCTGCCCTAAATCTTAACTAACCCTGTGCAGCGGCCTAAATTTTTAGAAGGGCTCAGCCAGAGGGTGGGACGGGTGCCCAACCCCTAAAAAGCGCAAAAGCTCTCGGCAAAACCTTATTTCTATCAATCTCTATACATCTTCTTTATGGCCGACAGTCCCTACAACAATCTGGGTAGCGATAGTATTTCGCCCCCGTCACGACGATGTTGGAAACTTTGCGGCGTGCAGCACAGCAAGACCTACCTCTTCTACAGCTGGCTGTAAGGCGAGACGTGGAAGGCATGTTCACAGTGCATGTGCGCTCAAACACAGATGGCGGCGGCATAGGCAGACTGAACAGGTGACAAGGGTGGCTTTACCGGCAGGCCACCACGCCGAGCGTTGACTGCGTGAGTCTCGTCACCCAAGTACAGAAAACCTTGGCAAAACAGGCACAACCAAACCCACAACTGCACAAGCAAGCCCCCCCCCCGAAGCTCGCTTGGCAAGTGTTGGCCTCCCAGCTGGGATCTCAGGCTTTTGGCTATGACTCCCCCTCTGCAGGTTTTGGGATCCCCTACCCTTGGGCTATACCCAGCACCACCGCTTCAGCTTATCGGGTTAGGAACCTGCCCTAAATCCTAACTAACCCTGTGCAGCGGCCTAAATTTTTAGAAGGGCTTAGCCAAAGGGTGGGACGGGTGCCCAACCCCTTAAAAGCGCAAAAGCTCTCGGCAAAACTTTATTTCCGTCAATCTGGGTAGCGATAGTATTTCGCCCCCGTCACGATGATGTTGGAAGCTTTGCGGCGTGCAGCACAGCAAGACCTGCCTCTTGACCTGTGTGGCCCTAACCTTTGCGGCAGCGCGACCTGACCTCCAGCCTACCTGCGTGCGCGGAACCTGGCTCCTAAACTTCACGGCGGGTGTGTTGGAGCCTGAGCTGCAAACCTGGGAGCCCGGCGTGTGGCTCTTGTGCACTGTTCAGCGGCACGGCAGCTTCAAGCAGCACCACAGTCACACAAGTTTGTTGCAATAGCGTTGAACCAAACCTCCTCCAGACCGTCAGATTGGCACAAGGTTACTTCGTGCCAAAGGGCTTGCAAACCACTCAAGACACTTTGAATTGCCCAATGACTGCGAACTACCCTCCTCCTCAAGGACCCTGGCCTCGACAGCAAGTTGCAAGAGCGAGCCTCCGTTTCTGCTTGACAGCTACTCCCTGAGAGAGGTGTCAGGCAACAGCAGGTCTCTTCTTGTGCTTCTCAACCACCCACAGACAGCGAGTCTGCCGGCCTCACACACTGCCCACTCAAACAAGACGACTTTTGTGCCACCAGACCGCAAACCCGGTTCGCACGCTTGCAATCCTAATGACAGTATGTCAACGGAAGCAGCTACGGCCTGGCGAAACAGCTTCCTGAAGGTTAACTGTAGTTGCAACAGGGTCTTAGGTGTTTGATACTCGCGCAAAAACTTCTTAAAACAACCAACCACCAAAACTCTTGCAGAGACGGAGGAAGTTGGCAAACCAAAACTTCAAAGCAAGGCAGGACAGTTGTCAGCAAGTCTTACACACGTGCACAGGCGAGATAGCAAGAGTCAGGTGCAGCCAAGCTCTGCCAGCTCAGATGATTCTTGGGAAACTTTGCAGAGTCACAACCTGAACTTTTGCTTGCAAGAAGGTTTCCACTTGGCTGCGGTACTTGCGGAAACAGTTACTCTTGCAAGCACTGCTAAAATACCTTACGCCCTACAATAATGGTGATGAAAAAAGGAGACAACTGAGAGAAGCCACCTCTGAAAGGTCAAACGATCCCTGATGGCTGAGTCTGCAAGCGGTCTGTTTCACCCGTCAGGGTTCTGCAGATGCGAGCTGCCACCTCCTGTTTGGTGACAAGAAAACATCGCAGGCAAAATCCAAACTCACCGGCGCGCAGCTTTCCAGCTGGCTTTGTCACAAGCAAAGCAGTGGTCCAGTTTACAAACATCACCTGTGGAAATCATCCACGATTTGAGTACTACATACATCACAGCTGACGTTAAAAGTATGCATTCCTTTGGTTCAGAATAACATTTGCAGGAACCAACTTCAGATCATAACCTTGCTGACGAAGAACCTTGACATCTTTAGTCCCGGTTCCGGACTCGAAGTAGCCAGCAGCACGTTACAGGAGATGGAAAGCAAGAATGGCTTGAAGATATGTCGTCGATTCTAAACCTTGGCCAGAAAGTCTTATTCACGCAAAATTCAAAGAACACTGCGATCTTACTCACTCACTCTGCCACCCACGAGTTTGAGAATCCGAAATCCGACAGACAGTGTGTCAAGCCAGCGAATCTGTTGGATGAAGTACAGAGGGGGGCCACTCAAGCGAAGCCAAAATTGCTGAGCTTGTTCGACCCCACATTTGGAGCCGCGTGTGCTGCAGTTGGTCCGCACCGAAAGTGGACGTCGGCGGTACTGGTGGCCGAACACGTTCCAGGCACAGCAGCCAGAACACTTCCACCTTTGAGCTGCAGGCGGACTCATGGGACAAACAGGATCTGGTCCAAACAGGTCAATGTCGATGCTTTCTCAGGCACAGGTACCTTCTGGGAGAACTCTCAACTCCAACCTTGCACAGGCGAGGCCGTGGCGCTTCACAGCTCTCAGAAGTCCACTAACAAGAAAAACAGAGTGCGCAGCACTCGATCTTTTTCTTGAGCTAAAAACATTCGAAGCAAAACGAAACGAGACAAAACGAGTGCGGTCACTAACCTGATTCAAAAGCAGTTCTTCCATTTGAGGCAGACCGAAAAACCTGTGTTGCGGGGGCGGCAGCGGCACGGGTCTGTGTTGCGCAGAGATGTGGATTTGCTGAGCAACAAAGTCGGTTGGAGCGCCTGCTGCGAGCGATCTTTTTTTGTCGGTTTGTGACAGCGGATGCAACCATCCTGCGCAAAGACACACGCAACCATGAAGCAAAAAAGACCCGATTTGACGATGGAACTGACTCAGAGAGCAAAAAGAAATTGAAGCAGAGGTGCAATCTCCGAGAACAGCGAAAAGTGCAGTTCGATCTTTTGAGGGAACGCAACCACTGGTCTAGCAACAGCAAATGCAAACAGAAGCAAGACAGAGGCAAAGAATGTTGCAAATGGATCTCTGCTAAAAGAGCAAAAAAAATCTGGCGAGAGCCAGATGAGCCCATGTCGTGCATGAGGGGTTTTGGAGTTAAGCACCGTGCACAAATTCCGAACCGTCAGCCACACCTCTCGATACCATAACTCTACACAGCTCAAGAAGTCCTGTTCAGATCTGGTGGAGATACCTTCCAGAAAATTCCGCCGCTCTTGTATGATCTGTTCCGGCCCACCTTCTCGATACCATAACTCTGCATGGCTTGATCTGCTCTGTTCAGAAATGCTAGAGTCACCTCTGGCAAAAATTCCCTGTCTTTGTACGATCTCAAAGCTGCACAGTTATGGGGCTGTCGGGCGACCCCATTTTAAGGCCCGCAAAACACAAGCAATTCTGGCTTCGCGAGGTCGGCCCTCCACAGTTGCATTCCGCTGGCTGCAGCACTATTAAGGGCGAGCAACACAGCTGCTTTGGACAAGTTCCGACCTTCCAAACGGTCCTCCACCAGACGCTCCCCAAAGTCAATACAATCAATGACATGCGCAGCTGACGAGATTCAGCCGCTGTGGGTGCAGGAATCAAACTTGCGACCCCAAAAATGGGGCCGTCTCGCGGCCCCAGAAAAGGAGCCGCGAAATCCAGTCAACCTCCTTCAACATATTTTGACTGGCAACCAGAGGACCCCAAAATCGGGGCCGCTTGGCGGCCCCTATTTTGGGGTCACGAATTCCTCATTTTGGGGCCCAAGCCCAAGCCCGTGCGTTCCACACTGCTACATCAAGGCGACTCGCCCACAGGCAGGCATCCAGTGTGGAAAAATCGTTCTCCAACAAGAATTTCCAACAGACAGCTTGCCTGTGGAAGTGACAGACATGAGAGAACAGAGGGAGCCACTCAAGCGAAGCCAAAATTGCTGAGCTTGTTCGACCCCACATTTGGAGCCGCGTGTGCTGCAGTTGGTCCCCACCGAAAGTGGACGTCGGCGGTACTGGTGGCCGAACACGTTCCAGGCACAGCAGCCAGAACACTTCCACCTTTGAGCTGCAGGCGGACTCATGGGACAAACAGCATGGATCTGGTCCAAACAGGTCAATGTCGATGCTTTCTTAGGCATAGATACCTTCTAGGAGAACTCTCAACTCGAACCTTGCACAGGCGAGGCCGTGGCGCTTCACAGCTCTCAGAAGTCCACTGACAAGAAAAACAGAGTGCGTAGCACTGGATCTTTTTCTTGAGCTAAAAACATTCGAAGCAAAACGAAACGAGACAAAACGAGTGCGGTCACTAATCTGATTCAAAAGCAGTTCTTCCATTTGAGGCAGACCGAAAAACCTGTGTTGCGGGAGCGGCAGCGGCACGGGCTGTGTTGCGCAGAGATGTGGATTTGCTGAGCAACAAAGTCGGTTGGAGCGCCTGCTGCGAGCGATCTTTTTTTTGTCGGTTTTGTGACAGCGAATGCAACCATCCTGCGCAAAGACACACGCAACCATGAAGCAAAAAAGATCCGATTTGACGATGGAACTGACTCAGAGAGCAAAAAGAAATTGAAGCAGAGGTGCAATCTCCGAGAACAGCGAAAAGTGCAGTTCGATCTTTTGAGGGAACGCAACCACTGGTCTAGCAACAGCAAATGCAATCAGAAGCAAGACAGAGGCAAAGAATGTTGCAAATGGATCTCTGCGAACCGTCAGCCACACCTCTCGATACCATAACACTACACAGCTCAAGAAGTCCTGTTCAGATCTGGTGGAGATACCTTCCAGAAAATTCCGCCGCTCTTGTATGATCTGTTCCGGCCCACCTTCTCGATACCATGATACCATAACTCTGCATGACTTGATCTGCTTTGTTCAGAAATGCTAGAGTCACCTCTAGCAAAAATTCCCTGTCTTTGTACGATCTCAAAGCTGCACAGTTATGGGGCTGTCGGGCGACCCCATTTTAAGGCCCGCAAAACACAAGCAATTCTGGCTTCGCGGGAGGTCGGCCCTCCACAGTACTAAACTCAGCTGCCTCAAGACGGTCGTAGATGCTGGTTCTGCAAGCTGGATCTTATTTAAAGATTCCATAAAAGCTTTGCTGACACAATTCACCGTAAGCTGGCTTTCCGACCTTTCCACATTTGTGGTCCAAAACAAATCTTCCACGGACGTGTTCACAACGACGTCTCGGAAGATGTGCAACTCTCTCCAGCTGTGCACAGTCCAATGCAACTGTTTGGACGAGAGTCTGGCGGCCTCACAGACAGCAGTTGCTGCACTCGGTCCCAGACTGCAAGAACAATAAAGAAATCAAAAGCTGCACTGCGAGGGTGACTTCTGCAAATCTATCGTGGGTTGTTTGAGCTTCAAGTGTTTCTAAGGGCGTTGGTGATTTGTGTTTTCCAGATGTGTAGATGTCAACAACAAGCGTTAAAACCCAAACGCGCCTTGAGGCACACTTCTAGGTTTAGTAAAAGGAGGTGCAAGCCGACTGACTGACTACGTCACGCAAGGCTACAGCAGTGAAAGCTAACAGCACTTTTACACCTTTCGTCGCAACCAACTGTTCACCACGCGCTTGTCACGCAGTGCAAGTCTTGAGCCCAAGTGAAACGGGGCGCAGACAGAGACTTCAGCACACTCACTTCCGCGGTAAGTCCTAAGGACTCCTAACGGCTTCTCTGCACTGGCAACTCTGCTACACGGCCCAGGTGTTCCCCGGACTTCGTCTAGAAGTCCGCTCTCACAGCAAACAAACTGAAAACACTCTGATGTTCATCATGCTTCAGGAAAGTTCAGGGAAACACCATTCTTCGTGAAAACTCGTGAGGAAAACTCCGGTTGGACACGCTTCTGGTAATGATCACTTTCACCGCAAGGTGAGACAGGAAGCGTGAGCGCAGCGACCGACAGACAGACAACTTTTCCCTACTCCAACCGTCACAACTACACCGTTCACAACTACACCTAAGGTTCTCTAAAACTCACAAAGGAGAAAACAGAAAGTGTTCCTGACCTTGGCGAGACACAGGGGCACCATTATAGGATTGAAAATCAAGCTCGAGCGGTCGGTCCGCTGGGCTGAGCCCAGTTCGAGTCAGGGTGAGACGAAGTTTGAGGGGAGTCACCTCACCCTGAGTTCTGAGCCTAGTCCACTTTGGGAGCGGCGAGTTTCTCTAGACCAGTCTGACATCAGGTGATGTCCTTAAACAGCACCCTCGGCACAGACTGGTCGAGCTCACCTGCCTACTGCGGTTGCCCTCAGCCTACCTTCCAAGGAGTCTCCTCACTTTGAGCTAGGCGGCAACAAAAGGGTGCAAGGGAGGTATCTCAACCTTGTAGCTTCTCCAAGTCCACGGAGTCTCCTCACGTTGTTGGCTTGTAGAGCAAGGGAGTAACCTCACCTTGAGCAGACTTAGGCTTGTGACCAAATTGGCACGTTGAATTAAAGCTGGAGGATTGAAAATCAACTCCCCCTCATGAACCTGTCGTCGAGAAAAGGTACCGGTCCAGTGGCTGCTGTTGCGTATTGGGCTCGTAGATCTTCTCACGGTCCACGATAGTTTTATGGCTCTTCCAAAAACGGCTGCGGCTGTACAAAGAGGCGTCAGCACCTACCAAGCACTCAAAGCCCTAAGAGCTGTGTGAGCAAAAGCTTCGGGGTAGTGCTGGGTGTTCTTCAGAACGAACATCTTACTATGCTCGTGGTTTCCAGGGCACTTTAATTTATCCATGCAGTGAATGAGAACATGACTGTTCGAGCACAACCTCCAAACCTTCTTCACAGGAAGTGCGTCCATTCCAACCATACCGCAGGCGCAGCCATGCACAAGAGCGGTCTCATGCGGATTGATCTTAAGGAATGACTTCGTAGCGGACCATCCCCAGTAAGCACAACGTTGCGGCCACTCAATGACCCAAGTTGCCGAATCAGATGTGTTGACTAGCTTCAAGAAGCTCTTCCAGAGCTTTCTGTGGACTGTGAAGAGTCCCTTAATTCTATCATCATAGTGATCTGCAGATCGGGCTTGGTGATACCGCTGCCAAGGCGAACCACCGGTACAGGGCGTCGAAGCCCACACAACAACATGCATGTTCCGACGGTGCGCCGAACGAAGCGCATGCTCAATGAGCTCGATGGTCTCCGGAAGAGTCCCATCCGTTTCTTCCGTCACGGGAATAGCATGGATGCCATAGTGGCTAGCAAGCTTAGTCAACCAGGCTTCTCCAGAGGTGCAGAACTCGACCATCACAATGTAATGCGGTGTCTGCAACCGACAACGACCAACCAACACACTCCAAGGATCATCGACGCTTGCAGAAAACAGACCTTTGAACGCGGCAAACACAAGGCAACGGACCGGGGGCGCATCACCTCGAAGATAGTCACTACGGGTGAGACGTTCCTCAAGACACAACTGTCCTATATGATACCAAGTTTGCGCGACACTCAAGTTCTTTGTTTGCAAGTCGGCGACGTTATCCGTTCCTGGGACGTGTGTAACCAGGATCTCGCCGTTCTCAACCTTATCCTGCAAGTAGCTTTTTTTGACTTTGAAGCGCAATCGCTCGAGAGCGATTAAGCGAAGGGCATCGGTATCAGAGTGTATTACTCCAATGCCGCGGCAGCTACTGGGCTGCAGATCATTGTTGGATCTTCCCAAAGGCTAAGGACCCCGCTGCGTACAGCCAAGCAGGTCCGACAACTAAGACTGTACAACTAGTTTGACGAGTGAAGGCTAAAGGAGATGCAACGTTTGTGTAACAGCAACTCCACCACTAAGCAAAAAGCGTGACTGATTTTCAGTCGGCGCGCTGCAAGAAAATGATGTATGCGTTTTGCTGGATCCCCACAAGCTCCGAGGACTTTACTTTGCGAGCCGTGGCGTTATCATCAGTGTAGAAGGACTGCGCAAGCACGCCATTCGGTGGCATCAAAATTGAGCGATAGTGACCGCTGTCGGGTGTGGGACCGTGATGCACTGCACAAGCTCTCACAAAGTACTTAACGAAGTACACATCTTGCAGATTGTCGCGAAAAGCAGGAATGTGCACTAAGGGCTCCAGGCAAAGCTTGAAGTCGGTCTTAATGCAAGCTCCATCATTCGTGCTGTCAAAACGGCCCACTTGAATCGCACAAAACTTTGGCGGCTTCAGGAGAGCCTGTGGTTCCGCCTGTTGATGCCAGCACGATATCAAGTCTTGCAAGCAGCACTTCGAACACGGTGTGGGATCATCGGCGGCTGATGCGGGCCTGTTTGCAAGCAGCATGGGCCACGTGTGGCCCTCATCCACAACCTCCAAGCCACGATGGGGCGCGGACCCCGCAGTCCCCCACGAACCGTCGATTAATGAAGCATTGAGCCGTGGACGCATGTAGAGCAAAAACTCCGCAATGTCATGCTGCCTCCGAGGTGCTCGCCAGGTACGGGTGGCACTAATCCAAGGCAGTACAGACCAAATGTCAACTGCTCTGCCAGCCTGAACCAAGGATCGCAGCGATGATCCCAGAGGACCTTCGAAGAGCTGGCAACCGAGGAAGGTTTCACTCCACACAAGGCTCGAAAGTAAGGTGTTGGCATAACAGCTATTGCGACCTTGATTAAGGAGTTTCCATGCTCGGATTTTGGATCGCGTGGCATCGGCTTCAAACTGAGTGTGGCGCCCACCCGAGTCCGCCGAGGAGGAGCATCCTCCTACACCCTGCCCTGTCAAGCTCACCAGTTCAACTTTTTGGCTAGCGGCTGCAACTCCAGGCGCTCGCGACGCATTGTCATGCCGATAAGCTGAAGACATCCCGCTCCGCACAAGTCCTGAAGAGCCTGAAATAGTTGGTGCGATGTCTGGCCCTGAAGGGAGATCTGCAACAGGAATGGCATCGTGTTCTCCACATTCTCTGTCAGCTTGCGAGTCGCTGCAAAGCGGTGGATCATGTGGTCCATGTTCAATGCTCGAAGGATCGATGTGATGTGCTGCACCAGGGAGTCGTGTGGGACCTGTCGAACTGGATCCTCCGGAATGAGGCTCTCGTGAGTCTGTGACCACTTCAGATACTGCCATTGCATACCGTCCCGGCTGAGCCAACCGTGCTTGCGGGCTGTGGCGATGTGGCCCTCGTTCATATGCTCCATTCGATCCTTCAGGACAGTGAAGACCTTCATGAGGAGAGCCTGGCGCAATGTAAGATTCTGAAGGGTACCCTGGGTCTTCGCCTCGTTCCAAAGCTTGCTCGCTTGAAACACCTCTCTCAGGATGCCGTCCGGGCCCGACCTCATGTGGAGAACGAACCCTCGATCCACACGGAGAGCAGCTAGCTCCCACTCGTGGCGGACCAGCAGCTGCCGAAGCAGCTGGATCTCCTGCTGTGTCACATACATGTCCGAGTAGCCCTGATAGCCTTGGTAGCTCGGATAGCTCGGATGCCACGACGTTGGTGCCAGCTGCCACGAGGGATCCTGAGACGACTGCCACGGTGTCTGATGAGTGCCCTTTCCTTTGCCCTTGTTCGGGCCCTTTCCCCAATAGCCGCCGTGCCCTCCTTGACCCTTGCCCTGATGCTTCAGCTTTTGGCTCTGGTTTTGGCTTAGCGGAGCCCCTCTTCGCTTTGGCGGCATCGGGTGTGCCGATGGCGGGTGGCGGAAGGACGGGAACGGGCTCGGCAGCGGTTGGTTGAACACCGACTCGAACTCCATCAGAGGCGATGGCTCGGGTTCCATGCTCATCTCGGAAAACATAGCTGTGGTGTGCAGCCAGCAGCCGCGCAGCAAAGAGCACAGCGCAGGCCTCGCGGTGGCGGATTCGTGCCCCCTTCCAAGCAATGCCACACAACTGGCACGGGGATTGGATAAAGTAAGACGACTTACGACAGACTTCAATGACCTCTTGAATCAAGTCCTGTTGGTCCCCATGTTTTGTGCGCATATGCTTCTTGACTTGACCGCTACTGTTGGCAACCCAAAGGTGACAAAGCGGGCAGTGTGCCAGTGCAACTTCTCTAAATCCTGGGGATTGAGCCAATTGCAGCCAGCCCCCCTCGCTGAGATGTTGGATCGTGCTCGGCCGGTCCCTGAGCGGAGTGCTTTCAGTGCTCGCTTCTTTCGGGAGCGGCGGATGCTGTCCGTAATCCCTGCTATTGTTCGTGTATCCGTGCAGGACAGGGCATGCTTGGGCCTCGATATGTCTACGAAACTGAGGTATGCCAGAGAAGGACTTACGACAGTGTTTGCAAGTGGGCATGCCCGCGTACGAATGTTCTTCGAACTTGAACGGTGCAGCTGTGGCCATGGCAAGCTCCCTCTCAGAAAGGCCGTGAATCGAGGTCATATGGTACCTCAAGGCCGTGGTGTCAGCAGCTTGGTAGTCACAGACAGGACACACCAGGTCAGCATGGGCACCCGTTTCAATCGGAGCCGAAGGTATCGTCTCAGTGGGGGTCGGGACCTCAGAATGTGTTGTGTTTAGCACGGCTACCGGGTCCTCCGGGCTATTCTGAGCTGTGGGCTCAGGTGGGCAATTGTCCTCCTGTATCACAGCAGACAGCACAGCCGGCGGTGTCACCGCAACGGCTGGTTGGGAGGGAGTAGGGGGCTTCCTACCTGGCACTTCAAGTGAGCTCCGAACAGCCTCCCAAACCTGTGTCAGGCCCTGTGGCTGCAATGCGAAGACCTGTGATTGACTAGTGCGTTCATGTCTGGCCTTTGCCTTGTCCAGCAGCGCCTGAGCAGAAGGGCCGAGGTGGTTTCCTTGCTGATGTGAGACGGCGAGTTGGCCATAGCTCTCAAGTGTCGCACAGCCGTGGCATAAAGCTGACGGCGTCCAACAATGTCGAGGCCTGTGCAATCAATGCCGTAGCACAGCGTGGTCCACACCACTGCCCTCCACAAGCGAACCCTGCAGCGCAAAGAAAGTCTACTGGTGCGCTTAGTAGCCACCTGGATCCTCGCGAAACTGGCCTGGGCGCAACGTGTACGATATGCAGCCGTTTCACGTTCCAAGTGGTTATAAGACAACATTACTCCTAGGTATTTGTGCTTGGACTTGACAGGAAGCAATACAGGATGCCCCTGACACGGAATTCTGGCGCACAGTCCCAGCTCGGGGTCGTGCGTTGTGTGCTTTTTCCAGAGCGACACATGCTTGGCACCTGCAAGCTTGATGAGGATCACCGATTTCTCTGTGTTGGCACACAGGTTGTGTGCCTTCAAGAAGTCGAGTAGGAAGGCAACCTGGGTCAATGCCATGGACAGGTGCTCTTTGCATTGTATCTCCCATTGGCCCAGAGTGTCATCTGCGAACAGAGTGAGCAGGGGACGCAGCTCTCCTTGATCAAGTAACGGGCCTAGTTTGGCCATCAGATAGCCAGTGATGCAAGCCCAAATGATAGGGGCCAAACGGCATCCTTGTCGGAGGCCGCGTCCTGTCGCGGTGGATAGGGCCTCTCCCGAGCAAGAAGTGTAGCTAACACGCATGGCTTCGTGTATGCCGACAATGACCTCGACCAGAGAAGTGGGCACGCCAGCCCACTCCAACGACTTAGCGATAAGACACCGGTCGATGGAATCGAAGGCCCTACGTAAGTCAATGCTCAAAGTAAGGCTGCCGCGGATCTCGTGCTGAGGTATACCTGCACGCCTGTGGTGGATCGTGTACTGTTGACCGACCCGTTGCCTAGTCTGGTGGATGTGCCACACAGCCCGATCAACCGCATCCGCTGTTGAACGCCCTACTAAGTATGCAAATTGTGGAGTGTCCGCCAGCTTGTGTGCGATGGTGTCCCTAACCCGGTACATGAGCATGCCAGCGAAAGATTTACCAAGAGGATGCAATAAGGAGATGGGGCGGAGCTTGGTCACAGCGTCAAGTTTCTGATCTGTTTTGGGTAAGAGACACAGAAATGAGATCGCCCATTCAAGTGGCCACTGCTGCCTGAACGATCCTGCAAGTAGCAAAGACGAAGGTCCACATGACGCATCCTTCTCAGGAAGCCGGACATCATACTGACTTGGCGAGCGGAAGAGCTGTCCGTAGGCAGGTATAGGGGTTGCGCAACGCTTTCGAAAAGGTGGCCCAAAAGCTGCCCCAATCCTACAAGCTCACGCGCCATCTCAACCATAGCGAAAAGCTCAGACTCCGCACTGGAGAGTGCTACGATAGGCTGGAGCCTCGAGTAAGTCTTGATACAATTCCCATTCAGGTAAATCACTCCTCCGCTGGTGCTCTTCCGTCCAGTAGAGCGCTCAGAGGCCCAATTAGCGTCGCTGAATCCAACGAGGGTTGCAGTCCCAGGTTGAGCTTTGGAGTCCTTCTGAAAGACCTGAACAAGATCGGGAACCTCCAAAAGCCAACGGAGCACTTTACGCATACAATCCTCATGCACAGCGCGCGGACAGGCTTGACCTCTAGACAGCATGGAGTGAAAATAACACAAATCCCCCCTGGTTTGCACAAGCCAGCCTAGTTTCCCTAGGGTGCTTCTAAAGCGGCTCGCGGCTTCAGGGGAGAGCTCTTCGGAGGGCTTCTCGGGGTCTTCCTTGTCAAGGATCGATCGGAGGTCTGGTGGTGCAGTGCAGGGCTTCATCTTCCTGCGGTTCTCCTGGCTCCACCCAAAAGCCTCGAAGATCGAATCGACGTATTCTTTCTTCACAGCCAACAAGATCTCATGGCCACGCTTGATTATCTCACGGCCTAGGAATCCGATCCTGCCGTCCTCATCCAAGCGTCCAGTCAACTTGACCTTAAGACGGCCCATGAGGAAGTCTAGAAGCTGTTGGTTTGCCTCTTTCGTTCTTGTGGCTAGCAAGATGTCGTCGACGTACACAAGACAAAGCACAAGGATGTCTCCCCAATACCCTTTGTACAACGTAGGTTCAATAAGAGAAGGAAACAATCCCAACTCAGCAAGAAGTCCAGCAAGATGCTTCTGCCACGAAAGGCCTGCCGATCTCAAGCCATATATGGCTTTCTCCAGGATGACGTAAACCTTAGAGCCATCAAGGTTCTGAAAGCATCCCGGCAACTCAAGCACGGTATCAAGAACCAACTTGGCATACAAGAAGGCAGTCGAAACGTCAAGTCCCCAAAGGACAAGCGTATCCTGGACAACACGACAGATGAAAGCCTTGAAGGCCTCCACAGAAGCAGTCTGGCTCGCAATGCCCAAGTCAAGCGCCGAAGGTTGATTGAAAGCAAAGTCTTTTGCAACAAGGCGCGCACGCACAATGTGCTGATCGTCAACATCAACCTTGTCAGTGAAGACAAAACGCGACTTAATGATCTTGGCACCTGTCTCCTGGCAGTGGGTCTTAATCTCATCATAGGTGCGGGCGTTGCCGACACCCAAGTTGTGCATAGCAGACACCTCTTTCTGCATGCCAACCCACGTTTTCTCAGGATCCAAAGGCAAGCCACTGACATCATCAACCACAGAAGTGGGCTTGATGACCCACACCTCCCGATCACCGAAAGGCATGGCTACCCCCTCATCGGGGTTACTGTGCTGAGCGGGTGCTTTTCTCTTAAGCTGAGCAGCAAACAAGCCGACCTCACCGTAATCAACAGGACTCAGGTGATGCTTCTGGTCCGGAATCACTGAGAACATGAACTGAGGCATGCTCGTACTGTCAAGGACATCCGGGACCTGAGCAACATCCATGGGCACAGTGTAGTCGTCCATATCAACCTGATCCATCTCAACGTCCCCACCAGGGAGATACTCCTGAGGGAGCTCAGAGTCTTGGGCTGCTTGTGAGGGTTCGGGCACCAGGTGCTGCAGATCCTCAGGAACAGGAGACCCAGGAAGACTGGGCTCGTAGTCCAAGCTCTCTTCTTCAAACTCCACAACTTCAGGGTTCGGGTTGATTTTTACTTGAGGCTTGTCAGGGGCTTGTTGCTGTTCAGGATTGTCAAGATCACCGAGCGTATCCCTGATGTAATCACGAAAGCGAACTTTGCAACGCCTAGAGTGGAAGCGCGATCTACCTAAGCATCCCGGACAACGTGCCGTTTTGTTGTTTTCAAGCCATTCAGGCGCCGGTTGCGGCAACGGGATTGCTTTCCTCGGTAGGGCCACCCCTGGTAGGCTTTCATAATCAGGCTCATCAGGATTAGCCTCGGCGATAGTGGGTAACAAGTTCGACGAGAACGTCACTGGGTAGGCCATCTTGAGAGCCCGGGCGACGCATCTTTTCATAGACCCATTTGAGAGTCTGATCATGCAGTGATGCCCTTGCCCACCAATCACGGGGCCGAGATAGGCACCAATGTCGTATCGACCATCAACTTGTGATGCAAGGTGTTCTGGGGGCTGAATGTACATGATGCAAGCGAAAGGAAACAACAAGTGAGGCGTGTGACTCTCACCCAAAGCTCGCTGCAAAGGACTCAACAGTTGACCCTGTGACGTTCCAAACCGGTTGTGTGAAGCAGCAGCATGGCTGTGAAGCAGTTCCATCGCTTCCTCATTAGCCAACAGTTTCAAACCACTCACACCCTTAGCATGAAGCTCGTTGGCCAAAGCTGTTTCTTTAAGCGTTCGGATCGCTCTCTCAGCTACCGGGGCGTGTCTGTTAGGCGAGGTTTTCGTAGAAACTGAACTCCCACCTGTAACCTCAACGACCTCGGCTGCCATAGCTGCTAAAAGCGGTTCCCCGTCGTGCACAACATGAACCTCTTTAAGGCCGAATGATTTGAGGAATCTGACTAGCTTACCCACCGTGACCTTTCGGTTATCTCCCACACAAGTCGCAGCTGTCCCTATACAATATGTCGGCACGTGGACCACAGCGATCAATCGGATGCCTCGATACCAGTATTGATCCATCTGTACCTCAAGTGGGTCGACACTTTTGCGTGTTCGGGCGGGCGCTAGCCCTTTAGACCTTACACAGCTAGGACAGCCACCCCAGTAGGGGGTATGACCCTGACGTTGGTGGCGCAATCTAGCTTCGGCACCGATGTTTTCGGGGAGAGCTTCTTCAGGGTCTACCGGGGGTTTGGTGTTGTTCGGGGTGGTTCTCTCTAACCCTTCACGGTCATCACCATCATCATCAAAAAGCTGCTCTAGCTCTTCAACACCAATAGCACCACCCACATCACCTGAATCAAGCAATGGGCGACCGACCGACATGCACGCTGAACTACCTACTGGCACGCAGGCTGCACGACCTACCTGCAAGCAAGCTAGACTACCTACCGGAACACAAGCTGGGCAACCTACCTGCACGCAAGCTAGACTACCTACCGGAACACAAGCTGGGCAACCTACCTGCACGCAAGCTGGACTACCTAGCTGAACACACGCTGGGCAACCTACCGGCAGCACTTCTCTGACAGCGGCACTCTGCAAGAGAACTTCACGAGCTCTCTCTTTTGGCTGCTGCTCAAGAGCGGCTAAAGTTACAGGTCGCTGTCGCTGCTGATTGCCTCGACCTCTTCGAGGTCTACAAGCGGAGGAACCAAAGGTGCCGGTTTCGCTGCCGTTGCCATACTGGTCGGCGGCGCCACACTCATCATCGCCGGGTCCGTGTAATCGATGTGGTAGTGTGTGTTCCGTGGCTTTGGCACATGCTTGGATGCCGGCATCAGCTTCTTTGTTGTAGGCCTTAGTGTGGCTGCCGGCGGCATGAACGACGGCCTTGATGTTGGAAATGGCGCCCTGAGAGAAGGCGCTGCTGTGGGCGTTGGCATCGGCGCTGAACTCGGCGCCACTGGTACTGTACTCGGCCTCGGTGCTGTGGTTGGTCGGGCCGGATAGGGCCTGTAGCGGTAATCCATGGGGATCTGCGGGGGCACGTGCATCTGCATGGGCACCGGAATCTGCATTGGAACCTGCATCTGCATTGTTGCTGGCACCGACCTTTGAGCTGGAACTCGAGGAGGCTCCGGCGTATTCTCCACCAACGGTGGCGCCGGCGGTGGCGCCGGTGGTCTCGGGGCCTTCCCCTTCTCCTTTGAGGCTGCTGCTTTTGCAAGGGACGCTCTGCGGGCGAAGGTCGCGGCATCCTCCGTGTCCATGAAGCCGAGGCGCACTCCTTCTATGGCCGAAAAAGGCATGTGGCGTAGCTGACTTGGCACCTCCGGAGGTACCGCTGTAGGTGTGGTCCCCACCGGCGTTGTAGATAGTGTCGTGGGAACCTCCGGTGGCTCTGTGTCCCCCCCTGGCGTTGAAGCTGGTGCCGTGGGGGCTTTCGGTGGCTCCTCCTGGAGCTTCGTAGTCTTTGGTGGCGTCCCCTTTGGCGCCTTTGGTGCGGAAGCCGTCCTCGCCTTGCCCTTTGCGACCAAATACCTGCAACCCCTCTTTGGCGGCGGCGGTGTCGCTGTCCAAATGTTCACTGCCCTTGCCGGCGGCTTCGGGGAAACCACAGGTGCCACTGGAGGCGTACTCGGCGTCTTCGGTGTTGCCATAGGCTCCTTCGGGGGCGTAATAGGCGACTTCGGCGGTGTAGTTGGCCCCTTTGGTGGTGTAATCGGAGACTTCGGTGGTGTGGCTGGCCCCTTTGGGGGCGTACTTGGCACCATAGCTGTTGAGCCTGGGGTCTTCGGTGGAGTCACAGGCTGCTGTGCCCCACGTATCGCGGACAACACCCCCTGCCTCCTTTCGCTGGCTCGCTGCCTGAACTGGGCTAGATCCGCAATCTTCTCCTGCATAACGGCGCCCTGGGAGCTGGCTGCGGGCGCACCGGAGGCTGTGGTGCTCGACGTTGGTCTCCACCTGCCCCAACACTCGTCCTCGTCCGTCTCCTCCTCCTGTGCTTCCACGCTCATAGGGGCCGTGCTCGGCTCCGGCACGGGAGGCATAGGAGTTGTATCCGGCTCTGGCATGGGTGGCTTGAGAGAAGCCACTCTCCCACGCCATGCGTACACAGGAGTAGTCACGACCGGGCTGTCTGGAGAGTCTTGCCTGGCCAGTGCCTTGGCACCAGCCTTCGTAAGAGCGCCGCGGGGAGAAGTCTCCGATCCTGGCAGAATCAACGGACTCGGCGGCTCCACCGGGCTGCTTTCGAAAAGGCTCGCAAAACTCATCGGCGGACTCTCTTCCACCTCTGCTGTCGGCAAGTCCGGCTCTGTGAGGTGAGGAGACAATTCCGGGGAAGAGACCGGAGTCGGCAGCGCCACGTCGTTGGAGAGCTCCGTCTGCTCCGCCGGCAACCTTTGAACCCGGAAGGTCGAGTTCTCCATGTCCTGGTCCTCCATCTCTTGGTCCGGATTCGAACCAGACATCACGCCTTACACACCCTATTTGGCCTTCCGAGCATGAGCGGCTTTGGGCTTCGGGGTATTCACTGCCGGGACCTAAAAGGTGAGAAGACGCAACCGACCGACCGACGCACAAGCTACCTACACTCCTAGATCCTACTTCTCCTAAGGGGTGAGACGAGGCAACCGACGAAACTGCACTGCCTACGCTTCCCTTCTCTTCACTTTGCAAAACAAGCATAGAAGGATCTGGCTCTACATAGGTGCAAGCTTTCAACCACGACGTGTTGGCGTACAATTCTGTCTCAAAGCGCAGACCACCCGGAGGATAGGCTACGTGTAACTGAGGATCATAGTCATAATGGAAGATCCTAAAGCCTAAGGACTGCAAGATGCCTGAGCTAAGGATGCTTATCGAATTGGGAGCAATATACGCTTCCAGCTGCACTCGATCTCTCTGTAAGTTTGGGTTCCAGAGGGCCCCGCTTCGAAACAAGGGAACCAAAGCTCTAGCAACCCATACCTAGTTATCTCCATAGTCTGGTCGTTGGCGACACATACAAAGAGAGGCTCAACCTCAAGCTCTCGGATCAGCTTCGCAGTCACTCCAAGCATGTCTTGCGAAACAAGGTGAACACTCCCACCGCTATCAATCAAGAGATACGAGGGGTCGTCCCTAGTGACTGCAGGAAGTGCCAAAGTTGGAAAAGCAAGGCACTCTGAAGACCGATCCCGAAGCTGAGGCTGCGGCGCGGAAGCAAGGCTCAAAGCAATCACTGCTACGGCTACGCAAGCATACGTGAAACATGACTGCCGTGGGCTACTCAAGCATGCAACCAACCGACAAATCAAGCATCCTACCATGCAAAACATGAAAAACGTGAAAATCAAGGCAGTCATGGTGAAAAACTGTCCCCTCTCAGGCATTGCTTCAGAAATCTGCCCTGCCGCGGGCAACAGTGACGACATAAGGAGGGCCGCTTTGCCAATCTTCCCGGCACCCTTTGGAGCAGTGGGAGCTGGCGCCGCAGTCGAGGAAGGTGCAGGAGGGGCCACCTTGGGAGCGGCACTCTCTGTTGCCGCCGCTGCGGTCGCAGCAGCCTTCTCATCGGCAATCCTCTTCCTGCACTCGTTGGCCCAATGGCCCGGCTTGTGGCAGTAATTGCAAGTGCCCGGCTTCTTCTTTCCAGGAGCCGGCGTTGCAGATCGTGGCCTTCCGCCCTTCTTGCCACCTTTGCCTTTGTCCTTTCCCTTTCCTCCTTTGTCTTTGCCTTTGCCTTTATCACCATGCTTGCCTTGGCCTTTTCCATGATCTTTTCCTTTGGGCTCGCCACCCTTGGGCTCACCCTTTTCAGAACGGTCACCACCAAAAGCTGCAAAGCCCTTGGCGTTCGAGGCTTCCTTGTGAAAGTTCAAAACACGAAGCTGCTCATCATAGAAAACCAAACCGCGCTCAAGCTGCTCCAAGGTTGTCAAAGACCCATGCAACAAAAGGTACTTCTTGCAATCATCATGAAGGTGCTTCAAGATGCAGCTGATAACATCAGCCTGCTGCAGTTCAAGGTCTGGGTACTTGTTGGCAACGAGCGTGCGGTAGCGAGCAAAATCAGAAATCATATGGCGAAAAATATCCAATGGCCGTCTCAAGTGCTTTGGTGGCGCGATCAAGAGAGCCTGCTCTCTGAGCGCCTGTCCCTCCACACGAGACCTAACAGACAGTTCTTTGTTCAACTCACGCCAGAGGTCGTACCCTGCAGCGGCACCGCCTTGACTCAACTCGACAAGCTTGGCTATGTCAACTCCTCGCTGAAAACCAGCGAGAGCCTGCTTCAAGAGGTACCACAGCTTAGTGGAACGAGCGGCCTTCCCCTTTGAGAGGCTGATCTGCTGAACCTGAACACCGCTCTCCACAGCCTCTTGCAGTTCCTCCGCGTAGCGGTCGTCTAAAAGACACAGCCAGGAGGTCAGTTCTTCGCGGTAAGCGGTCCACGTGGAGATTTCCTCATGGCGCGATCTCATCTTGTCTGCTGCCAACTTTGGCAGGGACGGAATGTAGTTTTCCGCCCTGTTGCTGCGCAAGCCTGTGTCCACATCCATCTTCACAACACCATCAGAGTCAACTCTGAAGGAGCCCAGAGCTGCAGCAGGCGTCTCTTGGGACGAACTCGCAGCAACGGGTGCTGCACTTGCGGCCGAACTTGCAGCATTCGCACTCGCAACGGCGAGCGTCTTCACCATCTCGGTGAGCTGCGAAATCTGGCCCTGCTGAGCTCGGATCTGTTCATCCTGGGCTTGCAACATCTGCCTGAAAAGGTTGACAGTGTTGTCTTCTGGACTAGGCACAGTTACCTGCTGCGGAATCCCTCCTCCGTGAGGGAAAGCTGGTTGCGGTCCAAAATGAGGCTGTTGCTGCTGCTGAAAACCCTGCTGCAAAGGAACTTGCTGAAGCACCTGTGCAAAAGGCACCTGAGGCACTTGACCTGCACTCGCAAGAGGTCTGGGTCTACTCACAGGCCGGTGTGCTGTCGGACTGTTCCGAGCAGGAAGGGACCTTCCACGAGTCCGCGAGCCAGGTGCACTTCGAGGGGTTGAAGGAAAGCCAGAAGAAACTCCACTGGCACGACTAGCACTCCGCCCCGAACTCCGTCCTCTTGGGGAACGGTCGCGGCCGGGCTCGGCTCGTGGGTCCATGGCTCTGAGGAGCAACCTTGAGCTCCGCTACCACGTTAAAACCCAAACGCGCCTTGAGGCACACTTCTAGGTTTAGTAAAAGGAGGTGCAAGCCGACTGACTGACTACGTCACGCAAGGCTACAGCAGTGAAAGCTAACAGCACTTTTACACCTTTCGTCGCAACCAACTGTTCACCACGCGCTTGTCACGCAGTGCAAGTCTTGAGCCAAAGTGAAACGGGGCGCAGACAGAGACTTCAGCACACTCACTTCTGCGGTAAGTCCTAAGGACTCCTAACGGCTTCTCTGCACTGGCAACTCTGCTACACGGCCCAGGTGTTCCCCGGACTTCGTCTAGAAGTCCGCTCTCACAGCAAACAAACTGACAACACTCTGATGTTCATCATGCTTCAGGAAAGTTCAGGGAAACACCATTCTTCGTGAAAACTCGTGAGGAAAACTCCGGTTGGACACGCTTCTGGTAATGATCACTTTCACCGCAAGGTGAGACAGGAAGCGTGAGCGCAGCGACCGATTTTCCCAACTCCTACCGTTCACAACTACACCCAAGGTTCTCTAAAACTCACAAAGGAGAAACAAAAAGTGTTTCTGACCTTGGTGAGACACAGAGGCACCATTATTGGATAGTTTCTTCCAAAGGGGTTCCAAATCCATTGTTCGTTTGTTGCTGCTTGCATCTTCTTTCTTTGCGGCAGAGAAAAAAATCTCGACGGTTCCGAGTGGAAGCTGTTTCCTATTCGCCTTCCAACTGTTTCCGCCGACTCTACACTTCACTCAAACCGGCACCAACTAAGACCAGAGTGGCTGCAAACTTCCTGTTAGGACGGTCGTATGTGATTCCTTCTAAGTTTAACAAAGTTGAAAGAGAATTTGCTATTGTGCAAAACTCCGCTAGAGATGTTG
The DNA here is from genome assembly GCA_905221615.1 of Symbiodinium sp. CCMP2592. NCBI lineage: Eukaryota > Dinophyceae > Suessiales > Symbiodiniaceae > Symbiodinium > Symbiodinium sp. CCMP2592. Next base: position 274,384 of record CAJNDT010003935.1, on the reverse strand, counting down.
CTCAACACTGGCTTAAGCGTGGAGTGAAAAGGTTTTCACACTCTCGCGCGCTCTTTGAAGTCGGAACAAACCAGGGTCAACAACAAATCAAAATTCAGAATCAGAAATGAACGTCTTGTCCAACAAACGACGAACAGTACCTGCAGCTTTCTTGTTTGTTTTTTGGCTTGGACGGCTTGGATCAGAGCTCAACCCCTGAATAAATTGGCGAACGAAAGAAAAACAACGAAAGACGGAGCTTCCTTGTTTGTTGGAGAAGACGTTCATTCCTGATTCTGATTTTTGATTCCCTTTAAACCCACGGGAGCGTTTTCGTGTGTGGCTTGCTCTTTTCATGTTGTGGTCTTTGCGGCTGAGAGCGGGGGAGGGGGTTGGAGGGCGCCAGAAGGGGCCACGCTCGTCCTTCTGGCGCTGCCAACACTTCTCGGCTGTGTGTCCCTTCTTCCCGCAGTAGTCGCAAACCTTCTCCTGCAAGGCTCGGCCAGAAGAGCCAGGAGCCTCACACAGTCGCAGCTGCTCCTCGTAGTAAGTCAGCGTCTTCCGAAGAGCTTCCCAGTTCGAGCTGGACCCGTGCAGTACCACACACTGACGCACTTCTGCACCCAAACTCTGTAAGAGAACAGAGCAACGGTCCGCCTCAGACAACTGAAGTTGCTCAGCTTCGCCTCCGACTTGGAAAAAAATCCTCCAGATGTCGAATCAAGTCGGTGGGCCTGTGCAAGTGCCCAACGTGCTGGTACAACTTCAACGACTGTTCTCGCACGAAGACGGCTTCCATGCGGGAAACGATGGAGTACGGCCCCTTCAAACGCAAGTCAGCCGGTAACAATCAGTGCTGTGGAGGCTCAGCAAGTAGTCTTGCAGTTGACAACACTGGAAAGTCAATGTTGCTCCGCCTCCAATAAGGTCGCGCTGCCGCAAAGGTTAGGGCCACACAGGTCAAGAGGCAGGTCTTGCTGTGCTGCACGAAATACTATCGCTACCCAGATTGATGGAAATAAGGTTTTGCCGAGAGCTTTGCGCTTTTTAGGGGTTGGGCACCCGTCCCACCCTTTGGCTGAGCCCTTCTAAAATTTAGGCCGCTGCACAGGGTTAGTTAAGATTTAGGGCAGGTTCCTAACCCGATAAGCTGAAGCGGTGGTGCTTGGTATAGCCAATGGGTAGGGGATCCCAACACCTGCAGAGGTATCATAGCCAAGGCCTCAAAAATCTACGGCTTGTTTCGCAGGAGGCGCCTAAGTAGGCGTATCGGTGGCTCGGGGACGCCCGCCTCCATGCTTGCCTTTTGACGTCTGCACACGCCGCAAAGCTTCCAACATCATCGTGACGGGGGCGAAATACTATCGCTACCCAGCTTAATGGAAATAAGGTTTTTGCCGAGAGCTTTTGCGCTTTTTAGGGGTTGGATACCCGTCCCGCCCTTTGGCTGAGCCCTTAAAGCCTTCTTGTTCGCTGGAGAAGACGTTTTCATGTCGAACCGATGATTCATGTCTCTTTTTGCTTTTAATTTTCCTGAAGCGTTTCCCTGTGGCGAAGAGGAAGAGGTTGAAAATTGAAGGGCGCTCGAGGGGGGGGCTAACAACCTGAACCTGAGGTTGTGGGTTTGGGTTAACTTCCAATCTAACCTGAGGTTGTGGTTCGGGTTGACACCAACTCTAACCTTTGTGTCGGGGTTGGGTTCGGGTTGACCCCAGCCCCAACCCAGAACTGTAGGGTTAAGGGTCGGGTCAACCCCAACTCTGAGTTGGAGTTGGGGTTGAATTGAAGCTTAACTTCGGTTGCCCGCACAGGCCAAAAAAAACTTGCCCTGTTGCTGGCTAGCTGGATTGCACAGCATCTTGTCTAGAACAAGTTGGACTTTCATATTTCACCTTGCGAAATGGTGTGTTGCCATGTAGGCCGCCCGAGCCACGAATCAGACTTGTCGGTCTGTCCAAGGTTTGCAACAAAGATTTTTGGGCGGGTTGTCCAAGTTTTGCGTTGGACCGGATTTGAGAAATGCGGATTTCTGGTACAACATAAGTATAAGTATCTTGGAAGACGGAGTTCCAAAAAAAATGTGTGAAGTTTGGCAACAGCTTGCAACCAACGCCTGTAACCGGTCAACGGTGCGATTTTCTGCATGCAACCCAGAAGATTGTCGACATTGACTGTCACCAGTTTGAAGCTTTTTGCAATCTTTCCGCCAGCAATGAAACGCGGAGGACACACCAGATGAAAGGTTAGGGAAGGAGCTTGTCCAAAACCAGATCAGTCCAGCGACCGAATTCCGAAATCCAAAGCTGGTCTACGAATTCCACAAATCCGGGCAGCGCGCTTCATGTTGGACTGGGTTGTCAACAACGGACTGAGGAAAACTAGCTTGATTGGCATTCTGTTTGTTGGAATTGTTGAGAAAAAGCCTTTGCGACATTTTGCTCGGTTTCCAGCAGAACTCGCGAGCTTTTGTTTGATAGTTTCTTTTGGTTCCATTGTAGAATGTCGGTGTGCAAGACCGAAACTCGATGTGTTGCAGCCGTATAGGCCCGCAGTTTGCCGACGTTGCGTCTTGACATTTCAAGGATTGGCAGCAGTAGCTTGCGCAGTGGATTTACATGATAGTGGGCCAGAAAGGTGTCTGTCCAAAGCGTCTGTGCTGACAGGCGAGTGGCAAAATGATTGGGAGCAGGCCAATGTCGTGAGCTGCAGTTCTACACAGAATGGCGGAAAGCAATTGAACTTGCAAGTAGATCGGACATATGACACCAGTATCGAACTTCTGATATTGCCGGAAACTTCATCCGAAATCCAGTCGCCAGGGGCTTTGTGTTTACGAGGCTGGCCCGCCGCTTTTGAAGCTTCTTCCGACAAGAGGGTGCTGGTGATGTTTGTTTTGGTCGCCGAAGCGAATTGAAGAGCCCACGAGACCGGATGGAAGTCTTTGCACTTGCAGCTGCTGGCATAAAGTCATAGAGAGTACTGGACGCTGTTTCATGTAAGACCTGCCACCTGCGAGCAATCCATTCACGCCCAAGCAAGATTAAACCAGCCCAGCATGCCTAGCACGTGGATGCGCAATCAGGGGCATCTCCACCTCCGTTCCCCGACGCCGGGGCCTTAGAAGAGAGAGCGGAGTGCCGGGTTTGGGAATTTGGCGGTGTTGCAGGCGCTGTGTACAACAACATCACAGAGGCCATCGGCAAAACCCCCGTGATCAAGGCAGCGGCCTTTTGGAGCCAGGCGGCCAGACTTGGCCTCTCGGAGCCAGGTGAACCGGCTGGCGCCCGCCGGCATCAACCTCTACGTGAAGTGCGCAAGCTCAGAACAGCGCTTTGGGGCTCAGGGAGCCGCTCATTCTTCTGTGGTTAGGAGGTCTTTGTTTCGGTACGTAGTAGTCGTGTAACGCAACGCTGCAGGTGCGAGTACTTCAACCCCCTGAGCTCCGTGAAGGCCGAGTTCGATCGGGGAGCATCGCGAGGGCCACGATGTTGAAGTCAACATGAAGAGCCGCCCACTTCATCTCGCCTCCCGCAGATTTTGCAGGATCGGCTTGCCATTGCCATCATCGAGGTCTGACCGCAAAACGAAATTATGTCTTCTGCCCTAGAAAGGGAAACCAGCGTCAGGACGCTGAGCAGAGGGGAGAGCTGAAGCCCGGCTCCGAGCTTTTCTTCATCTTCCTTGGGAGCGCTGTCTGAGCGCTTTCGCTTTTTGTCTCAGGCCTGGCGGCACGGTCGTGGAGGTCCCGAAGCTCCCCAACTCTCCTGCGCTGTGAGAGAGACCGGCGCAGGCTACAAGTGGCAACACCGGCATCGCACTAGCAATGGTGGCCCGGCTGCAGGAAAGGTCTGCTGCCATCTATCGGGTTCTGGAGCGGCATCAGGATCCTTCACCGAACGAGGTCTGTGCCCAGCGAGGGTACAAGTTCGTCTCCACCATGGCGGCCTCCTTCTCGGTGGAGCGACGGAAGGCCCACAGGCGGCCTCAGCGGTCCCTGTCCTCTTTGCCAGTCTTTGCAGGTGATGAGGATGCTGGGTGCGAAAGTCGTTGCCAGGCTCCCAGAGCACCCTTACTCACAGTTTTTGTTGATGCATTTACCTTTACTGATCTGGGGACGTTGCATCCTCTTGGCAAGACGAGCCGGGTGTCTGCGGTTGGCGAAAGTGTGAGGAGAAGCTGAGGTGACGCCGGCACCGTTGGGTGGCACTGGCATGGTGCTCAAAGCCGAGGCTTTGCGAACCTTTTTGTGAGTTTGTGAGTCAAGAAGCTCTTTTCACTCTTCACCTTCCTTCTCCGGCTGGCGCAGGAGTTGGCTGAGAAACATGGCTGGTATCTGGCTCGGCAGTTTGAAAACGAGGCCAGATCCGGTGGGGTCTGTTTGGCACATCTGACGTTCGCAGGGTGTTCGAAGGCAGGGATGCTTGGAGAGACGAGAGTCCTTTAGCCCGTCGAGTCTCGCTTCGCTTTGTAGGCGAATCCTGCCTACCACGCGTGCGCCTCTGACGGAGAACGGTGGGATGTAGCATGAAACACCTTCAGTGCATGCCTGAAAGCCCTGCAAAACTCAGAGGTGATGCATCTGACTTCTGGCATGTTTTAGGGCGGGGTCGAAGTGCGAGTCGATGCCCCCCTTCGCTGGTCATAAGGTGTGAAGGCCGCCAGTCATACGTGTTTAAGCTTAAACCCATGATGCGGATGCCATGCCTGGCTCCCAGCTGAGGCCAAGACAACTGGGCCCGAGATCCTCGCGCCGTGCACTCAAGACATTCGCCCGAATCTGGTCATATTCACTAAGACCTTGTGTAAAACCGGTCCAGGCAGGTTTCTGGGCTGACTGAACCATGAATCTAGCAACATTCTAGGTTTGCTGCTGCCCGTTTTGCATTCCCGTGGCTTTGCATTCGTTCTTCATCAATCGCAGATGTTGCAAATTCCGGAAAAGTGGAACGCTTTTGCAGGAACTTCCAGATTGAGCCCAGAATGCCTTTGCCACATGAGAGAACCGTAAATCGACTCTGCGAAGGTGAGAGTTCAAAAGTACGCGGCCATAGGATCTCCGCCTGACATTAAGGATGCGGTAGCTGACGAGTTGTTCGCAACTCACATGTATGCTCGGGCTTAAGATGTGAGCCCATGCTAGATTCCCGGCCCGCAGCGACTCACGACAGCATCCGCAGGGACTTCGAGGGTAAGACCTTGGACTACTGGGTCGCTCGGCTGATTCAACGGTCCGACTGAGCTTGTTGTTTTTCTGTGTGCGGAGCGTGCAAGTCGTCGTCGGGGGCCAGCTGACCAGGTTTCGGGCGGTTTCGGTGGTTCAGGAGCCATCGATGCGAGTTTATGTTAATCTTTGTAAGCGACTCGAGCATCACACCCGAAGAATGTAACATCACGTACAACCAAATGCATCAGACCTTTCTGTTGCTCAAAATACAAGGCTACAGTACCACCACCATCCAGGCCATGACTGCACGATAAGCATGTGAGGTTTCGTGTCCGTTTGAGGTGACAGGCTATGGGACGGGCGGCACCTTCCAAGGAGCAGGCAAAGTGCTGAAGGAGGCTCCGGGCTCCATGTGCCACGGCTCCGGGCAGTTGTGAGCACGATGCCTAGTTGTCGCATGCGGAGGCACGTCCTGGCCTGAAGATCATCCTCTCCGAGCCCAAGGCATGGACCAGGGAATGTCAGCTTGAGGAAAATGCTGACATGTAGTGCGCATCATGCTGTCACATGTCACACGTCACAAGCCCAAGCCTGAATCGAGAGCAGGGCGCAGCATTGATCAGCAGTGGCATCAAGCAGGACAGCTTTGCATGCTTCTTAAGTCTTGAGCAGGATGATGGATCGAACCGTTGCGATTGTGGGTTGCTTCAGAAGCGGCTTCCTGGCCTCTGTCTCGCGGTAGCTGTTGATGTAAACTCAGCGTCTGGGAGATCCTTGGTTTTTGGTTGCTCTGCGCACCTGCTCCAGTGCCTTGCAGGAGAGGAAGGAGGTTCTGGGAAAATTCGGTCGACGTCTTGGAGAGTAGGGACGCGTTGTTCTTCAGGAGTTCTCTACCATCGCAGAAAAATTGGCTTCACCATAGTGATGTGCCGGACGAGTTTGTTTGGAGAGTATCAGCTGCGTGGTTTCAAGGATGTTTCATGGATTGTTGCCAGCGTAGGGAGGAATAATTTGTTGTTTGTGGTTGCTTTACCACCTTGTTCAGACCCTGTATTCTCTGCCATCCGTTGTTACCGGATTCTAGCGCAGGCATGCGCAGGCTGATCGCTCACCACCATTCCACCAAGGTGCACCGGCGAAGGGGCACCCGGCCGAGGGCTTAGCTTCTCGGTCAGGGCCGTACACGAAAGTCGGGCACAGGTCCGCTTTTTGTTTGCTTTTGCAGGTGCTTTCGGACATTCTTTGTAGGAGATCGGAGATTACTGGTTGCCTCCGCTGTTCACAGTCGGGACGTTGTGGCAATTTAGGAGCAGTTTCTTGTGTGTGTGTGTGTGTGTGTGTTCGTACTGGCCTATAACCGCACACGGCATGAAGGGCGCTGTGCTGAGTGATGCCGAGCAGCAGAGCGACGTGCATTGGTTGATGCAAAACAATGAGCAATTGGGGCGGGCTGGAGGAGAGGGCACACGAGGAGCTTGTCGTGCTCGGGGGCCGGGCCTTTGCCGCTGAGGCCTGGAATCCTCATCCTATCCAGGGTGGGGCACTGAGGTCCTGAGTCACAATCACAGGCTTCTTTGCTTTGCAGTTGGACCCTGGCAGCTTTCGCCGTCTTAGCCTTCACAGCACCTTTCATCAAAGTTCGAAAACGAGGATGGACACCGAACTTCATTCCGAAAGTGACGGAGGCCAGGCCCCAAGGTTTGGATGAGTCGGACAAAAACCTGCGAATTCCAGGAGCGACGAAGCAGTGCATAACTTGCGCAGGAGTTTTAGAGATGTTTGTAGTTTAGTGTGCCGCTCAACATCGAGAGTGGTGTTGCGTCGGTGCCCAGGATGGTCTGGAGATGAAGGTCCACGATGAGGTATGTGCACTCGGAGATCCAATAGCGTCGGAATAGCAGCTGCCATAAGTACAATGACCAAGAGAGCCGCGCCATCGCGAGTCGTCCGTGATTCGTGTGATGAGGTCCTTACCGTCGACCCGCAGGAGGCAGTTCATGACAATGGCCACACCATGCAACACTGAAACACTGATGCTGCAGCATGCAGCGTCCACACTGTGTCTCACCAGCTGAGCTCACCATGCTGGTTTTCCCAAGCATAAGCCTGCTTCATGGAAGTGACATTGACGCTTCCGTTATGGGCTCTTGAAGTCAGGGTATTGATCCCAGTGGCCCAGTAAAAACGGATTCTGAGCTTCAGAGATTCGATCCGGAGGCCATGAAGACCTCGCACGCTTTGGCAAGGACGGGGAGAGCCTTGGCCTGCGCCTTGCCTCAGCTGTTTTCTATGCTCGAGTCAGGATGGAGGGCATCTTCTGCGGGACCTCCGGTGGGGCCACCGTGGCAACAGCACTGGAGGCGAGTCTGAAATACAAGTGTCGGGGAATGTCCCACTGTAAGTGCCAGGTCGCGGCAAAAGCGCTCGCAGCTCAGTGAACCACTTGCTCGAGTGAAGGGTCCTCCGAGGGTCCGTGCCTTGGAGCTTCCACCGCCGAGTTGAGGCCGTCTGGCACCACAATCCTGGCAATGATTCCCGACACTGCTGAGCAGGGGCCCATTGCAAAATGTTGCTGCGTCTGTCACTGCACATGGGGCATGGGCTCACAGCAACGTAACCTTTGTCAGGGAGAAAAGACTTGAGAAGTCTGCTTTGGTACTGATACAAGTAGTGTTGCCACTGCCTGAGAGCACTTTTTCCCGAAAGGCGATACCTGTCAACCCCTCTGTTCGGCGACATCGACGCGGAGATGAACGAGGTGCGGCGCTTGGCTGGACGAACCCATGGCTCCACAACTGCACCTTTGGTGCAGGAAGAGATGGAGCTCGCGAAGTCCACGCCCAGCGTTGCAGCCTCGGCGCCCCGGTACTGTAGCCTCGCTTGGCCATCCCTTTGCAGCCAGGCGCAGCCGTGAGTGATGGCACGCAGGCTCCTCGCCTTCGCCCCGCGGACCGCTTGGCTCTAGAGCCAAGCAAAGCAAACACGAGAGAGCATCGAGATGCACTCGCAGTTGCGGGTCGGTGAGGTGAGTTCCACATTTGTAACTACAGGGCTGTAAGGCTGTATCCAAGCGATGCAGCCAGCTTGTTGCAGACTCCCAAATGCAGCTCTCAGCAGTAGATGAGTTTCTGCAGCGCAAGATTGTAGGACAAGACTGATAAGACTACGGCAACCTTCACCGCTCGTCTGAGGGACTGAGCGGCCAGTCCCGACAGTTTTGCACTCGCACAGGGCAGCGTCGGGCTGATAAGCATGGGGTTTAGGGATCTCTGAAAAGTCGAGGAGCCATGTCCGAAGTCTGGGTGGTGTTGGTAGAAGCTCACGTACTCCAGTGGTTTGGGTTTGGGCGCCTGTGCACAAATGTCGCTTACAGACGATTTTCCAGTTTCCTTGCAAGGCTGGGCGCGTGGCCCCCAATCCAATTTTTAACATGAGGATTTCCCAGAACGTCTCTCTCCCATGTCTGGATCTCTGCAGAACGGCATTCCATCAAGGGATTTTTGGGAAAGCATGTATTGCTTGAACGCTGGACCTTCCTGGGAAATTCTCAAGTCTAGGTGCATGGTGCAGAGCTGAGTACTCAGCGTCGCTTCCGAGTCAAGAATTTTGCCAGACCCCACCTCAGGCGAGATCCAAGAGGACGTAATATGTTTTATTACATGTCAATACGCTTTAATACACCAGAGCGGCATGCCGTGAGCTGATCCGTCGCCGCTTGCTCTCAGTGTGAAAACCCCGCCTCGGCCAGACCCCAGGCCCAAGCGGACACAGAAAAGTTCTGCATGACCGAGTTCGGTTTACCGGTGTTCGATGTGTCGCCTTACGAGGGCTTTTGAGCTTGAGCTCTCCTGGCTCCGGGCAGGTTTCGGTCCCGGCCATGCTCGCTGCCAAGCAGGCCTGCTGTGACTGGACATCGGTGATCAGCTCCATTCCAGAGCAACAGGACGAGCCCAACAACTCTAAAGCAAGGCCACCAAACAAGGTGTCTGAGAAAAGACTCCGGGTTGCGGCTTGGGCCTTCGCAAAGGCGGCTGTGGCCGCAGCCCTGGTGGCTGCGCTCCACGCGGCGCTGAGCTTCGTAGGCTGGGTGGGTCAGTGGGATCCCTTGCATTTCTTGGGGTTATCCGTGGAAGCTCATGCCTGGCTCTTGCAGGCCCGGCACGCACGAATGCTGGCGCTGGGGCGTCCCTGCGAGGCACCGGTCGGATGAAGTTTTAGCTGACGTGGGAGCGCTCAGAGATGCGAGGCGCCGTCCGACCCGAGACGAGCACAGTTTCTGATGGCCAGGCTGCTTCGCATGTGTGCAGATGGCCGTTCTTGGACAGCCAGAATTGCAGCACTCTTCGATGGCCATAGGGCATAAGGCCCCACAGGCAGAATTCTGTGGATTATAAACGCCTGAAGAAGCACACTAAAGGGTTGAAGCCTTCCGAGTCTTGGACACGAAGTGGTAGGTAGGTCTTGTCAAGAAGGAACTTCTAGGCAGCACTATAGTAATCATAAAGAAGCGGCAAAATCGTGTCCTCTGCGAGGGCCTGGGGCTTTCTGCTGGGAGTCTGGCTGCCGTGGCGCTTGCCGGTGCAGTGGTAGGGGCCCGATGTTTGTTGGCAGCGTGCTTTCTCGCATTCAGCACCCAAGGATATCGTTTTCCATTCCTCCTGTTTCTGGGAGTCCTCTTTCTTGGCAACGTCTCATGGCAGTTAGTTAACGGGTGCACACAAACATAGCCACGAGGCCGTGCGAGCTCGCAAGTCCACAGCGCTGCGAGCCACCAGGTTGGGCTCCGTCCTTCTGATCTTTGGGCGGGGATGCCCCTTCCTTGGGAAGGTTGGGAAGAATCGTTGTCGGATGTTTGGGCATGCAAGGGTTCAAAGCTCCAAGCGACTGTTGTTGGTTTGTCAGGGGTTCGTCATGTGGAGTGCCGTGGGTAAGAGGGGCCACAAGGATGCCCATTGATGTTGGAATCTGTTGGGTTCAGTTGTGCGATTCGACGTGATCTCTTCCTTGGCCTCCAACAGGGTGGAGTGGTTCAGGAAGGTGAAGCGCATCAGTGCCAGCCCTATTCTTTGCACCTTTGCGGATTGAGTTGTGTGCAGCCAGTGCCTGCACCCTGGGCAGATATGGCAAGGGAAGTTGTTCAACATTCCTGAACCCAAACTAGGCACAAGTCACAAGGCACGAGCTATGTTCCCTTATGGTTACAGTCAAAGCCCGCACCCCCCTTTAAGGGCACCAGAGCCAAGGTCGACAGCGGGCTTTGACATCCCTTTTCACCCCATGTCTTGGCACGCAATTTCTCTTCCCGCGCTTCCGAAGGTGCTTCAGCTACCTCTAATGCCTGGACCGTGCCGAAGTAACCACAGACTGGGATGATTGAAGTTCCCCTTGCCCCCCCCCCCCCCCCCCCGGCCCCCTGCACCCGATGCTTTTATGTTGTTTCCATGCCTTTGGGCATCTGGGCCTGCAGCTCCTGCTGTGCTTGCTCCGGAATCCTGCAATATCTCTCTTTTGTTCTCATCACCTCCGAGGACATCCGTCTAAACAGCCCTTTATGGGGGTTGTTCTAAACGTCCTCAACGTCCTCCACAACAGGAACCATTGGGAACATACTTCCTAAGGAGACTTTGACTGATTAGGGCACAGCTTCGGAAAATCCCATTCCGGGATGTGAGCATGGCCTGTGATGAGCTGCTTCAGAGCTCGTAAGGTGGAGATCGTGCGGTGTTCGATGTCTCCATCCCGCGCTTCACTTGGCGCAAAGCACCGCAACAAAGTCTGCTCAAGCGGTGAGAGTCGCAGGAAGCCACTGGGCTTGGCGTTGGAGGCCTTCCCTGATGGCCGAGGACGGAGAGATCACAGCGGGTCACGGGGCAGTTTTTTGGGTTTTCGAGGCGTGGGCATCAGTTCTATCACCCCGGAGAGCAATGCGGACCAGCTCAACAGGACGTGCGGTAGCTGCGCACGCGTTTCAGGCGTAGTGAACCTGTGGGCGTTGGGATGAGTTCCCCTCCCACCTCGCAAGTCGTGTCTTAGTGAGCATAAGCTTAGCAAGCCTTGGAGGAAGGTCTGCATCACCGAGGAGGACAATGGTATGTGGATCTTGGAGGGTGACAGAGCAAGGAGCTTAGGTTTTGGAAGTGCGAGAGCATGTCAGATTTGCTCCACACAGTTGAGGGAGGGACGGGGATCCTTCAAGGCACACCCGACGAGATTCTGCTTTCCCGTGAGACTTACATTTTCGTTGACGTTCATACACCATCATACACCCGAACTGTCAAGCCCATCCCGGTCGATAGCCAGACTACCGCATAGTTTCAGTTCCCATGCTGCACATAGTTATGTACCAGATCGATGGCGTGAAAGCGTTTCTGCAAGGCTCTTACATCATGATGTAGCTCCAAGCTGCGAAGAAGATTTCAGTGATTTCAGAACTTCCGCTGGAGTTCGGCTGGGCTCGGACGTAAGCACTTCAGTGTTGTATCACGTTTACGGTCTGGTCTCAGCAAGACTGGCTGACTGAATAAGACTTCCGTTCCCATGAAATAGAAGGCCGGCAAGGATCCGAATTATTGCGCAGGCAACTTTTTTTGACTTACGTGCTGATTCGCGTGTGTGTGTGTGTGTGTGATGTGTGTGTAAGCCTCGATTCTAAGCTAGAGGTCTTTGGTGCATCCAGTACTGCATCGTTCTTTTTGTCAGCAGGGGGGCAGTGCATGCCTGACAGTCACTGCCCAACGAAGACACTGTCAGTGCATGGTGATATCTGGCCTGATCAGCCAGACGTACCTGCTTTAGGATTGAATGGCAACCAGGCCAAGCCAAAAACCTGGCAAGCCGAACTGTATGCTCATGTGTGTTTCGAGGACTTTAAGGTTCATGTCGCATTGTCAGGATCGTCACAATAAAGCTATCAGGTTATCGTCGACTATATCAACATATTATGGCAAAACTGGAAGTGAATGGTTCAGTCCTGATGGACTCCCAAACTCCGTGTGTGGCCTTGTCGCCAACGGCAATAACCGCTCCTGCGGACTGCCAGGGTACGTTTTGCGGCCCATTATGGTAACATAACAGGCCGTACTCCTTCGGGACAGGTCAATGGTGCAACGGCACTATAAAGAGTGGTCCTTTTCTTGTCAGGTGATGGGTCTAAGTGCTCCGAGTGAGCAACCGGAACGAGAGTGCCCCGATTGGTCAGGTGGTGGGCTTGCGTGGCCACTGGCCCTACAGTGGCTCTAGCAGTCTTGAGTAACGAAAGACGCAGAGATACCAAAGATGATGTGGCAGCATCTTGGCTTGATTTTTTGCAGCTTTTCGCGTTGTGAACATGGAGTGGTTGCCAGACGCGTGTTTTCTCAGTCTGTCAGCCGAGCTATCGTCATCTTCTCTCGCTCTCTCCCCCCCTCTCTCCTCTTTCTGGTCGTCTGTCAGCCGAGCTATCGTCTTCTTTTCTCGCTTTCTCTCCTTTTCTCTCCGACGACGACGATGACGACGATGACCATACTAAGGACCGCGTGTCTTCTCAGTTTGTCAGCCGAGCTATCGTCATTTTTCTCGCTCTCTCCCCCTCTCTCCTTTTTCTGGTCGTCTGTCAGCCGAGCTATCGTCTTCTTTTCTCGCTTTCTCTCCTTTTCTCTCCGACGACGACGATGACGACGATGACCATACTAAGGACCGCGTGTCTTCTCAGTTCATCTTTTCTCGCTCTCTCTCCCCTCTTTCCTCTTTCTGGTCGTCTGTCAGCCGAGCTATCGTCTTCTTTTCTCGCTTTCTCTCCTTTTCTCTCCGACGACGACGATGACGACGATGACCATACTAAGGAACGACAACAAAGCGAGCCTCAGGACGATTGGACGCAGGACTCAGGACTTTCCCCTCACTGAGGGGTGTGTGTGTGTAAGCCTCGATTCTTTACTAGAGGTCTTTGGTGCATCCAGTACTGCATCGTTCTTTTTGTCAGCAGGGGGGCAGTGCATGCCTGACAGTCACTGCCCAACGAAGACACTGTCAGTGCATGGTGATATCTGGCCTGATCAGCCAGACGTACCTGCTTTAGGATTGAATGGCAACCAGGCCAAGCCAAAAACCTGGCAAGCCGAACTGTATGCTCATGTGTGTTTCGAGGACTTTAAGGTTCATGTCGCATTGTCAGGATCGTCACAATAAAGCTATCAGGTTATCGTCGACTATATCAACATATTATGGCAAAACTGGAAGTGAATGGTTCAGTCCTGATGGACTCCCAAACTCCGTGTGTGTGTGTGTGTATGTGTTGTGTGTGTGTCATACTGTCGCTGATAAAGCCTGGATTCACGGTTCATGTTGTTTGCTTCCGAAGTACCGCTCAGTGTGGTCTTCGGGACAGAGAGATCCTGCAAGGGCTTTGAGCTGAACACGCAGAGGTCATCGGTGTCAACGGCACGGAGACCGTTGATTCCACGGTCGAGGACATCGCAAAGTGCCTCGACAAGCTTTCGAGTACCCTGAATCTCCGAACTTTGTGCTTGATGGATTTGGGTGTAGGGCTTAGCTTTTGAAGTGATTGAAGTGTCTGAGTGCCCTGCTCTGCTCGAGACTTCAACTCGTGCGCTCTTGTCCATCTCAATCTGGAGCTGTGTGACCTGAGCCTCCCCGATCTGCCGAGGTTGGTAGGGGAGTCCGAGGGCGACTCGCCTCTGCCCCGGTCGCCCAGTCTCCGTGACCGTGACACCTTGGAGCCTACCTCGAGCCGAGGGTGACCCTGACGCTGGTGCGCAACACTCGAAACGGCCCCATCAAGGCGGGCGGACGGTGTAGCCATGGAAAGCCTGCCCTCGGCTTGAACTTGAAAGCACCAAGTCACGGAGTCTGCACCGGTGGAGAGAAGCATGTCCAGTTGTTGACTTCACTGGGTTGAATCACCACTGTAAGCACAGTTGCAGCTCCATGACTTGGTCTCAGGGCGGTGATGCACTGGCCCTTTTTTGTGCCCCTGTCATGGTTAGCGGCTTAGCCTGTGTTGATTCTTGTATGGAGGTGGTGATCATGCCAGACAAGAAGTTTGCGACTGTCCGCCAGCGGCGCAGAATGAGGGATACCCGTTTTCCGCGATGCAGCCCAGAGCTTTGTAGTTATGCGCCGCTTCAGCTCTGCGACCTCTGCAGACTGCTCAAGGCCGGAATGCGAGGCTGTCCTCTGCTGTGGAGTTCGCCCTCGGCAGGGACGGGCATGGTCTCTGTCAACGTTGTGGGACGGTTGTGCAGTTTGCCTGGTGCTACTCGCAGGAGATTAAGTACGGTTGCATTGATGGATGGCCCGGACCCCGGCAAGATGTTTGCCTGCAGCGAAACAAAAATGATGGATTCTGGGGCATTCTGGTGCGCAGCCGTTCGCCGAATCGCAGGAGATCACAGGAGACCAGGCGAGTGGAGCAGGGTTGGTCTCGCTAACTTCGGTGTCGTCCAGGTGTGGCACCTGCTGGCACCGTGAGCGTACGACGGGGTGGCTTTTCAAGCGCGGAAGCCTGGAGTGAGGGCGAGAAACTGCGAATTCTAGCGGGCCACGCACTGGGTTGCTGAGGCCGTGCTCCGACATGATCACCTCAGATTGGGACAACGTCATGCCCATGGCGTGGACCCAAGAAGCTCCGCACAGCCAACATCCCTTCGACGAGAGCGGTAAAGACTCTGTAAGTGTCGCAGCAGGTGCTCTTTCCGAAGCCAGAGAAGGCCGGTGATGCGACGCTTCTGCAGCCCCGCGGCGTTTGAGCCTCGGTCAGTACACGAGGTGGCAGTGTATGCTTCAAGTCAGAACGCCGGCAGTCCGATCTCAAACGTCAAGAAACGTCATGGCGGGCCGAGGCCTGAGCTTCGACGTCGCCTTCGGACCCGGGGCGCCAGCACAGCGCTGGAAACCGGGGCCCTTCGTTTCATAGAGCTCAGAAGCTGAGGAGCCTCCGCCCAATCCTCCTCTCCTCCTCAGGTCTCACTGAAAACCCCCCAAGGGCCCCAAAGCTGAGGCCCAAGCCCAAGCCATCCAAGCCTGAGCAGGCCCTCGCCCTCAGCCTTCGCAGCTTGGGATCCTGAGCAAAAGCGACAGGATGTCAACAGGTACGAGATGAGAAGGAATGATGGGACTCTACACATGTTTGCTGCATGCTTTGAGAGCTGGTTGGGATCCATTTTCGCCCGCAGGGCCTGTTTTGAATGCATACCGCAAGATGCTGACATCGTGAATGCTCCGCACTGATATTTGCTCCAGCCTCGAAAGGTCAGCAACTTTCGGAAAGCTTTCGGGTTTCTCCTTTTCACATGCATCGAAACCATCGAGACACGACAACTCCCCCCCGCGATTTGTAGCGAAGGAAAGAAACGCGGTTGCACATGAAGCATAGCATTGGTCAACCTGATCGGCGGCCCTTCCATGTCGGCACATTGTCTCGTACCAGATTCTGTTCTGGAATGACATGGTGGTCTCTGTCCGACACTTCAACTTCATACACTTCTCCGCGAAAGTGAGCCGTTTTAATCAGACTTACGAGGTGTGAGACACCGTGTCAGTTGTCTCTGCACTACAAGACCGCAGTCATTACACGTCCCGTGTTGCAATCAACACCCTGTGCTGGTATGTCAGTTCCCATTGGCTTATGGTAGACATGCAGACCATTCCGCCAACAAACACACCTGCTTCCATGCAGCTGTGGAAGATCCAGCTGCTTGAAACGGGGCCAGCGAAACATGCACCTGGCGAAAGATTTCAGGAAAGGAAGGTGATGGCTGCCGCCGTCTATCTCAAGCAGGAGCTAGTCGTGCTTGTCAGGCATGTTGCGGAGGATCGTCAGGCATGGCTTCGTGCTTCCTGTAGTGTGAAAATGTGGTGGGAAGGGCAGTTGGAGAAGAGCATTCCAGAGTTCCGACGAAGCATGCATAGCAGCAGCTTCGACAGTCGTTCTCACTTTGCTGTCGGCATTACCAGAGGATTGTTTGTACAGCTCCTCAGTGCAGGTGTATCGCGCTGGCATGGCTGGCAATCGTGGGAAGAGCTCCTTATCTGAGATGTCTTGAGGCCTGTGCGGCATGTATGGTCTTCTGAGGTCTTCTCGAAAGGATAAAGAGACGGGATGGGAGAGCACACCATTGCGAGTGTCGGAAGGCTGCTGCTGGCCACAGCAGTCAGGACATGTGCGCAAACCGCCAGAAGGTCTTGGCCTACTGTCAAGAAAACCAACTCTCGATCGTCTGCCTAGGCTTTCGTAGGCGGATGGGCCGGCGAGGCACGGCGAAACCTTCCGTTTTGACGCATGGTTGTGACTGGATAATGTGATCCCGGCGAGGCCAAGCAGCTTTCGAGAGTTCCTCGCGCTGGAGTAGAGGACAGAGCTCTGAGTTCTTTCATTGGAGTAGCAGCGGAAGGCACTTTGTCGACAAGAGCTTTGACTGTCAAAGGAAGCTCTAACGCTAAAGCGCTGAGCCACTTCGCCGACCGTCCTGCCTAGCGGCCTAGCCGAGTCAGGAGACGTACGCTGAAGGCCTTGGCTGCTTAAAGTCCGGGTGCCGTCGGCATGTTTTGTGGCATGTTTGAGGGAGCTGCAGCTTGAATCTGGACAGCGGCCATGATACTGATGTTGCCAAAACTGGCTTCGTCGATGACCTGACATGTGTCCCTTCGAAGCACCATGCTATGCTGCAAGATTGGAATCTGGAGCCAGGACGGACTTCAAGAGAGGGGTGCGCTGCCTGCAGGAGGCACCGATGAGGGTTGCAGGTGGACCACAATACTGTAAATGTGACTCATAAGCATGTCTCAACCTCCTGTAGCTTTCGAGTTTCGGAGATCACGACCTAGAGGCTGCTGAGAGTTTGCGTTGCACTATGTTGCACCGGAAGATGATGCTCTCAGTCGTGGGTAGGCAGTTGGACAATCGATGCTGTATCCAAAGCTCAAAAAGTCGTGAGAGAGAAGCGAAACTTGTGGCGGTGGAGAAGGCCGGAACCTCCGGGGCTGAGGCAGTACAAGTAGGTTGGGTGACGGCGGCTTTAGACTAGTGACTAGTGTCTCTTGTTGTGAGAGATGATTTGCGGCTCGCATTGAGTTTGTCCGTTACCGTGTGCTATGGGGCCCTTGCAGGGCAAAAAGACTTGAGCGGCTTTTTGTAGCCGTGCGCGACCAAGTTAAAGCCGCGCCGTGGCATGTAGGAAAGTCCATACAACGTATTTTCTGGAGCATGTTCCAAATTGCCCGGCCACGCTGCCAACGAGGCTCAAAGCCATCGGTCTCTTTTGGCTGTATAGACTCAGGAAGTTTGCAGCCTTGGCCTGGTGACACCTTTACACCACAATGCAGCTGATCTGGAGGACATCCGGTATCTTCGAGGTGTGTGCGTGGACCACAGCTTCCCTTTGTTTTGCCAGGATCTTGGCTTTGCAGGCGTTGAGCGCCATCGCAGCAAAGACCTCCCGGCGTTTGTCGCTTGAAGCGACTGAACCGTCGGACGGCTCCGAGCGTGAGTTTACCGTCTTTGACAAGAAGACGTGTGTGGGGACCCCTTACACGAAGAACCTGAAGGAATCTTGCGTCGGATGGGAGGGGCTCACTGCAGAGGAGTGCGAATTGAGTCTTGCCACAAAGCGGTAAATTGGGCCTCTCAGACCTGTTGTTCTTGCAGCTGCAACTCCTATCCTAGGAAGTGCGCCAGCAATGAGAAGGCGCCGAACTGTCCCCAGGAGTTGTGGAAGCCCAGAGTCCTGCGCGCTGCATGATGAAGCCGAGTAGCTTCAGGAGACTTGCCATGCAGCTGTTTTCTATCCCGCCAGTGGCGGATGCCACCTTTTCCATGATTGTGCCGTGTCTTTGGATGGAAAGTTTAACTTGGGGCAAGGCTCCGGCATTTTGCCAAAGCCCTCCGGCTTTGGGGGTCCCACGACGGGGGCCTGGGCCTGTTCGCTGTTCGCTAAGGCAAGCGGCTTCAAGCTTCCATTGGCTCAGAGACGGTGATTGACCAGGCGAGTTCCAGCTAAGCCGGAATTGGAATGCTTGAGGATCTGTGAGGTAGAGTCTCTCGGACTCTCGTGTCCTGAGAGCCGGCTCTTTGTCTCAGGAGATGCTGAAGCAAGAGCAGGAGACGGAGCAACGGCAAGTAATTCAGCTGGGCAAGTCTACGGACCTGGTGACCTCTATGCCCATCGTGCTTCTGAACCTGACGAACATCTCCACACTGCTTCGCAATGGCCACCACAGCCCTGGTATCGTGCATGCCTTCGGCAACATCACGGCCGTGGGGCTCCAAGCGCTGCGTTTAGGTTTAGTGACCCCGCAACACAGGGTCAGGCTTTGCTGTACTTGTAGGCAAAATTCATGCTGCTGCGACTCCGCATGTGTTCCGCGGTCCAGGACCGGGAGATGCTCCTTGACAAGGTGCAGGGTTTCTTTCTGGTGCTGCGCGAGAAAATGACTGCGGAATCGGGCCAGAGGCACTGCCCATTCGGGAGCGAAGCCGTTATTGCCGAGTGCATTACCATCGCACAGTGCATCCTCCAAAGAGCTGTGCCCACAGAGGTTGATATGGAGACCTTTGCCTCCATCACGGAGCAAGTTGCTCGCTTTGAGGAGATTACGTGGCCACTACTCAAGGGTGCCCTCATTCAGGAAGGGGATGAAGACGAGGACAGGACCATCCCTACCGAGCTGCGCTGTGATGGCTTGGAAGAGGCCGACCCGCATGCCCTCGCTGCACCAGCGTTCCTTCAACGAGAAGCACGGGCTGCAGAGGGCTCAGTGCACGCTGAGACATTGGCCATGTCCAGTGCACTTCAACGTGCGACGGCCTCAACACACCGCATCTTGAATGCCCATGACATGAACTCGAACTCATCGATGCATTCGACGGGCAAGCAGTTGGAGAAGCTGTGGCGGCCAATTTGTCAGAAGCTGCCGTGCGACCCAAGCAACCTGCACGATGTCTTCGTGGCCTCGCACAAGCAGAGCATGGCACTTTTCGAGACCGGAGCCGTCGGCCACCTGCATCTGGAGATCCGGCAGCGTGTGAAGCCTCTTCGATCGTTTGAGACTTGAGAGGTCCAGAGAGAGAATGCCTAGCGGAAGACGAGAGACGACTAGACGACTGAAAGTCGCTTCCGTTGTCTTCAGGTTGGACGCTCGTCTGCAGCACTTCGTGGCCGAGCACCACAGTGAGGAGGTGCACTTCTTCCACGAGGGCCTCCTCGAGAGCTCCCTGGAGGCAGCGCAACGCTACGCGCTGCGAGGCGCTTAGATGCACTTAAGCACCCGGAGCTGAGCCCCAAACTCTTCGACTCCTCCTGACTGCCCGGAGGCCGCAAGGCAGTGATGGAGGTCATCTTGCCCTTCATGGAGGACCTTTCTGGAAAGACACGAAGTTCTGGGGAAGGTCTAGGAGAACTTGCGCTTTCATTCATCGCAGTGATGCGTCGTATGATATTCTTGCAATGAAGGACATGACCAACGCGGATCCTGAGCGGGCTCTGCGACTGGTGGACCACGTGGAGTTTGCAAAGTATGCGTAGCTGGGATCTCCTTGCTTCCATTTAGGAGGTGCTGCCGACAGCTTAACTGAATCTGAGGCACGCCCTGGAACAGAAGGAAACAAGCCAGAAGCACCAGAGGCTGAAGCTGGAGAGTGGGCGTTTGCGCGTCGAGGCCGCAAGCTTGCCGTTCGACTGGGGCCGACCATCACCATGCCACAGCCACCACTGCACCTGCAGGATGTGGGAGATATGAGTGACCAAGACGAAGATGACCTGGAGGACGGGCTTTCGAAATGTAGTTAGGGCCTGTCGTAGAAAAGGTGGGAGGGTGCTGGCTTCGGCAAAGGACGACCCAGAGAGAGTCCAACTGGCAGGGGCGAACGCCGCAAAAGCCCCGGCAGAGCAGGAGCAGGCCATGCGGGGCGATGCAGTCATGCCATGCAGTCACGACGACCGTTTGTGCCATGCAATGCAGCTTGAGCTGTGAAGGGACCATCCCTCCTGTCGCTGACGCTGAATGAGACCGGAAAGGACGTGGCCCTGCAGCCAGAACTGTAAGTGCTCAAGAGCCGGCGTGCTACAAAAGGTTTACAGGTGCGACAACTCATACGCCAAAGACCGATATTAATATGTCCTTGTCAAAGATTTCAGATATTGTGTCTTCTCACTGCACGGCTAAACTGCTAGCTCTCGCGGTGGGCTTCCGGTCTTGATTGGGGTAGTCTCTTCTTTGCAAGTAGTTCCCCATCCTACTACTGTGTCGGAGCTGCTGAGGTTTCCCCTCACTGGTGTGTTGGGAAAACGGTGGCGCTGTGGAATCATGCCCATCAGCACTACATGCGCTGCTTGGCCTGGGCTCAAGTCTTACCATCTTATTCCTGAGGCAAGGGGTGTAGATCTCTGTGTCCAATGTTGAGATTCCTTACGGAACTGGCCACCCGGTCTTGATACCCCTAGCCCTAAGCCTGTAGGCCCACTTCTCTGCCGGTCTTGCAATATGCCAAGGTATGTCTGATCATAGGGTGGAGAGGGGTGCGCACGGATGGAGGGATTGGGACGACATGCCATACAGCTGGACGTGGGAGAGGTTTGTGTGCGTGGACATCGGCAATGGGGAGATCGCTTTCCACAACACACAGTGGAACCGTTTTCTGCGCTTGAACAATCACGGCAAGGTGGACAGAAGTTCCGAGTGCAGTCGAGATTTCCTTCCAAGTCATTGGAACTGGGAGCGGTTCAAGTTGAAAGATATGGGCAATGGCCACTTCGCACTGTGGAGCACAAAATGGAACAAGTTCGTGAAGATGGACCATGGCTCTGCTGCTCTGAAGTAAAGTGTGGATGTGAAGATATATTGAGTGTGTGTGTGTGTGTGTGCGTGTATGCATGTGTTGCTAGATGACTCATGCCAAGCACCCGACTCCAAGGCTATCACCAGTGTTGCCAGATCGGGCATCAACGATATCCCTTCAAGGTGGACATGGGAGAAGTTTTACATTGAAGAGGTCGCACCAGTTTCTGCCTCGGCTCCACTGCGTGTCCATACGGCAGTGTGCAGTCGCAGTTGTACCACAGATCCTTTCCCTATGGACTTGATTGAAACTCGAGACGCATGGTTCTGCACCGAGGCCTCCACAATGAGTTTCTGGTTCTGCGCCCGGACGGTGGTCTTGTGGAGTCACGCCTGGAGCAAGTTCGTGCGTCACCTGGTGTGCAAAGCAAGAATTTTAAGTGTCATTGCTTGTCGTCTCCATGCCGCAGAGTCACTGGCGGATTGCACTTGTGGCCTCTGCCAGCCTGCTACCATACAGAAGGCAACATGTCGTTACGAGCCCACCGCCGAAATGCATAGACCCCGTCACTGCCCGTCACTACACTGCTTGGGCGACTCGAGCATGTTCCTGAATTTCATGTGACCTGTGCACCAAGGTATGGACAAGGAGCAAAACATTGAAAAGAAAGACGGTTCATGGGATAATGTTCCAAGTGATGCGGAGTGGGAACGGTGGGTTCCCATCATGGCCGGACATGGCGAAGTTGCTTTCCACAACACCAAGTGGAACCGCTTCTTGCAGATG
Organism: Symbiodinium sp. CCMP2592; assembly: GCA_905221615.1. NCBI lineage: Eukaryota > Dinophyceae > Suessiales > Symbiodiniaceae > Symbiodinium > Symbiodinium sp. CCMP2592. The sequence goes on along the minus strand of CAJNDT010003935.1, from coordinate 252,683 downwards.
AACGACAAGGGTAAGATGGCTGCGAGTGGCAAACGCAACATCCAAGATCTGGTCGAGTGGATGACATGGGAACGCTTCAGGGTGGTGCAACTGGAAAATGGCAAGATTGCACTCTACAACACGAAACACAAAAGGTTCATGAAAATGGATGGGGGCAATGCTGCCTGGTTGAGTTGATCGCTGCTGACGTGGATGATTTGTGTGTCCTTACCAAGCTGTACAGAGCTCCGGATTTGCACTGCACTAGACTTGAGGACCTCGTCACGCAGGGTCCAATGGACTACTGGGACCTTCCGGCACATTGGAGTTGGGAGAGGTTTGATATCAAGGAAGTCGGGGAAGCCTCTTGGCTGCGTGCGACAAGGTGCCTTGCTTTTGCTTCGAGGCATGAGGTTACTGCTCACGTCTGTGACTTGCGCTGCCAGTGAGATCTTGGTGCCGATGTCTGTGGCATTGCTGTGGCTGTGCTATCTCAGAAGCTAGAACGAACCCTTTTGCTCATAAGTAAGCCTTCACCGCCTTCATCTGAACGCGCATTGTCCATGGAGTCTTTGCCCAGAAGCTCTGGCGTCACGGCCCGTGTTGGCCGCCCGGCCAAGGCCTCCCATTGCAACTTCTGGTGTAAGCTCGCCTCGCCCTTTGTGAAGGCTGGGAGACCCTCGAGCTCATGAGCAGTAGTGTCAGTGTGCCGTAGTGTGCCTTGGACCCTTATCCCCCAACTGTTTGCAGGTGTTCAAGGCTGTGGTAAGTTTCGTGGCCAAGCTCTTGGATTGCTTCGGCCAGTTTGCTGTGACCGCAAGCGGTGGCTATGGTCGGCCGATCAACACCAACGTTGCCGTGAATTTCGGGGTATCTGGCGCCTCAGACTCATCAGACTCGCTCAACATTCTGCAGCCAGGGAATGTTTTCTGAATATTCTTAATCAAGGGCAGGCATTCCAGGGCCTCGTGCCGCAATCCAGTTTGCGACATGAGCGCCCCGAGTGTACTGCGCCTCACACGTACGAGTGGGAGCTTCAGGCGCGGATGCTCTTAGCTTTTCTTGCCAGCCTGTTGCTTTAGCTTATGTATGTATGTATGTATGTATGTATGTATGTAGTGAAGCACACTTGTGTGCGCAGTAACAACCGCAAACGGCGTAGCTGCCTTTAGCACTCTGGCTCGACGCGTCTTCCTCTTCGACGTCTTCAGCTTTTAACCCTCCCACGCCACCCTTAAGGGTTTCGGCGGCGGTCAGTCCGCAGCCGGCGCCGGCTGTAGGACCTGAACCTGCGCGCCGAGCGGCGCATGCAGCGCCAGACATCCACACGACGAAAAAGAGTCGTCCAGTTTTGGCGTCAGAGCTAAGAGTGCGGCGGTTGTTTGTACGTACGTACATACGTGCATGCATGTAGAGGTTTCACGTCAAACGCGGGCTGTCAACTGCTGGTGAGACATTGAGGTGGTGTCAGCGTGCAGAAGAGCCTCGAGAACATCCTTAGCGGGAAACCTCCTCAAGCTTCCATCGCGTTGAGTGCAGCAGCTGCTGCAGGCTGGGAACGTGACAGAGGTAGATGCGTAGCAGAGCAGCAACGTGGAATGGGGCTTTTGTAGAACCAGCTGCTCTCACTTTCGGGTGTCCAGCGTCACGGTCAGGCGCGACGACGCAATGGTTTTGGACTGGTGTTGGCATATCGCTGTCCGTCAGTTGCGCAGCTGCCGACACTTTCGGATGCAAGTTCGGCATCTCTGTCGGAGCAATCTTGAAAGGATGGGGGCAGAAGCAACAAGACGAGAAATGCCCCTTCGGTCCTACGCTCACCGCATTCAAGTGCGCCAGATCTGTGGGTACCACGATGCTCATTTTCTGCTGCACCTACGACTTGTTGACGGGTGAGAACAGCTGTCGCTAAATGCAGGTCAGATCAGCTTGGTCGCAAGCTGCGTCTCGGGAGAGGAGCCCCCTTTTCCAGCACTTGGGAAGCCTCTGCAGACTCGCGAATGCAACAAAAAGGATGAGTTCCGAGGGTTTTCTTGGGCTTTTCTGTCGAGTTCTGCGGGGGGGTTTGGGGGGTTGGAGGCCGCCGAGGCGGGCTTCGCCGTGGCGGACACCGACCTTGGGACCCTCTTCGCCGAGCCCGGGACCTAAACAGCGCCGAGAGAGCCGAGAGCAGCGCCCCCGCCTCTCTCTCCGTTGTTCTCTTGACCGACGGAGATCGAGCCGCGCGGCTCTCCCTCTCCGTCTCCGTCTCCCTCTCCCTCTCGCTCTCCCTCTCGCTCTCCCTCTCCCTCTCCCTCTCCCTCTCCCTCTCCCTCTCCCTCGCCCTCCCCCCCTCCCTCCCTCCCTCCCTCTCTCTCTTTCTCTCTCTCTCTTTCTCTCTCTCGCTCTCACTCAGTGAAACCCACAGAAAGAGAAAGAAACAATGGTTAAAGAAGGAAGGAGCCTCTGCTCTCTACATACTACTGCGAAGACCCGAGATGCATCTTATACAGGGCCCGGTACCACATCCCAGGTGACTGTTACTCCTCTCCCTCCCTCCCTCTCTCTCTCTCTCTCGCTCTCGCTCTCGCTCTCGCTCTCGCTCTCGCTCTCTCGCTCTCTCGCTCTCTCGCTCTCGCTCTCTCGCTCTCGCTCTCTCGCTCTCGCTCTCGCTCTCGCTCTCGCTCTCTCGCTCTCTCGCTCTCTCGCTCTCTCGCTCTCTCGCTCTCGCTCTCTCGCTCTCTCTCTCTCTCTCTCTCTCGCTCGCTCTCGCTCTCGCTCTCGCTCTCGCTCTCGCTCTCGCTCTCGCTCTCGCTCTCGCTCTCGCTCTCGCTCTCGCTCTCGCTCTCGCTCTCTCTCTCGCTCTCGCTCTCTCTCGCTCTCTCTCTCTCGCTCTCTCTCTCTCTCTCTCTCTCTCTCTCGCTCTTTCTGTGTCTTTCTCTCTCCCCGCTTCCTTTCGAACACTGATCCATGCTTATTCGGGCCCTTGCTGTTCAGACATGTTTCTTAGGGGCCAGTTCGGGGTGCAGCAAGACTACACGATGGCCAACTACCACCTCGAACGCGGGGCGGAGGCAATCCGCTCCGCCGGTTTTGGGACATGATTCCAGTTTCTTCCGCTTCTTCCTTGGAGGGCGGGGACAGCAGAGCCCATTTCCACCTGGGCGTCTTCAAGCTCAGAGGGAAGAACGGCTTCCCGATGGACCGACAGCACGGAGAGTGGAGAGACCTTGCTGGCAGCCTCTTGGAGGGCGTGTGCTATCGAATTCTCTCTGCAGGACAAAAAAGCGGCTGCCAGACACTTCAGAATCGCCGGTGAGGCGCGTTTGTCCAGTATTCCACCACTGGTCGAACAGCTTTTGACCTTGCACACGAGCGACCTCTCAAGGAAAGATGGGTTCATGCATGTGTTGGGCCCGTCGAGTCCACTGAAAGAGTTGTGGCATCAGTTGCCATGCAGTACTACTAGCAAGCTCTGCAGTATGCGTGAGGCGGGATGTCAGCCAGCGCTCAGAAATCTCTCGCGGATGTTTGCGACGGTGCGCAGCAGTGCAGCTTACAATCGCTGTCTTCTCGAGACGTCTCGACCTTCCCCAGGGTGATGGGATTCCCCAAGATTCCAGAATGGCTGTGCAGTGCCTCGTACGGGTCCGGCACCTACCCCCGCGTGCCCATGCACTTTGCCGTGAGCAGCAGCACGTCACACTGTGTTGTCTGCGCTCCACGCCTCGTCACTGTTCCTAAGGCAGCGGAGAAGAGCGACACGATGCAGGAGACCACGAGAACCTCAGATACCCATGTCAAGCACCTGTCAGATATCCGAGGCTTGCTATAGGTTCTATGACGAAGGTACCCCGATTTTAAGCAACACCATTTTGTTCGTGATGCGACTCCGACGTGTAGCCACCTGCGTCAAGTTAGCCTTTGCTAGTATATCGTGCGCCTATGTCTTGGTCACTTGACGCACCACTTTGGATGGTGAGATGATGTTCAAACAAGAGCCGTCAGGGGCTTTATACATACTCGGTTGTGGAACACCGGGGGGAGGCATGTCAACGTTCGGGAAGCCAATTCTCTATCTTTCATGACAAAGTGCGGAAGAAAGTGATTGAGGACATGGAGCAAAGGCAACTAGACGACGACAGCGTCGGCCAGGAGTTAGGACAGTTACGCAGGAGGAACATCGCACATCAAATCACGGTTGTTCAGCAGGGGCAGGAAACGATCAAACAAGAATGTCGTTCTCATGATGCGCAAAAGCAAGAACCTTGCAAATACACAAGTTGTTTTATCCGAACAAGCAAAACAAAAAGAAGACAACGACAGAATCATTGCCGAACAATGCTTTCAGATCGCCTTCCAGCAGCGTCCAGCAGATTCTGAACAGCCTGCAGCGAGATGGCAGAAGACGCGCGTACCGCCGGCTAACGCATGCAAAGGCTCTGACTCCTACTGTCAGGGATTTCGGCGAAATGCATGGAAAGGGTCAGGGCCGTTTCAATACCAACAAACGCAGCAGGACCGTGGGTGACTTGAGGAAGGACACGCAACAGGTTTTCTCTGCCAAATTCCCTTGTGTTCAAGTGGACGAAGTGGTACTGTACATGCCAACACGATTGGCCAGCCAAGAAAGATGAACACCCGATTTCCGCATGTATGAGACACTGGCGCTTCATTTGGTTTTGAGGACAGCGAGCTCTGCAAAGCCGGTGAACAAACAGCACATGCTGGCCTCCTTCCAAGAGACGCAGTCCATGACACAAGAGCAGTGCCCTGCTGAAGAGATTGAGTATGACAAAGCACGACTAGATTTACTGCCTCTGTTTTTCCTGACACCTCGCGAAAATCTGGACAGACCTCTCGCTTGTGTCATTACCATGATAAGTTGCCACAAGCAATAGCAGTGACGGGCAGAAAACATAAAACGCTGTTGCGAATTGGGCCTCCGTACTACTTCATCGTACTGAAACAAATCATTCGTTCCAGCTCAGTAGAAGACAAAATCGCTATCTTCCTTGTCGTGCTCAAACAGGCAAGCCACTGGATGTGGCGATGTAGTGGGAGAAAAACCGCCTTTACACTTTGTTCGCACTAAAGACAGGAGCTCCTGGACAAGATGCGGTCCGGCACTCTCGACAGGGACACAGCAGACAAGCTCCTCAGCTCGAGTCTGCCGGGGATTCATCAGCCGATCTACGGAAAACTTTTTTGTGCGAAGTGTTCCAGTACCAGAGTTTGTTGGCAGGTTGTCCCCGATGCCTTGTGCTGGTCCTTGCTGGGTGGGCTGGTGCTGGAAAGAGTGAGGACCCCTAGGGCAGCACTAAGAGTCGTGATGACTCGTGGAGCACACACTCCCCTTTCCCCCACCTGGTGGCACTAGGGCTAGGGCGACAGTGCCGTGTACTTCCGACGACGACTACGAGCACTGTGTCAGGCACCGTGTGCTACGATACATTCGTCGAGATTCACTTTGGGACTTAGACTCAAAACATCTGGAAACAGACCCTATGGACACCGCATTATTCCAGGTTGCAGCGGTGGAGCTCCCTGGTCCAGACTATCCTCTTACAGCTGGTACCACAAGTATCCTTTGCAAGTTCCGGGCTGCAGTGGTGGGGTTCCCTGGCCCGACGTCGCCCGGTGACTTGTGCCGGATGGTCGTGGGCGAAATTCCCGGGAGTTGCCACTTTGGACCGCTACATGAACTTATCGCTGCTCGATTACGCTGGATATCTCCTTGCGTTGCAGCCACCCCCGTGTCCACGCTCTTTCGCACCTTATCACACACTCTCGCCTGCAAGTACACAGAGATTGTTACTGTTCACTTTGCTTGCTTGCCTGCTCTGCACGGGGCCATGACGTTTTCGGAGCTCCGTGCCCCGCATGCGTCTCAACCCCTTGGAGGCGGAGACGACGCGGGTGCCCATCCCCTTGCCCGGGGATGCCTTCTCTCTCTCTCTCTCTCGCTCTCTCTCTTCGCAGGTTGTGATGCTGACGTGATTTCTTGTCCGGAGTTCGGAGACATCCGTCTAGTGCATCCTGGAGATGTCCAGGGGCTTGTAACGAACGTACATGTCTGCATGAATATGTTTATGGTCTTGGTTTCCAATCTTGAAGTTTCTGGGAATGCTGTTTCCACCAGCTGCCCTTCACAATGAGTGCCTTGCACTTTCCTTGCATTATGCCGTCTTTTTCCGGCTTCAAGCACCAACAGTGAGCATCTCGTCCGGGCTTTGTGACGGCAGGCTTCAAGAACATATGGAGAGGATGAGGCAGAAGCTCGCAGCGGATCCGGATTTCAACCCGACGCCGTGGGCTTAGAGCACCGATTCAAAGAAGACAGCGCCGACCTTCCAGACTGACAGTTCCGCTTCGGCGGGTTCTGCTCAGGGCGGACTTCGGCGGCATGTAGTTCCAGCAGCGCTGAGAGCTCAAGACGTCTCACCTTCCCAGCCCCACTGTTTCGAAGTCCGAAATAAGCAACCAGCCAGTTAGCTTGGTTGAGAAATCACCAGCCGCGCGATTCCCGGTCGGAGAGTGGTCCTAGCAAGATCTCCCTTCAGACGACTGCGGGCCAAGCCATGCAGAGATGCAGGGCGCTACCGCGGCAGCCGACGAGACAAATAAGTATCTTTGCAACTAGTGCGCAACAGAGAGAGCTTTGATTCTTTGCATGCCTGTCATTTGGGGCACTGCATGCAGCTGCAAGCGTTTAGCTTCATTTAACTAGTCATTAAAGTCGCGGATTGGCCGGGATTTCGGGGGGGTATTGCATGTGAAGTTGGTGGTGGTTCCGGTGGCGGTGTTGTGCTGCCGCTGCTGCCGCTGCTTCCGCTTCTGCGCCTTGTCTTGTTCACGAGCTCTGGACCCGACGCATGGGGCTCGAGTCCGGGTCTAGCACCGGGGGCTGAAGGAGCAATCCCAGCCGTCCCTGTCGATCCGGGCACATCTTCCATTTGAGCCTGGTTCGCATCGCAGCCGGTCGCTGGTATAGCTGACACAGCTGGTAGCTGTGAGAGTGTTGTGACCAGGAACGCAGAATTTGTGTGACTCCGGCTTCGGGGCACACTCGACGAAATGCGCCTCAGCTGCAAAATATTGCTTCAAGGAGCCAGCACTTCCCGCTCTTTGACGTGCGCTCGCGAACGGGCGCGCTGCATGAACTGTTCCGTGTCATGCCTCTTCCAGGAAGCTTTTCAGCAGCTTTTGGCTGCTTCTCGATGCGGTGATCTCCGCGAAGGCCTGACACACGGATCGTACCAATTATGCGTGGATGTGTGTGTATACACCTGTGTATGTATAAATAGTTATATATATATATATATACAGCGTACAAATAAAGATGTATATACATACACACACATGTATCCATATAGTTTGTTTATTTATGTATGTATTTACGCAATATGTATGCATTGATATTCATATGTACAGACATACACACCTACACATACATACCAAAAATAGAAACGAAAATAGATAGATAAATGAATGAATGTATGTATGTGTATGTCTCCTAATTATCGGTCTGGTGGGTAGGAATTAGGAGATCAGTTTCGCGATCGTTGGAACAGACGTGATCTTTCTTTTCCGTGGCCATTTTGGCGATAGCCGATCGGGCCATACCGAAAAATTTCGGCGTGGGAGGTGGAAGTGAATAGGCTCGCTCGATTGCAGCCATGTCGTTCCCTCCCGCTGGCTTCCATCAAGGTCGGCACATGGCGGCTCCGATGGCCCCACAGTTCGGGTTGCCTCGCCGGCTGGAACTGGGGACACTACGTTCCAGGCGAGGCAGAGGCTCCCGAGAATCCCGCGGCTCCAGCTGCCGCATCCGGTGATTGGGGCTCTGGAGGCTGGGGTCGCGACGATCGTCGGACGTCGTGATCGTGGTGCTCCCGCTGCTCACAACCCTTTCGCGGTGCAGCGACCCGAGTTCGTTCGCCAGCTCGTGGTTGAAGAGGAGGATGAGACCAAGAACTCCCTCCTCATCATCGACAATCGCGACGATCGGGTGATCTCCCCATTCCAGAACTGGCTGGCCGAGGAGATCATCTCGAATGCCGCCAGTTCGATCAACGGTCATGCCCCCGAACTCGGGCTACCACTGTTCGCTGTTCGCGAACTATACGCTCGACGGTATCAAAGCAGTTCTGCTCTTCTCGATGACTTCGAGAACAGGGGGCCCATGTGCTCAGTGGGACTCCTATGCGAGTCGGGCGCTATCGCACCCGGCTTTCCAGCCCTTCACGTGGCCGGTGATGTTCGACACCTCGGCCACCTATGTGGATGTGAAGGTCTTCAATGGAAATGAGGTCCTCTTCCATTGGGTCTTCAGGGGCCTCAGATCTCTCTGTCCAGCAGCAGTTCTGTGACGAGGTCTTGATCCGGTCGGCCAACGAAGGATGGTTCCGACCCTCGATCGTCATCTCGGTCTTCGTTGGATGGAAGGTCTCCGTGACCTCGTTCGAGGTCGGAGCCCGGGTCTACACGATCGGCCCGAGAGGAGCAGTGATGGCGAGTGATCATGCCATGAGCACTTGTGAGCTCAGGGTGACAGATCGCTCATCGCGAGAAGGCTACGGGAACGATGCCGATCGTGTTGAGTTTCGGTTCCGGGACGCCAACAACAGGATCGATCTCAAGTGCGGGAGGACTTCGGTGCCGGGCACGTGGCTCACGGTCAGCCACATCTCGGGCCCCGCCTTGATCAACACGATCCAGGCCTGTCGGAGCCAGCGCGCTCGCGTGGAAGGTCCGGACCACATCCAACAGTTCCCCCACCTGTCTGCGGTGATCGCCCCCTGGTACCACAGTGCGTTCGCCGGCGAGCAAGAGCAAGTGGGAACTGCGACAGACGAGTTCCCAGTGGATCATGGGAACTTCCACGTGAGGGCTCGATCCAAGCTCAGGATCTGCCCATTGGAGTTCGTCCGGCAGGAGGCGCTCGCCCACCGGTCGCACGACGAGAACAACGCCGTTCGAGCTCGGAATGGCCCTCCGGCTCTCATGGACGAGGCGGCTCGGCAGGCTGTTCAGCAGCTGGGCTCCTCGGTCACCTCGGCGCTCACAAACATGCCCACCTCGGCTCAGCAGGTGTTCGACCAGAGGGTGAGCACGGTTCACGTGCCGACGGAGGGCCAGCGAGGAGCAGATCGCTGAGGAGGTCGTCACCGATGCCCGCGATCGCATGAGGGCTGACATGCGCTTCTCGCGCACGTCGGCTGCGATCACGCCTCAGGTCTTCACCGACGTGCTCCAGCACCGTGAGCAGGCGGAGTACGAGCGGATCAGCACGGTCAGGGTGGAGGAGACGGGCCAGGAGATCACCGACCTCGGTGCCGAAGGCGTTCGCCCCGGCTTACCCGCCGGCCAGATCGGCAACGGGGCCCTACACGATGGACACTTCGGAGTAGTGGTCGATCGGGGCTCAGATGACGGTCGGAATTTGTGCACGCTCCTAAGAGAGTGGTGCGCCGCGCGACCGAAGCCTCCTGGCTGATCAGCCGGCTCTTCCGCGGAACAAACATGCCGAGCGATCCTCTCGGCGCGCTAGACCCCAGCGCATGTTCTGCCGGAAGTGAGTGTGATCATGACCTGTCTCAGGCACGGCGCTCGGTTGCCATTAGCAGGCACGTGCGATCGTCTGTGCAGCTGTTCAGGCCAAGCATGGATAGGTCCGTTCGGAAGATCCTGTCCCTCCCTTTGTTCGGGGATGAGTTTTGCCAATGGTTGGTGGATCTTCGGATGGCTCAGTTCGAGAAGCTCTCGGCTGTTTCGGACGGGACGATCGCTGAGTGTGTGCAAGCGTTCGTTGATCTAGTCCCTGTTCTCGAGGAACTCCACACGCCAGATCGGCGAAAGAACGAGGAGGAGCTCGGCAGGTGGGCCCCGTCGATCTGTTGTTTGTGCTGGTTCGTAGCACGGCGGCAGCGGGCTGGGCTGATCTGGCTACTGATCTGGGATTTGGCTTGGCTGAAGCTCCGGTCGTCTTCGGGCGATCGCCCCTGAAGTCGAAGGGGACGGGCAGAGAGCCTCCTATGCCCCTGCCACTCGCTAAGAGGCCGCGGGCGATCGAGCCACGGGCCGAGGATCCACAGGCTTCGCTCAAAGCTCGTGAGCTCGGAGAGGCACGGAAGTGGGGCATGAGGCTGAAAGCGATCGTGGAGAGGTGCGGCGAGCACGCAGCGATCGCTGGCAACCCGAAGCCTGGATCTCCTCTTTCTCAAGATGAGATGAACGCGCTGAGGGTGATCGTCTTCGAGAGTGGCGGTTTCCGCACCGTCCAGCAGTGCGTTCGTCACTGGGAGAGGATGGAGACATGGGCGAGGTCGCAGAACATATCGGCGATCCCGCTGACCACCGATGTGCTCGTCAAGTATCTCTTGAATCTCTCCGATCGAGGACGCGGCCCCACGGTCATACCTTCGGTCCGCGGGGCGGTCAAATGGATCTGCAAGCGGATAGGTCTGCAGCTGCCAGATCTCCTCGATCCCCGGATCATGGCCTTGCAGAAGAAGGTGTACGGCGATCGAGGGAAAGAGACCCGGGAAGCAGTTCCTATCCCTCTGGTCTTGGTGGCGGCGCTCGAGAGGTTTGTAAGCGCTCGTTTCAAAGCGAGCCAGTTCCCCATGGCGTTCTTCGCATGGTGGGTGCTCGTGATGATTTACTCGTCCCTCAGGTTCGACGATGCGCTCCACGTCGTGCCTGAGGCGCTCGCCTTGAAGGACGAGGCCCTTTATGGGGTGGTGTGGCAGACTAAGGTCGAGCGGCAAAAGAAGGGGACGCGATTTGCAGCGGCCAGAGTCTCCGTCTCCGGATCCGATTGGATGGAAGACGGCTGGCACGCAGCTTCGTTCGAAATGGACGATCGCGACTACTTCATGAAAGAGCTCGAATCGGCTGAGCGGTTCGCCGATCGACCCGCTAGCTACCAGAGAAGCATTCTGTGGCTGCGGTACGTGCTCACTACTGCAGCCTCAGATGACTTGAAGCGGGGGCATATCGCGCCCGAACGGCTCAAAGAACTCTTGAAGATCGTGCCGGAGATCACCTGGCACTCTTGTCGAGTCACGCTGCTCTCGGCGGCGGTCCAGGCGCAGGAGCCCGACAAGGAGATAGGGCTCCAGGCGAACTGGAAGGATCCGAGCCAGCTGGTCCTGAAGTACGCTCGGAGCCGCAAGGAGATCTCGATCGAGATGGTCAAGCGGCTCACGAAGAGGATAGCCTCTGACTGGAAATCCCCGCCCGAGTTCGAGGCCGACGACACCAACCTGGTCGACTTCGGAGATCTCGCTCTGACCTATGTCACCAAGGCTAGATCGGCCTCTGGATCCCCTAAGGATCTGCCATGTATATAGATGGCTCGGGCGCGGAGCGAACGCTCTGTGGCCGGTATGCGATCACCGAGTGCGAAGACCTCGTCGAGATTCCGCCGAGCACCCAGATGTGCTCTTTGTGTTCCGGTAAGATCTTTACGGAGCCGTGAATACAGCTGCTCGCCAGCCCGATGATCTTTCGAAGCTGAGCCTCTCGCTGACCGAAGCTTTCTGCCCAGACAGCTCGTTAGCCAGCCATGGTGGATCGCACCGTGTATGCGGACGAGGCGGCGACCCCGAAGTTGAACCTGCGCCAGATCTTCGGAAGACAGGGGCTGGATCCGGCCCTATGCAGGCTTTCGGCCGACAAGGGTCTTCTTACGGTCGAGATGTTCGCTATGCTGGGGCAAGATCTCACTGCGGCAAAGGCGACGATTTGTGGGTTGTGGCAGGACGACTTGGCCCCGCTCGGGGCGGACCGTGATGTCCCTGGCAGCGGTATGGCAAGCGGCTCAGGCTTTGCAAACGCAATACGCCTCTCGGCGAGCTCGCATGGAGGAGGACCCGAACAAGATCCCGGAGCTCTCCCAGGAGGATCACGCGGAGTTTCGCGATCGCTTTGTGAGGGTCCATCCCGACGTCATCCTGATCGACGCCAAGGAGCCGCACAAGAAGTTCGTCGAGCGACTGTCTCGCGATTTCCTGATCCACGGGATAGTTCCTTACTATGAGCCGGCCGAGATCAGGACCCGCTCCGACATTATAGTGGTCAAGTCCGGGCTGTCTCGAAATGCTGAGGACTTGTTGTCCATCTCCAAGGCTGATCAGCCCGAGCCGGTCACGGACGTCACGACCCTGTTCAATCGACTGCACGCCTTCTTCATGGCGCTTGAGTACCTGAACATTTGTGCGTTTTCACGCGCTGAAGGTCCTCTGAAGTACTTGCAGGAACTTGAGCAGTTCCGTTCGGAATGCCCGGGTTTGCCCTTCCTCATGGCAGCGGATCGAGCTATAAGGAAGAAGATCTTCCGCCTGCTGTCCGAACAGAGGGCGACGTACATCTCGTTCTCGCAGGCCCTGGTCGAGGTGCTCACCAACCACAAATACTTGTGGAATGACGCTCGTACTTCAGCCACGCTCTCGAAGATGGAGCAGAATCGCTTGCAGCTCGCAAACAACCCTGATCAAGTCAAAGAGGATGAGGTTCCTCCTCCTCCTCCTCCTCCTCCTCCTCCTCCTCCTCCTCCTCCTCCCCACAACCCGTTCAAGAGGACTCGAGGGGGGAAGAAGAAGAAGCGGCTGCAGACTCCTTCCAAGGACGATCCGCCTAAGAAGATCATCAAGGAGGATCCCAACAAGAAGCTCAAGCGCGACAACCTCGGTAACCACTGATCGGCCCCCACCGAAGCTGAATGTGATCCTCACCTCACTCTCTCTCTGGCGCGCGCGGGGGCTGTGATCCCTGTTCAGGGTCAGCACAAGGCTGCCGACGAACGGGGTGGCGCTTTCTTCGCAGGAGCCTATCGACATGGAGGCATCACGAGACTTCGATCGTCTTGCCATTCCTGGCCGTGGGCGATCAAGGCGATCACCAAGTACATCGCCCAGCAGGCTCCTGAGGCGCTCTTCACGTCGTTCGCTGTCCTCTACGATCAAGAGGCGGAACCTCACCGTGACTCGGGCAACGAACCGATCCCGAACATCGTCTTCAAGCTCGGATCGTTCGAAGGAGGCGGGCTCTGGATCGAGGACCCGCTCGGGCCAGACGTCAGAGAGATCGAGGGACGCTCGATCCCTGGCTTCAACACCGACTTCGTCGACAACAAGATCCTCTTCAATGCCAAAGAAGCTCTGCACGCAACCTTGCCCTGGAAAGGAACTCGGGTGGTCCTCGCGGTGTACTCTGTGCAGGGAGTCGATCGGATTCCGTCCGACGAGTTCGAGCAGCTCTTGCAGCTCGGCTTCAAGCCGGCTCCGGTGCACACAGGCGATCACGTTGATCAGTCCTGGCAGACTCTCACGTTTGCGCTCGAGACCCCGGACTCCGATCGAAAACGGCCCCACGGTGCCCCGGTCAAAGCCAAGGAGCATCGCCAACGATCGGCTGGTAAGAAGGCAGTCGCCGCGGGCTACCAGATGAAGAAGTCTGTGGTGGCTCCTCTGATCGGCACTGAAATGCACCCGGGCGAAGCGATCGCTTTCGCTTTAGACGCCACACACCCGTTCACGCAGGATGCGGATATCGACCAAGATCTTTTGGCGGTCCTTGAGCAGATTGTCCGCGATCCTGCTCAAGTTCGCGATCGTCGGGCTTCTCTCCTGCAACATTGGGAACAGCGAGCTCATGATTTGCTCCCGTCCTCTGATACCTTGCTCAAGCAGATACCAGATGAGCATCTGCGCCGTCTTCTTCGCGGCGCCCCCGACGATCGTCCACTGGAGATGGGTCAGTTCTTCCACGTCGCCCTCTGGCGAGAGCTCATGGATGCGGCCAAATGCAGCGACGTCGACCTGGTGGATCAGATCATGGCTGGCATGCCGATCGTCGGCGACATCGCCTCTTCCCACAGATGGAAACCTGACCGCAAACCGAATGCGGAACACCTCTCGGTTGATGCCCTTCGCTCGAGGGCCTGGGAATTTCGATCGAAGGTGTTAAGTGCGATCCGGAGATCTCCGGTTACCGAGCACTCTCCTAAGGTCTGGGAAGGGACCATGGAAGATGTTCGAGAAGGGTCGGCGATCGGTCCCTTCTTCGACGAAGCCGAAGTCTCGGAGTTCGTGGGCGATGATCACTGGATCCCTACTCAGCGCTTTGAAGTGGTCCAGAAGAACAAAGTCAGGGGAGTCGATAGTGCTACCTCTAATGGGATCAACATGGCGACGATCGTCACCGAGAAACTCGAACTCCCCTCGACGGACGCGAACGTGGCGGTGATCAAGTGGCTGCGTTCGCGGCTACCGAAGTCCCCGCTACGTGGTTGGGTTCTGGACGAGCGGCGGGCCTATCGGCAGGTACCGATCTCCCCGGCCCATCGCAAGTGGAGTGTGGTCGCTTTGAAGGATCCGGCCACGGGGAAGGTGGCTTTCTTTGTGATGGTCGGGCACTCCTTCGGCTTGGTCTCGGCCGTATATAATTACAACCGCCTCTCGGCTGCGATTACCGACATTCTAAGGCGCGTGTTCATCGTGGCTGGCTTCAACTTCTACGACGACAAGTACGGCTTCGAGCCGGAGGCCACGGCAGATAGTGCGTTCGCGCTTGCCGAAAAGGTCCATTGGTGGCTCGGGGCGCGATTTGATCAGCAGAAGCTCCAGCTTTGCTCTGATCCCACGATCTTGGGCGTGACCTACGACTTCGATCAGTACTTGCTCAAGATCAAGAAGTCCAGGAAGCAGGAGCTCTTCGAAGAGATCTCGGCGATCCTGGAACACGAAGAGCTCTCTCCTGGCCAGGCCGGGAAGCTCAGAGGGAAGCTAATGTTCGGCGCCTCTCAGCTCTGGGGAAAGATCGGCCGAGCCTTTCTGAGATCTCTGTCGGAGCGGCAGTATTCCCGGAAGACGGTCAGCACGAGCCTGTCGCCTGCTCTCCTCTACTCCCTCTACAAGTGGCGGACGCTCGTGATGCATGGGCCTCCGAGGTCTATCCCCAGTTCGGGGCCGCGGAAGTCCGACGTGGCGATCTTCACGGATGGATCGGCGCCGAGCTCGAACCCCAAGGATCCCTCTTCTGAGATGATTGGAGGGGTGATGTTCACTAGGGACGATCAGCCTAGGCAATTCGCCTCGGGGGTGTCACGACAGATCATGTCGAGATGGTTCCCCCGTAAGGCCCAGATTTGCATGATCGAACTTTTAGCCGCGGTCGCTGCGATACAGACTTTCATGGAAGAGATCCGTGGAAAGCTGGTCCTCCTCTTTATCGATTCTGAGCCTGTGGAGGCAGCTTTGATCAAAGGCTACTCTGCAAAAGAGGACGTCTGCGAGCTCGTAGGAATTTTCTGGGAGCTTGTTCTGGAGCTTAGGTGCTCAGTTTATATCGATCGGGTACCGACCGATTCGAACCCTGCGGATAACCCCTCAAGCCTCCGGCTCAAGTTGTGTTTTGTTGGGGAGGGGTAGTTTGTACATAGCTGTGCCCCACCAGTGGGTACACGCCACGCTAGTCGATGCCATGGAAGGACATGCACAGTAATAGCCCTTGCCGTGAGCTGGGCTCTTTCGACAGGAACTCAAAATCAGTCATGACCAGCGACCTTCCGTTTATGAGGTGGGAGGGACTGAGTTTTCAGCAGCAAATTTGCAACCACCGCAGAAGAAACAATGCAGGAAAGAACCGGCCCCGGAAGGGAGCCGCAGCTTTGCAATCGCAGGATCGAGCGCCGCAGCACGCTCTCCATCAACTGAGAGCGAAAACATCAGCATGCATTCGACACATAATAAGATGCCTTCTTGTTATTACCACGGTGCAGGCATTGTTCCATCGCGAAGATCTGAGGTACCACCCAAGCTGGCCCGAGCCTTTGGAAATGCAGCACCCAACCCAGGCACTGCCAGGCAACAGCGAGACCTTCTTGCTGCACAAGCCAACGCAGCGGCCCACAAATCACATCAGCAGTGCTATCAGCAATCAACC
This sequence comes from Symbiodinium sp. CCMP2592, assembly GCA_905221615.1. Lineage (NCBI taxonomy): Eukaryota > Dinophyceae > Suessiales > Symbiodiniaceae > Symbiodinium > Symbiodinium sp. CCMP2592. The sequence goes on along the minus strand of CAJNDT010003935.1, from coordinate 236,774 downwards.
CGTCCAGGACCACAGGTACTGGACCTGCACAGTCTGGACTAATCAGTCAGGCAGCTGGGACGTGGCTTCTACCCACCCCGGTCCAACGATCCAGTTGAACATGGCTCGGAATTCGGGGTCCTCTTCCTCGTGGACTGTTCCCACCCAGCCCTCAACGGCTGCTCCGTACGAGCCCTCCTTTGAGGTTTCCGGATTGCCATGGAGCTCTCCACACAGCAGGTAGGCAAAAGATGCCCAGTTCCAGTTCCCGTAGGATGGCAATTTCACAGCTTTGTGAAAGTCATCATGCTTCTTGGTGTAGTGGCCTCTGCCGAAGAACGATTCAATGTGCTCCGTAGCACCGTTCTGTCTCAGCTTTCTGAGATTGTCGCGAAGCGACTGCCAGCGCTCCCATTGTCTGGCTGTTTGAGCCGTCGACTGGGGCGGGCCTCGTGGAAGGTCTTGTGGGAGGCTGTCCTCTGCTGCCTGGGGCCGACTATCGGCTTCCCCACGGTGACCTCGTTTGCGTGGGCTTTGAGGAGGGGTCGGCGGACGTCCCTGTGTTCTGGCCTCACGTCTCTCAACCCTCCTTGGGGGAGTATCTTCTTGGATATCTCTCTGCCGCTCGGCCCGGCGTTGGGGAGCATCATCTCTGGTTTCTCTCTGCCGGTCCGCTCGTCTGCTAGGGGCCGTGTCACGGTCGTCCCTAGCGGTGTTCCTTGCTGGTGGGCGTCTGCCCTCCCTTTGTTCATCAGCATCTTGCTGCCGACGGCGATCAGGGCGGCGATCCTCGGTGTTGTTTCGCCATCCATCCCATTGTCGTGATGAATAATCTATCCATCCACCTCCTTGCCATGTGTCACTTAGCTGGATTCAAAAGGCATGTGGAGATGCTTTCTAGAGAATGATGGACCCCAAGGACGTATCATATCTTACGTATCCGTGTATCATATCCGACGTGAACTTATACGTATAATGGTGGTTTGACGTATATGGGATACGTATCCCACGTAGTTGTCCGGCCCGAATGGGCCTGTATACGGGCCGGTGCGGGCTGTAGGACGTACAAACGTATCAGCTGTACGGCCCGGCAGGCCCGTACACGGGCCCGTGCGGGCTGTACGACGTATAAACGTATCCGCCGTAACGCCCGGTAGGCCTGTATACGGGCCCGCGCGGGCTGTACGACGTATAAACGTATCCGCCGTACGGCCCGGTAGGCCCGTATACGGGCCCGCGCGGGCTGTACGACGTATACACGTATCCGCCGTACGGCCCGATAGGCCCGTATACGGGCCCGCGCGGGCTGTACGACGTATCCGGTAGGCCCGTATACGGGCCCGCGCGGGCTGTACGACGTATACACGTATCCGCCGTACGGCCCGATAGGCCTGTATACGGGCCCGCGCGGGCTGTACGACGTATAAACGTATCCGCCGTACGGCCCGGCAGGCCCGTATACGGGCCCGGGCGTGCCGTACGACGTATAAAAGTATCCGTGATTATACGTTTTATACGTATAAACTTTACGTGTATATGATACGTAGGCTGTTCAAGGCCTCGCCATGTCTCCTCCAGAACATAGCTTTTGAATCCTGATAATGTGTCACGATTCCATTCTCTGTCGCGACTTCGATCATCTTCCTGATCGCGGCGTTGTGTAGGCCGGCGATCCTGATCATCTCGCCTTTCTGTTCGCCGGTCTTGCTGGCGCTGCTCTCGCTGGCGAGTGGAAGTTTGAGTTGGGGGCCGTTGCTGCGGCTGCTCCCCTTTTCCTTTGCCACGATCCGGGTTCTTGCCTTGCCTTTGCCTGGGCCAGTCTGGGGGGCTTGTCCCTTGCCCTTCCCTTTGTTCTGCCAGGCTGCCTGCCTGGCTTGAATCTCGCCTGCCGAGCGGCGTCGGGTGCCGTCCGGCCTGTAGCGGGGTCGCGGGTAACGTGTCTTCTTCTTCCTCTGGCTCCTGATCATCAACATCTTCGTCGTCCCTGGCATCGCGCTGGTGGCGACGGCCACCTCTCCCTGCTGGCGGCATGGTGCTTGAGTCGGCAACACTTCTGCGGGCATTGGCTCTTGCATAGATCGCACCACTTGCAGCTAGGCGATGAGAGACATGGCAGTAAGCGGCATGACTGACTAGCAACTGGCAAAACGGGGTCCTGTCACCTGGGTCGACGGGTTCACGTAGAAGTGGTCGGCCTGAGGACAGTGAGTCAACATCCCTTCTACCAGGATGCCGGAGTGGCACTTGGCTGCTGGCATTTAGGCTTGACTGATCGCAGAAGAGAAAAAGGTCTAGGTCGATCAGTACAAGCTCGGCATGTGAACATGTGTCCTGACAAGAGGGGCCTTCAGCTGGGCACCCGTAATAATCTGCTATCTGAACGGCACTGGGAGAGCTGCCCGATCCGCTCAATCCTGATAACACTCTGTGTGACTGTAATTGCACAGCATCTGAGCTGTTCACGGTGGTGACCTGGATAGGGGCCGAGTGCGTGGATGCTTGGGTTGATCTCCTAGGTGAGATCCCCAGCCAAATGCATGACATTATGGGCTGGAAAATTACGGAACCAGAAGTGGATCGGCTTCTACACCACTTCTACCCGGGAGCCAAGCACCAGAATTCGGCCCCTTCCTCCTCCTCGCATCAAGACAAGGAAGCGCCGCATCCGGCCCCTACACAGGATGCTGACTATCAGGAAGAGGAAGAAGACTACTACTATGAGGACGAAGAGGATTACGACGAGGACGATGAGGAGGAAGAAGAAGATCAGTACTGGGAGAGAGAAGAGGAAGCTCCGGACAGCTCCCACAATGATGACATCAAGGATGAGCAGAACCCGGAAAGTCTGGAAGCCCTTGGCATCTATGAAGAGGTGCCGACTACTTCGGCCCTCAATGCTGACTCTGCACACACCAGTGCACACAGCACGTTGACCGAAGAGCCAGATGAAACCCTTTCGAAAAGGTTAAGCAAGGTCCTCCGACACGACAAAGGCCAATTCGGCCTTACTTTCCACAAGAATGCCACGGCACCCCTGGAGGCGATCACCAAGTTGGATATATTCGACCAGGTTCGTGCGACTAAGGAAGAACTCCTGGCAGTGGTCTACTGGAACAAAAAACAAAGGTTCCGCATCCTCTGGGCCCGGGACCGAGACAACACCCACATTGTGGTTGGAGCAGTACAGGGCCACAGCCGTCAAGTGGACCCGGAAGCAGTACATGATAGGGTCGACCCCAAAGAGGTCCCCTTTCTTCTCCACGCGACCCACTATGAGTTTTACAAGAAGATCTTTCAAGAAGGGCTTCACCCTGGCGGTGGTGGAGGGAGCTCCTGCCTCGCAACTTCACCTGCTGCCCGACGAGAGGAGCAGCGAAAAGTACTTCCCCACACGTACGTACCTCGTGACGAGGAACGAGTTACGACTATGTGTGCTAGCTAACCTATTTATACCCGAAGCTATTGAAGGTAGCTTCGTTAGAAACGAAGTTTCGGTCGCTATCGTCGCTCGCAGGGGAGTTGTCTGACATGCGAAGACGGGATAGCTGTGACTTGGAATGGCTACGTGCATTTGTGACCGTAGCCATTTTGGCTCAAGTCCCCCATCAGGGGGGTAATTTTGAAGTAGAGGGGAGAGAAGGGGAACTTGGCTATCTAGCCAAGCGAGAATGGCGGCCTCTCCTCGCTCCCCTTCTGCTTCGCGCACGGCGAGTCCTCCGTCACCGGCTACCACGGTGATTCCGGCTAGTCCCGAGGGCGAGGTGCCGGGAAGTCCGACCGCCCTGCCTACGGCTTCGCCGGACGTGCAGGGTGCGGGACAGGTGTCTCCCTCCGGTGGGATAGGGAGTCCCCCCGCTCTTCCGTCCTTGATGGATAGCGCTCTTGTACAGAGGCGTGCGGTGCTGGATAGATGCCACGAGCATCTGGCATCGCGGGGCTTCGGTGTACTTGAGCTGGCTACCCTTGACCTGAAGGACGCGGAAGAGATAGGCCACCAGGTGGCAGAGGAGCTGGGCGTGGGCTATGACGAGTACATCGGCGACTCGATCTACCTGTGGATACAGGAGGCCCGGGAGGCTAGAGACCTCGTCGAAAGGACCGCTGGCTACCAGGCTACCGCGCTAGCCTGGATGAACCTATGCAAGCGACCGGCAATTGAGGGGATAGACCTTCAAGAAGATAGCGAGCCGGAGCTTCCGAAAGGAGATAGACAGAGGCGCCTGGTCAACGAGGGCTCCCTGGTCCAGGCGAGGGAAGAACGGCTACAGGCAACCTGGGCTATAAAGCTGAAAGAGGAGCTAGAGCTCTGCGGAGCCCCAGTCTTGAAGAAACTGGAAGGAAGCCTGGATCCGGATAGAGCTATCCTGGCGCTGGCGGGAAAAACCCGGGCTAGCACCTTGAAGCGATGGCCGTCCTCCGGGGCTACCGGCGGACCTGGCAGATTATATCATCGCTAGAGGAGATGAACCCTGCGGCAGAACCGTCCCAGAGGCTATCCTCAAGGCGATCTGCTGGATAGAGCGCGTGGCTGAGTGGTCTTCCGAGGCTAGGGCTACCCATGGAAGAATTGCCTGGGCCATCAAGGATACGGTGGTTGAAAGGCTATCGTGGAAGGCACCGTGGACGCGGAGAGCACCGAGGTACCCGGCGGCTATCCTGGTGAGATGGGAAAGGCTAGTCCTCGACGCAAGCGTTGCGGTGGGCTGGAGAGTCTGGGCCTGGGCTAAGCTCCTGAAGGCTTGGGGAAGCCTCCGGTGGTCAGATCTCCAGGCTATGATCCCGAACGAATTGGCGATGGTGGAAGGTCGGCTATCGACCATCCTGAGGAGGACAAAAACCAACGGGGCTAACAGACGCATCCGTGAGCTACCCGTATGCGTTTCGGAGAGAGCCTACTTCGAGGACCCAGCCTGGCTATTGGTTGGCTTCAACCTGATAAAGAACCACGCGGGCTATCAGCGGGACTACCTGATGCCGCGGCTCGGGGATAAGGGTGCCTTGGAAAAGAAGATGGCTACCTACGCCGACGCGATGGTAGCAACGGCCGGGCTACTGGCTATGGTGGGGATACCAGTGGTGGCGAGGGGCTACTGGTCAGAGCACAGCGAGAGGGCAGTGCTACCCACCGGCTTGAGCCTGAAACCGATACCTCCGGCGGATAGAGACATGCTGGGGAGATGGAAACCAGAGGGATCGGATACCTACATCCGCTCCTACGGCGGCCGGGTGGCTAGACTCCAGGCCATCTACGCGGAGGCGGCTAGGGCGCGAGACCGGGAGGAGCAGCTAGACGAGAGAGAGATTGCGGGCGACCTCGGTGGCTGGCTCTTCCGCACTGGCAAGGCTACCGAGCAGGACGCCGACAAGCTGGCTGGAGAACTGCGGCGAGAATGGGCTAGCGAGCGCATCGTGGAGTTGGTGGCTAATCCCGGGCTACCCGAAGAAGCTGTGGCGAGCGATCCTCCCGAAGATGGACCCGAAGAATCGGCTAGTGAGCCGGAGCTGGGACCGGAGCCGCACCGGAACCGGCCGAGGCAGCTACTTAAGAAGGCTGGGTGTACCAGCTACATCATAGTAGAGCTTCCCGGTAAGAAGTTTCGGCTACACAAAGGGGGGCCAGGCCGGGTGCTGGACGGGCCGTCGCCGGAGATTTAAGAACTGCCAGGAATTCTCGGCTAGACCGGAGCCCGATCAGTACACTCACGTTTGCCGGCTATGCTGGCCGAAGGGCCAGGGTGAAGTGCCCCCGTCTAGTGATAGCGACACCTCTCAGGCGAGCACCGGAGACCAGGCACCGGGGCCGGGAGAGGAAGATGCTTCGGAAGGGGCCCCGGCGGCAGAGCTGTCGGGGGGACCCCCAGGGATAGTACCCCATTTCCCGATGGCGCCGTTCCCGGCTATCCCGTTTGGCTGGGGTCAGCATTTTCCAAACTGAGTGGATAGCGCACGGGGGAAACAGCGGGGCCGGGGAGTACGCGGGGATACTTCTGGGGGGATGCCTCTCGGGATATACTCTTTCCTTCCCATCCCTCTGTGGGGCCGTGGGTCTCGGGGGAGAAAGAAGGGAAGAGGGGAGAGAGTGAGAAAGAGAGGAGAGAATCACGTTCTTGCACTTGTGCTTCTTGTTGTCTTGCTGGCTAGGACGTAGGTTGCGAGGTTCTCAGGCAGGCTAGACGGCATGCGCGCATGTGTTGCTTGTGAGCTACGATGGGCTAGCAATTTGCACAAACGAAACCGCCGGGGCTACTGTGGCTAGAAGGGTGGCTTAACGGACCACCAAGTTTGAGGAGAGCCCACCTAGTGGGCGAGCCTTCGCGCCCTAGTGGCCGGATAGCGGCCCATGGATAGATCGGCCAATTGGGCCGATCAGTCTGAGCAGGCTAGTGTGCTTGCACAGAGGATAGAGATCCTCCAACTGCTAGACGAATGGATGGAGGTCGACGCTGCGAGCTTGGCCGAACAGCTATACGAGAGGCTAAGCTTGGATAAGCTCCACGAGCTACTGCAGCTAGCCCGAAAGGCGAGAGATACACGGATAGCAGAGCACCAGGAGGGGGCTAGCATCCAGCCGGGAGGCCGGCTCTCCAACAGGCTACTCCAGTACCAGGGGGCTATGTCCTGGGATGACATCTTCTGGGGGCTTGAGGCTAGCCTCTCGCGGACAGAGGCCCAATACTTGGAGGGCCGGATAGCCAAGAACCGCCAGCTGGCGGGGCTACGTTCGCATCGTCCAGGCGAGACGCTAGAAGAAGAATCCGTGCAGAGCGAGGAGGATACACCCTGGAAGGGAGAGAGTGCCGAGGATGCAGCGGCGGCTAGTGACCTCGGCCCCGGCCAGGCCAAACTGGATATGCTTCAGGAGATGATGCTGCAGATGCAGATGCAGCAGGCTAAGATGGTGGAGCTGGAGAGAGAGCTCCGGGCTACAACCCCTGCGGCTAGGCAAGAGGAGACCCAGGCTAGGGGGTCAGAGGAGGCCAGCACAGGGGCCAGACACCAGGCGAGGGATCCCGCCGGGCGAGGCTTTCGGCAAGCCCCAAACCGGCTAGGGGTGCGAGGGTCCAGACTAAGGCTAAGAACGAGGAGAGGAGCCAGGCTACGGAGGGAGCGGCTACCACGCTGCCTTTCTCTGCACGGCCCATGGAGCCGGCCGAGGCCTTAAACAGGCTAGGGGGGCAGCCGCGGATAGCTCGGAGAGGCTAAAGTCGAGCACAGAGTACCCGCTGCCCGGCGAGAGCATGAAGACTTTCTTGGCTAGATGCATGCAAGGCTACGGGGAGATGCATGCAAGGCTACCGGGGTCCACCGGGCGACGTCCCGGCCTATGTGGCTAGGATGGAGCAGATCTACCGGATAGGGACCTTCCAAGAGCTAGACCCGAACGAGCCGGAGAGTACAGGGGATAGGCCACGGCGCCGGCCTCCGGGTCCAGGCGAGCCAGGCTACGATCCCTTCCCGGCTATCCGCCCACAGCCCAAGAGTGGGTCGAAAGGGCGAGGGAAGGAAGGCTATATCCACCCGGAGTCCAACCATCCGGTGGATAGACGGCTAGGAGCGGGCCGCTACAATGAGGCCCAATCAAAGGCTATGGCTGAGGACGGCCGGATAGCGCCGGAGAGAGCGGCCCTCCAGCAAGGAGCCGCGGCTAACATCAACCTGGATAGGCCGACCACCCGGCTAATTCGAGAAGAGCCAGAGGTCGTGCATCGGCTAATGGCGCCCCCGCCGACGGCTAGTCAAGCCAAGGGGCGACCCTGGGGCCCGAGCGGCGGTATGGTCGACCAGACCTGGCTATACAATGCAAAGGCTAACTGGCCCCTCAACAGCTACGAGAAGGGCGACCGCCGGGATAGAGCTCTTTCGCAGCTGACGGATAGAGGGCGAAGTGTCCGCAAAGGAGGGATACACGACCCGCCTTGGCTATATCAGCTCACCGATGACGACTACATCGCGGTTAGCAACAAGGCGGAGAGTGCCCTGCAGCTAGTGGATAGAATCCCTGAGCAGGGGTGGATAAGATGCCGAGCCAACGGGGCTACACCTGGCGTAGGTCGCTGGGAGCCCGCCGGGGCTATCTTCAGATGTATGTACGTAGGACCTTTAGGGTCTATTTGGCGCGGGCCTCTGCTCTGTGTATCAATTAAATCCCGGGCCCAGCCCCAGCCCCGGCCCACCCCAACCCAGCACGAAATAAATTTTTTAAATTCCTTAAATTCTTTAAAAATTAAATCGGCCGGAATTAAATTTTAAAGAATTTAAAAAATTTAAAAACGAAAAATTCTTTAAAAATTAAATCGGCCGGAATTAAATTTTAAAGAATTTAAAAAATTTAAAAACGAAAAATTCTTTAAAAATTAAATCGGCCGGAATTAAATTTTAAAGAACTTAAAAAAAATTATAAAAGAAAAATCTTTAAATTCTTTAAAAATTAAATCGGCCGGAATTAAATTTTAAAGAATTTAAAGAATTTAAAGACTTTAAAAAATTTAAATCCCGGGTCCCAGCCCCAGCCCCGGCCCACCCCAACCCAGCACGAAATAAATTTTTTAAATTCCTTAAATTCTTTAAAAATTAAATCGGCCGGAATTAAATTTTAAAGAATTTAAAAAATTTAAAAAAGAAAAATTCTTTAAATTCTTTAAAAATTAAATCGGCCGGAGTTAAATTTTAAAGAATTTAAAGAATTTAAAAAAATTTAAATCCCGGGCCCCAGCCCCAGCCCCGGCCCACCCCAACCCAGCACGAAATAAATTTTTTAAATTCCTTAAATTCTTTAAAAATTAAATCGGCCGGAATTAAATTTTAAAGAATTTAAAAAATTTAAAAAAGAAAAATTCTTTAAATTCTTTAAAAATTAAATCGGCCGGAATTAAATTTTACAGAATTTAAAGAATTTAAAAAATTTGAATCCCGGGCCCCAGCCCCAGCCCCGGCCCACCCCAACCCAGCACGAAATAATTTTTTTAAATTCCTTAAATTCTTTAAAAATTAAATCGGCCGGAATTAAATTTTAAAGAATTTAAAAAATCTAAAAACGAAAAATTCTTTAAAAATATTCGGCCTGAATTAAATTTTGAAGAATTTAGAAAATTTAAAAACAAAAAAATCTTTAAAAATTAAATCGGCCGGAATTAAATTTTAAAGAATTTAAAAAATTTAAAAAAGAAAAATTCTTTAAATTCTTTAAAAATTAAATCGGCCGGAGTTAAATTTTAAAGAATTTAAAGAATTTAAAAAAATTTAAATCCCGGGCCCCAGCCCCAGCCCCGGCCCACCCCAACCCAGCACGAAATAAATTTTTTAAATTCCTTAAATTCTTTAAAAATTAAATCGGCCGGAACTAAATTTTAAAGAATTTAAAAAAATTAAAAAAGAAAAATTCTTTAAATTCTTTAAAAATTAAATCGGCCGGAATTAAATTTTAAAGCATTTAAAGAATTTAAAGAATTTAAAAAATTTAAATCCCGGGCCCCAGCCCCAGCCCCGGCCCACCCCAACCCAGCACGAAATAATTTTTTTAAATTCCTTAAATTCTTTAACAATTAAATCGGCCGGAATTAAATTTTAAAGAATTTAAAAAATTTAAAAAAGAAAAATTCTTTAAATTCTTTAAAAATTAAATCGGCCGGAATTAATTTTTAAAGAATTTAAAGAATTTAAAGAATTTAAAAAATTTAAATCCCGGGCCCCAGCCCCAGCCCCGGCCCACTCCGGAATTAATTTTTAAAGAATTTAAAGAATTTAAAGAATTTCAAGAATTTAAAAAATTTAAATCCCGGGCCCCAGCCCCAGCCCCGGCCCACTCCGGAATTAATTTTTAAAGAATTTAAAGAATTTAAAAAAATTAAATCCCGGGCCCCAGCCCCAGCCCCGGCCCACTCCGGAATTAATTTTTAAAGAATTTAAAGAATTTAAAGAATTTCAAGAATTTAAAAAAATTAAATCCCGGGCCCCAGCCCCAGCCCCAGCCCCGGCCCACTCCGGAATTAATTTTTAAAGAATTTAAAGAATTTAAAGAATTTAAAAAATTTAAATCCCGGGGCCCCAGCCCCAGCCCCGGCCCACTCCGGAATTAATTTTTAAAGAATTTAAAGAATTTAAAAAATTTAAATCCCGGGCCCCAGCCCCAGCCCGGCCCACCGGCTCAGCCCCAGCCCCGCCCCTCCCGGCCCCCAGCCCCCTCCCCCAACCTCCTCCCCCGCCCATCCAGCCAGCCTCCGACCCCAGCCCAACCCCAGCCCAGGCCCGAGGGAGGGCCCCAGCCCCCGGCGACACCCCTTGCGATTTGATTTTGGAACCTATTTGTTGAAAAAACCTTTAGGGGGACACTCATTGCGATCTGTGATGCTAGTAATGGAGTTCTTACACAACCTTAGTTAGGGGGACACCCCTTGTGATTCGTGTTTTTGAAACATATTTATTACAAAAACCCTTAGGGTGACACCCCTTGCGATCTATGGTTTTCGGATCTGAGTTACAGGTGTTTTGCTGGACCACAGGTCACTTCCGCCAGATTTTGCCAGCAGATGTGTGAAATCTCTTGTTTTAGTATTTACAGGTGTTTTGCTGGACCACAGGTCACTTCCGCCAGATTTTGCCAGCAGATGTGTGAAATCCCTAGCCCTTGTTTTCATGCGGTATTTACAGGTGTTTTGCTGGACCACAGGTCACTTCCGCCAGATTTTGCCAGCAGATGTGTGAAATCCCTAGCCCTTGTTTTCATGCGGTATTTACAGGTGTTTTGCTGGACCACAGGTCACTTCCGCCAGATTTTGCCAGCAGATGTGTGAAATCCCTAGCCCCTGCTTTAGCGCGGTATTTACAAGTGTTTTGCTGGACCACAGGTCACTTCCGCCAGATTTTGCCAGCAGATGTGTGAAATCCCTAGCCCTTGTTTTCACGCGGTATTTACAGGTGTTTTGCTGGACCACAGGTCACTTCCGCCAGATTTTGCCAGCAGATGTGTGAAATCCCTAGCCCTTGTTTTCACGCGGTATTTACAGGTGTTTTGCTGGACCACAGGTCACTTCCGCCAGATTTTGCCAGCAGATGTGTGAAATCCCTAGCCCTTGTTTTCATGCGGTATTTACAGGTGTTTTGCTGGACCACAGGTCACTTCCGCCAGATTTTGCCAGCAGATGTGTGAAATCCCTAGCCCTTGTTTTCACGCGGTATTTACAGGTGTTTTGCTGGACCACAGGTCACTTCCGCCAGATTTGCCAGCAGATGTGTGAAATCCCTAGCCCTTGTTTTCATGCGGTATTTACAGGTGTTTTGTTGGACCACAGGTCACTTCCGCCAGATTTTGCCAGCAGATGTGTGAAATCCCTAGCCCCTGCTTTAGCGCAGTATTTACAGGTGTTTTGCTGGACCACAGGTCACTTCCGCCAGATTTTGCCAGCAGATGTGTGAAATCCCTAGTCCTTGTTTTCATGCGGTATTTACAGGTGTTTTGCTGGACCACAGGTCACTTCCGCCAGATTTTGCCAGCAGATGTGTGAAATCCCTAGCCCTTGGTTTCATGCGGTATTTACAGGTGTTTTGCTGGACCACAGGTCACTTCCGCCAGATTTTGCCAGCAGATGTGTGAAATCCCTAGCCCTTGTTATAGCGCGATATTTACATGCTTTCTGCTCGGTCGCGGCTCGGGCAGGGAAGGCTGGGCGTGCGGAAGCAGGCAGCCGTGCCCACTCCTCATCCCTCGTCCTCCTCCCATACCCCTCCCTCCCTCTCCCTATCCCTCCCACTACCCCCTCCCCTCACCTTCCTCACTCTCCCCCACCTCCACTCCCTCTACCTCTCCTCTTCCCCTTTCTCTCTCCTGGAATCTCCACCCTCCCCCACCCTCCCTTCTCTCCTTCTTAAATATCCCCCTAAGGTTTTGTGAAAACTCAGATCCCAAAACCACAGATCTTAAGGGGTGTCCCCCTAAAGGTTTTCATGACAAGTAAGTGCAAAAAGCACAAATCGCAAGGGGTGTCCCCCTTAAGGTTTTGTGAAGATTCAAATCCCAAAACCACAGATCTTAAGGGGTGTCCCCTAAAGGTTTTCATGACAAGTAAGTTCAAAAATCACAAATCGCAAGGGGTGTCGCCCTAATATTTTGTAAGAACTCAGATCCAAAAATCACAGATCGCACGGGGTGTGCCCCTCTCAGGCTTTGTAAGAACTCAGATCCAAAAATCACACATCGCAAGGAGCGTCCCCCTAAAGGCGTTTGTAAATGATCCACCCTGTCCCTCTCACTTGCCTCCTACCTCCCCCACTCCTAACTCATTCCTTCCCTTCCCATCTCATGTCTCCTCACCTCCCATCACTTTTTCTCCCATCCACTCATCTTCTTATCATCTTCTTATCACCTTCATCACTTTTTAATTTGTCTTATGGGGTCTATAGAGCCCATATAGAAAGCTTCATAGATATATAAACCTTACAGATCCTCGAGATAAAGAACTTGTAGGAACCGCTTATGTTTCCCACAAATGGAGTCCTTTATAAAAAATCTTTGAAAGATCGATTCTATGGAGCCCTCATACACAGTCTTTATATACTCCTTATAGAAATCTATAGATCCTTTGTACAGATCCCTGATATGGAACCCTTTGTAGAAAACCCTTAGACTATACAATCCAAAAAACGCACCCACCCTCCACTCCCTCTACCTCTGCACCCATCTCCCCACTCCCTCCTCTTCCCCTCCCTTTGTCCACCCGCCCTCCCCTCTCCCCACCTTTTCCTTGAACTTCAGGGCTTGTTTGAGGGTTCAGGCTCAGGGTGTAGTTTAGGGTTTAGGGGTTTAGGGGGGTTCAGGGGTTCAGAGTTTGGGCTTTAGGGTTTACGGTTGCTTCGGCAAAGAGTGAGACAGGGCCCGTGGATTGGGGACAGAACTTTTCCCAGCTTGTTCATCTTGCTTAGGCGAAGAGGCATGATAATATTGAAGCTGCTCGTACCGCTTCAGACTGCGTTCCGACCCTTATAGAATTCCTGACATACGTCGCCCGCCTATTGGAGTCTCACTATATGCTGCCAGGTACTCACCACGAGCTGACTATGCTTGTCATGTGACGCCTGTCAACGCCCGGCCTCCCATTGCGAGGGCGTCTCCAGCTGTCCTGGCTGCTCAGGATTTTTCGCCTGCGGCCTGCGCTTGCATCCTCTTCGGGGATCGGGTCGACGCTAAAGGGCACAAAGGTGTGGCGTGCAGGGGACTTCGTGGTCGGGCGCTCCCGGCTTGCGGAGCGACGCTCGACCGACTCCATGAAGTCATCTATCCCACGAAGAATGGCCTCGGTTTTTGCGCTCCCTCTACCTCCTCTCTCCACCCACCCTCTTCTCCCTGTTCCTCTCCACCCTCTCCCCACTCACTCACCCAACCCACTCAGCCCGGCCAGGCTCCCCAGCTGGCCCTGCCTCAAAGCAAGCCGGGCGTGCTGGCCGTGGATCTCAGCAGGCCCCTGCCCACCCTCGAGAGCCCACCAGGCTCAGCAGGCCAGGCAACATTGTTTCTTATCCACTTTCACCTATTCCCCCGCTTCAGTCCATGCCCTACCTTTCACTCCTTTCCAGACCCTTCTGATATGAGTAAAATGAGAGGAGGAGGTCAGAGGGACGAAGAACAGCTCTCTCCATTACTTTCTCATCTGCTTTGACCCCTTCCCTTTCCTGGCTCCATGCATGCCCTGCGAGAAGAGAAGAATAAGAGAGAAAAGAGGAAGAGCAGAGGAGAAACTGGTTTCCCCTCTTTCATTACGTAGCATTTCTTTTGGCCACTTCCTCCACACTTCTCGTATCTTCCTCTCTCTTCTTCCTCTGCTGGGCTTGAAGCTCTCTCTCGCCCTCTCCGCAACTCTCTTCTTTCTGTCGAGCGGACGAGCGGTGGGAGAGGAAGGGCACAAGGTGAGTGAAGACGAGAACACTTCTTCCTTGTCTTCCTCCACAACCTCTTCCTGGTTTTTACCAATGAGACGGTGAGATAGGACAAGCAAGGCACTTTCGACTGCTTTCTGCATCGCTTCCCCTCCCCTCCTTTCTCTCACTCTCTGCCTCTGTTTTTGCTGGTCTTTCTCTCTTACTTTCTCTCTTTGTTTCTGTGTTTGTTTCCTTATGGCTCTCGTTCTTCTTCTGCCCTTCTCGGATTGTCTCTCCGCTTCTGTTGTCTTTCTCTTACTCCCTTGTCTTCTTCCTTGTGAATTGTCCTTCTTCCTTCTGAGTGATAGAGGGAGAAGGACGGGAGGCAGGAAAGGCAGGAGGAGAAGGAATAGGGGGCAAGCGATTCTTTCCAAGCGAACATAATAGGCGGAGAGAAGCGGAAAGGGAATGTGCAGAAGTAGACGGGAAGGGAGGGAGGGAGAAAGAGGGATCTGGAGAGAACAATGAAAAGGAGGATGGATGAGGTGATGAGAAGAGTGCCCTTTGCATGCCCTGAACTCTCCGTTCCTTTCATTTCTCCTTCCTTATGAAGATGAATAGGGTAAGAGAAGAGGAAGAAGGCGAAGGGCAAGGAAGTAAGAGAGGCGAGCGAAGGAGGAATTCTCCTTTCTTCTCCGAACCGTCTTCCCGCATCTCACCGCTTCCTTTCTGTTGTCTGCTCTTCTTTCCTTATGTCTTCGCAGAGCCCTTCCTCCTTATCCTTTTCTTTCCTCTGGTCATTCAAAAAGGAAACGATGAGGAGACGCGAACTGATTCTCCTTGCTCCTTCTTACCACACTCTGCTTCTCTACATCCCCCTGCTTTCTTTATACTCGGTTTGGTGTTCATGTCCTCGGGAGGCCCCCTTAGGGAGGAAGTTGGTGGCTTCCAGAAAGTTGTGGAAGTGTCTGAAGGCGCCTACAAGCCTCCTCGAAGCCCTCGCGAGGCCCGGAGTCCTTTGAGATACGGCAACACTGGTACTCTCTCGCTTCTTCTGTGTCCTTCTTCCTAGTCTTCCTCGTTTCCCTTTCTTTCGCACTCGACTTCCCCCACTCTCTGTCTATGACTTTCTCTTATCCACTTTCACCTATTGCCTCGCTTCAGTCCATGCCCTAGCCTTCACTCCTTTCCAACCCCTTCTGACATGAGCAAGCATCAGGAGAATGAGAGGAGGAGGTGAAAGGGACGAAGAACAGCTCTCTCCGCTACTTTCTCTCATCCGCTTTGACCCCTTCCCTTTCCTAGCTCCATGTGCCCTTTGCTAAGAGAAAAATAAGAGAGAAAAGAGGAAGAACAGAGGAGACAGGGGCTTCCGCCCTTTCATTACGTAGCTTTGGCTTACGCTTCTTTCTTGTGAATCGGTCCTTCTTCCTTCTGAGTGATAGAGGGAGAAGGACGGGAGGCAGGAAAGCCAGGAGGAGAAGGAATAGGGCAAGCGATTTTATCAAAGCGAACATAATAGGCGGAGAGAAGCGGAAAAGGGAATGTGCAGAAGTAGACGGGAAGGGAGGGAGAGAGAAAGAGGGATCTGGAGAGAACAATGAAAAGGAGGATGGATGAGGTGATGAGAAGAGTGCCCTTTGCATGCCCTGAACTCTCCGTTCCTTTCATTTCTCCTTCCTTATGAAGATGAATAGGGTAAGAGAAGAGGAAGAAGGCGAAGGGCAAGGAAGTAAGAGAGGCGAGCGAAGGAGGAATTCTCCTTTCTTTCCGAACCGTCTTCCCGCATCTTACCGCTTCCTTTCTGTTGTCTGCTCTTCTTTCCTGATGTCTTCGCAGAGCCTTTCCTCCTTCTTATCCTTTTCTTTCCTCTGGTCATTCAAAGAGGAAACGATGAGGAGACGCGAACTGATTCTCCTTGCTCCTTCTTACCACACTCTGCTTCTCTACATTATACTCGGTTTGGTGTTCATGTCCTTGGGAGGCTCCCTTAGGGAGGAAGTTGGTGGCCTCCAGAAAGTTGTGGAAGTGCCTGAAGGCGCCTACAAGCCTCCTGCCTCAAAGCAAGCCGGGCGTGCTGGCCGTGGATCTCAGCAGGCCCCTGCCCACCCTCGAGAGCCCACCAGGCTGAGCTGTCAGCAGGCCAGGCCGCAGGCAAGCTGCGAGCTGGCCGCCTTCGGCAAGCTGTCTAACATTGTTTCTTATCCACTTTCACCTATTCCCCCGCTTCAGTCCATGCCCTACCTTTCACTCCTTTCCAGACCCTTCTGATATGAGTAAAATGAGAGGAGGAGGTCAGAGGGACGAAGAACAGCTCTCTCCATTACTGTCTCATCTGCTTTGACCCCTTCCCTTTCCTGGCTCCATGCATGCCCTGCGAGAAGAGAAGAATAAGAGAGAAAAGAGGAAGAGCAGAGGAGAAACTGGTTTCCCCTCTTTCATTACGTTCTCGCCCTCTCCGCAACTCTCTTCTTTCTGTCGAGCGGACGAGCGGTGGGAGAGGAAGGGCACAAGGTGAGTGAAGACGAGAACACTTCTTCCTTGTCTTCCTCCACAACCTCTTCCTGGTTTTTTACCAATGAGACGGTGAGATAGGACAAGCAAGGCACTTTCCATGAGCAAGCATCAGGAGAATGAGAGGAGGAGGTGAGAGGGACGAAGAACAGCTCTCTCCGCTACTTTCTCTCATCCGCTTTGACCCCTTCCCTTTCCTAGCTCCATGTGCCCTTTGCTAAGAGAAAAATAAGAGAGAAAAGAGGAAGAACAGAGTAGACAGGGGCTTCCGCCCTTTCATTACGTAGCTTTGGCTTACGCTTCTTTCTTGTGAATCGTCCTTCTTCCTTCTGAGTGATAGAGGGAGAAGGACGGGAGGCAGGAAAGCCAGGAGGAGAAGGAATAGGGCACGCGATTTTATCAAAGCGAACATAATAGGCGGAGAGAAGCGGAAAAGGGAATGTGCAGAAGTAGACGGGAAGGGAGGGAGAGAGAAAGAGGGATCTGGAGAGAACAATGAAAAGGAGGATGGATGAGGTGATGAGAAGAGTGCCCTTTGCATGCCCTGAACTCTCCGTTCCTTTCATTTCTCCTTCCTTATGAAGATGAATAGGGTAAGAGAAGAGGAAGAAGGCGAAGGGCAAGGAAGTAAGAGAGGCGAGCGTAGGAGGAATTCTCCTTTCTTCTCCGAACCGTCTTCCCGCATCTCACCGCTTCCTTTCTGGTGTCTGCTCTTCTTTCCTGATGTCTTCGCAGAGCCTTTCCTCCTTCTTATCCTTTTCTTTCCTCTGGTCATTCAAAGAGGAAACGATGAGGAGACGCGAACTGATTCTCCTTGCTCCTTCTTACCACACTCTGCTTCTCTACATCCCCCTGCTTTCTTTATACTCGGTTTGGTGTTCATGTCCTTGGGAGGCTCCCTTAGAGAGGAAGTTGGTGGCCTCCAGAAAGTTGTGGAAGTGCCTGAAGGCGCCTACAAGCCTCCTGCCTCAAAGCAAGCCGGGCGTGCTGGCCGTGGATCTCAGCAGGCCCCTGCCCACCCTCGAGAGCCCGCCAGGCTCAGCTGTCAGCAGGCCAGGCCGCAGGCAAGCTGCGAGCTGGCCGCCTTCGGCAAGCTGTCTAACATTGTTTCTTATCCACTTTCACCTATTCCCCCGCTTCAGTCCATGCCCTACTTTTCACTCCTTTCCAGACCCTTCTGATATGAGTAAAATGAGAGGAGGAGGTCAGAGGGACGAAGAACAGCTCTCTCCATTACTTTCTCATCTGCTTTGACCCCTTCCCTTTCCTGGCTCCATGCATGCCCTGCGAGAAGAGAAGAATAAGAGAGAAAAGAGGAAGAGCAGAGGAGAAACTGGTTTCCCCTCTTTCATTACGTAGCATTTCTTTTGGCCACTTCCTCCACACTTCTCGTATCTTCCTCTCTCTTCTTCCTCTGCTGGGCTTGAAGCTCTCTCTCGCCCTCTCCGCAACTCTCTTCTTTCTGTCGAGCGGACGAGCGGTGGGAGAGGAAGGGCACAAGGTGAGTGAAGACGAGAACACTTCTTCCTTGTCTTCCTCCACAACCTCTTCCTGGTTTTTTACCAATGAGACGGTGAGATAGGACAAGCAAGGCACTTTCGACTGCTTTCTGCATCGCTTCCCCTCCCCTCCTTTCTCTCACTCTCTGCCTCTGTTTTTGCTGGTCTTTCTCTCTTACTTTCTCTCTTTGTTTCTGTGTTTGTTTCCTTATGGCTCTCGTTCTTCTTCTGCCCTTCTCGGATTGTCTCTCCGCTTCTGTTGTCTTTCTCTTACTCCCTTGTCTTCTTCCTTGTGAATTGTCCTTCTTCCTTCTGAGTGATAGAGGGAGAAGGACGGGAGGCAGGAAAGGCAGGAGGAGAAGGAATAGGGGGCAAGCGATTCTTTCCAAGCGAACATAATAGGCGGAGAGAAGCGGAAAGGGAATGTGCAGAAGTAGACGGGAAGGGAGGGAGGGAGAAAGAGGGATCTGGAGAGAACAATGAAAAGGAGGATGGTGAGGTGATGAGAAGAGTGCCCTTTGCATGCCCTGAACTCTCCGTTCCTTTCATTTCTCCTTCCTTATGAAGATGAATAGGGTAAGAGAAGAGGAAGAAGGCGAAGGGCAAGGAAGTAAGAGAGGCGAGCGAAGGAGGAATTCTCCTTTCTTCTCCGAACCGTCTTCCCGCATCTTACCGCTTCCTTTCTGTTGTCTGCTCTTCTTTCCTTATGTCTTCGCAGAGCCCTTCCTCCTTATCCTTTTCTTTCCTCTGGTCATTCAAAAAGGAAACGATGAGGAGACGCGAACTGATTCTCCTTGCTCCTTCTTACCACACTCTGCTTCTCTACATCCCCCTGCTTTCTTTATACTCGGTTTGGTGTTCATGTCCTCGGGAGGCCCCCTTAGGGAGGAAGTTGGTGGCCTCCAGAAAGTTGTGGAAGTGTCTGAAGGCGCCTACAAGCCTCCTCGAAGCCCTCGCGAGGCCCGGAGTCCTTTGAGATACGGCAACACTGGTACTCTCTCGCTTCCTCTTCTGTGTCCTTCTTCCTAGTCTTCCTCGTTTCCTCTTTCTTTCGCACTCGACTTCCCCCACTCTCTGTCTATGACTTTCTCTTATCCACTTTCACCTATTGCCTCGCTTCAGTCCATGCCCTAGCCTTCACTCCTTTCCAACCCCTTCTGACATGAGTAAGCATCAGGAGAATGAGAGGAGGAGGTGAGAGGGACGAAGAACAGCTCTCTCCGTTACTTTCTCTCATCCGCTTTGACCCCTTCCCTTTCCTAGCTCCATGCATGCCCTGCGCTAAGAGAAAAACAAGAGAGCAAAGAGGAAGAAGAGGAGACAGGGGCTTCCGCCCTTTCAATACGTAGCTTTGGCTTACGCTTCTTCTGGCCACCCCTTGCCCCCTTCTCTTATCTTCCTCTCTCTTCTTCCTCTGCTGGGCTTGAAGCTCTCCCTCGCTCTCTCTGTATCTCTCTTCTTTCTGTCATTTCTCAATCTCGTCCTTTCCCTTGTCCACTTTCCTTCCTGGTTCCCACTTTTCCGCCAGACAAGAAAATCAAAGAAAGGAGAGCGGGCGAGCGGTGGGAGAGGAAGGGCACAAGGTGAGTGAAGAGGAGAACACTTCTTCCTCGTCTCCCTCCACAAGCTCTTCCTGGTTTATCACCAATGAGACAGTGTGATAGGACAAGAACAAAGAATGAATAGACGTGGAGGTCAAGGCACTGTCGGCTGCTTTATGCATCGCCTCCTCTTTCTGTCTCTCTTTTTGATTATCTTTCCCCCATATTTTCTCTCTTTGTTTCTGTATTTCGTCCCTTATGGCTCTCTCTCCGTTTCTTTTGTCTGTTTTCTTACTCCCTTGTCTTTCTCCTTGTGAGTCTTCCTTCTTCCTTCTGAGTGATAAGGGGAGAAGGACGGGAGGCAGGGAAGGGAGGAGGAGAAGGAACAGGGCAAGCGATGGGACAAAGAGAGTGAGAGAAAGTTGAAGATAAGTATCAAATCAAGCATAATGTAGTAGGCGAGAGAAGTGGAAAAGTAAATGTGCAGAAGTAGAGAGGAAAGGATGGAGGAGAGAGAGAGAGAGCGAGAGAGAGAGAGAGAGAGGGAGATGGACAACGCAATGAACACGATGAAGGAGGAGATTATGAGGAACAGTGTCACTTGCTCTCCCTGAGCTCTCCGTTCTTGTCGCTTCTCCTTCTAATTGTGAAGAAGGATAGGAGCAGAGAAAAGAAGGCAAGGGCAAAGAAAGTCAAAGAGCCGAGTGAGGGAGGAATCCATCTTCCTTCTCCCAACCATCTTCCTCCATCTTATGTCTTCGCTTCTGTTTTCTATTCCTTCCAGCAAGGGAGCAAGGAAAGAGGGGACAGAAGAGATGAGAGAGCGAGACACG
This sequence comes from Symbiodinium sp. CCMP2592, assembly GCA_905221615.1. Lineage (NCBI taxonomy): Eukaryota > Dinophyceae > Suessiales > Symbiodiniaceae > Symbiodinium > Symbiodinium sp. CCMP2592. Next base: position 216,560 of record CAJNDT010003935.1, on the reverse strand, counting down.
GCAGAGAGGAAGACAAAGCAAAAAAAGAGAGAGAGAGAGAGAGAGAGAGAGAGAGACAGAGAGAGAGAGAGAGGCGGAAGAGAGACAACGCGAGAGGAAATGAAAAAACGAACCACGTCGAGAGGAACTGACGTCGTCCCTTTGCCCCTCCCTCGTGTTACCCCTGTCATTGACAGCAGAAGGCGACAAGAAAAGAAACAGAAAAAGGATCACTCAAAGGAAGGAGAGAAGGGAGAGACGAGAGAATGAAGAGTTCACTTCGTCCATCTTCATGCCTATTCCTCTGTCATGACTTCAATTTCTGTGTCTTCTTGACAAACGGCAGATTGGATAGGCAGGAAGAGGAACGGGAATGAGAGAAAGACACAGGACGAGAAATACACAAGACAGATTCTTGATGGTTCCCGGCGCGAGAGGGACGGGAGGACATTGTGATAGACTGTGATAGACCCTAAAACCAGCACGGAGAACTTGTGAGAGCGTAAAACCATCTAAATCCTCATAAACTCCAAACCTTAGATCTTCCATAGTATACTGACCCCGGTAAACCATAGTTAGGAGCTAAGACCCTAGACCCTTAAACTCCTGTCGAGACCTTTACACTGTACACGCTTCGGCCTCCCGATGTAACCGTCGTGCCAGACCTTGTCGTCGCCGTGTTGAACCCAGTCGTCGTCGTGCTAAACCGAGTCGTCGTCGTCCTTGTCGCCGTGGTGTTGTTGCAGTTTAAATACAAAGCCCAGCAGGATTGCCAAATAGACCCTAAAGGTCCATGCCACTCAGATGTATAGTGGTTTGCGACCAGTGCGGGATAGAGCAATGCAACAAAAGAATGTGGTATTGCCTGGATACGCACGGGGATAGAGGCCATACGTGCAATGATTGCCGCCCCCCGGCTAGATCGGCTAAAGGGGAAGGCAGGGGCCGAAAGGGCCCGGGCTAGAGCACGAAAGTATGGTTAGAAGACCCCAGACGCATGGCTAGAAGGAAAACGAAGGAGAGCGCCTCGGCTTTGCACATGTCGGCTAGTGTGTTCTGTCGGCAGCAGAAAGAACCGAGAGGTCGGCTAGAGTTTCTTGAAGGCGGAGAGTTTTTCGAGGGCTGGTCGGGAGGGGGGGGGATTTCTCCGGGTCTTGTCTGGGGGGGTCCCTCCTTCTTTCCCAACTCTCGGGCTACGGGCGGCTCTGGTGTGGGGGGGGCTAAGCTGTACCCACGGATGCTAGAGCTTTCAATTTCAAGAGACGACCCTAGCTTTACAGCCGGCTAGCTCTGCACGAGCTAGGCACCGTCATGGCTTCGGTTCCTGACCCAGCGGAGCTAGCAAAAGGCTCCACGGATTTTCGCTATCTCCTGACCCAGAATAGGGTCCCGGAGACTTCCCAGGCTACATTGTTCAAGGCCGGGATAGATACGATCGCAAAGTTCTCGGCGAGTTTCAAGGACGAAGCCGATCTGAAATCGGTGCTAGCGAAGGACTTCTCGATAGAGCCAGAAAGTTCTTTGGTGAACAGGGCGCTAGCGGCTGCCTTTGTGGTGGCCTGGAGCGCAGCCCAGGCTCGTACCCGCGAACAGGCGGATAGAGAAGCGGCTAGCGAAGTCCGGGAATGGGCAAAACCCATCCCACAGACGGAGTATATGGCTATGCGCCATGCCTTTGCGCAGAAGTTTGGTGAGCCCGAGGATAAGCACATTCCTGCCAAGGAATACATTGAGCGGAAGCTTCACGAGCTAGAAACGGGCGAGTTCAGGGCAGAACCCTTGAACGAGGTGCTGTCCAGAGACGAGATTGACCCTGACGTGCTAGTCCCTCAATGGGATAGCAAAGGCACCGCCCTCATGCTCAAGAAGGCTACCTCGAAAGGGGCTATGCCATCAGGCCCAGAGCAGCTTCGGCTCCGGCTAACGGTGATGCAGAATGCCCTTCTCATGATAGGCTTGCAGCACCCGGGGCGATCCGAGCTGAAGGATATCGATTTCCAGCTCTTTGAGAAATACAAAGATTACTTGCTAGGTGACTTTTGCTACGGGCTACGCTCCAACGAGGCTAGCGGCTCCCTGGCTCCGCCCTGGACCTTGGTGCTATCCTACGAGAATGCTATCAGGAAGCAGACCTACAAGCAAATGGTCCTCAAGGGGATAGGCTTCGCCGACGCGCTAGTCCAGTCCTGGAAGGATGCGGCTACGAAGGAGCGCCACTTCACAACTCCGCTAGCCCTTTGTGCTAAGCGGCCGCAACCCTGGTCGTGGGATAACACGCAGCCGGATAAGCCCACCAAGGGGCGCAAGGGCAAAGGCAAGGGCAAGGACGGCAAGGATAGCAACAAGAAGGCGAAGACGGGCACCTTCAACCGCACCGAGGATAACAAGCCGATTTGTTTTCGGTTTAATTTGAAGGGCGGCTGTAAGAAGGGGGATAAGTGCCACTTTGTGCACGTGTGCACGAAGTGCCGGGGCCAGCACTCGGCCCTCAACTGCCCGGGTGCGGCTACACCTTCGACTGCGGCTAACTGACTTCCTGTGCCACCGACAGCAACTCTACCGGCGGCTACCCCGGCTACACCGCCTACCAGCCGTCGGCTACAGGTCTTGTACCTCTTTTCCGGCCGGGAGAGACAGGGAAGCTTCCAGTGGCATCTCCGACGGCTAGCTTCCACTTTCAACGTCGATGTGGATATACGCTGTGGCGAGGAATCCTTCGATCGACCTGGCTACCTCCAAAGCGAGATCCACATATCTCGCTACGGTCCAGTCTGGCTCCTGGGACATTGTGGCTATGTCCCCTCCAGTGGCGACCTTTTCCCGGGCTAACCGCAAGGGCCCACGGCCCGTTCGCAGCTTCGGCGAGCCTCGTGGTTTGGCTAAGCTCACCTCAAAGGAGAGAGACCGGGCTATCCTTGGCAACATTTTTGCTGATTTTTCTTTTGAAGTAGCTAAAGCCGCCCTCAGCTCGGCTACCTTCTTCCTCTTGGAGCAACCCGAAGATATGGGGGCTATGCCCACGGGCCCCCACAAAGGGCAACGACCGGCTAGCATGTGGCAGTGGCCTGAGCATACCCACTTGGCTAGTCAAGGGCTACGCTCCGTTGCCCTGCACCTGGATAATTTTGGGGCGACTTCTGCGAAGCCGACAAGACTACTTCTCAAAACAACCTTGGAGATGCCGGCGTGCACGGCTACTGCTGCGACTGCCTCCGGAGAAGGGGGACAACATGTGCAGGATACGACCACACCTGACGACCTCGGCTACGTCACGAACCAACCTGAAGGACCTCGGCTACAGGGAGGCCAAGGTCCACCACGGCGATGCCACCAGACCGATGGGATAAAGGACTTCCACGACGGTGGAGGGCTGTGCTCCCCCGGGCGATGGCCCCGCCACTCAAGGCTACACGCTGCGGGCGAGTCCTGGGACTGGCTACGAACCAAAATTCGGGTGATCGTGGTCAGGCGAGCGGGCTCCGAGAATGAGTTGGAGAAGGAAGCCTTCCGTATGGCTATGGGAGGCGAGGCAGGATGCAAGCTAGCCCGCGACAGCCAGCTACACGAGGAGCTGTTGCAGCTCTTACAGACGTGGATAGAAGGCCAGGACCTCAGTGAACCCGGCATTTCGGATATTCCCCCGGGCCAGCCTCTCCGACTTCGGCTACTTCGGGCGATCCTCGAGGCCGCAGGCGACCCGGATAGAGACTTCCTACGCCGGGCCGAGGAAGGCCTACCTTTGGGGATACTGGAGGGGCTACCTCGGACCCGCATGTGTTCGAAGAGCAGACTTCTTGGCGGCTAGACAACACCCCGTGGGAGCCTGCGCTAGCGTGGGTACCCAACTACTCGTGGGTTAGCGACCACCGGGAATTCGTGCGGGCTAAGTTCGACGAGGACGTGGAGGAGGGCCTCATGGAGAAGATGACCCTTGGCGAGTTCAAAGCAAGGTTTGGCGAGGACAGGGCTATCGCTTCCTTGGCCGTGATAGTCGAAGACGAGGAGAAGGACAAGAAGCGGATAATCCATGACGCCACTCATGGCGTAAGGGTTAACCATCGGATACGAGGTCGGGACAAGATCCGGGCTCCTGGGGCTAGAGAAAAGAAACAGATCCTACGAGAGCTCATCCGATGTGGCGAGGTCGCCTTCTCGGTTGTGGGGGATATCTCGAAGGCACATCGGCGATACAAACATCAGGCTAGCGAGCACGGCTTCATGGGCTGCCAGATAGATACCGAGGAGACGATTCCCGGGGACCCGGATAGCCAGATTGTCTACGTCAATAAGGTGGGCACCTTCGGGCTATCTCCAGCGAGCTACTGGTGGACTAGAATAGCCGCATGTGGGCTACGGGCAACCCATCATCTGTTGGGACCCGGCTATCCCATCGACCTCCTGCTATATGTCGATGACCTCGAGGCCCTGAGAATAGGGACGGAGGGGAGGAAGGGGATTCCTCTGAGTTACCTCCTCCTCTCCGTCCTGGGCTATCCCTTCAAGTGGGCGAAGACTCGGGGTGGCTATAGGGTGGAGTGGCTGGGAATGGAGACGGAGTATTCCTCCCACAGGCTAGGGATGTCGAAGAAGCGCTCGACTTGGCTATCAACCTGGCTAAACGACAAGGTGGCCTCCGGCAAGGTGACCGCCAAGGAGATGCAGCAGGGGCTAGGGAGGCTAGGCTTCGCTGCCATAGCCCTGGATTGGCAGAGGCCTTTTCTGGGACCCCTTCACGCTTGGTGCGCGGCTATCCAGCGGAAGACGGGATACCTCATCATCCCGACGATGCTCCGAGTCCTGATGCGATGGCTAGCCGACAAGCTCGACCAGGGGAAGAGGCTACAACGTCCAGTGACCCTTTACGCCGGGCTACCACCACTGAGCTTTTTCACGGATGCTAAAGCTGAGTCCGATAGGGCCTGGGTAGGGGGCTTTCTGGAGAGATCCGAAGGAAAGCCGGGACCCTGGTTTTCACTAGAGGTGGATAAGGCCTGGGCTCCTTGGGCCTTCTCAAAAGGCGATCCCAAGAAGGTTATAGCTGCGCTAGAACTGCTAGCGACCCTCGTGGGGATACGTCTCTGGGTCCCCGAGGGCGAGGATAGAAAGACCTCGCGAGTAGCCATCCGGGGATATACGGATAACAAGTCCAACGAGGCACTTGTGAAGAAGGCTATGACGACCAAGTATCCATCCATGCTAATTTTAATGGAGGTAGCCGAAGAGCTATCCCAGAAGAACTGCGAGCTACAGCTCCAGTGGATACGGAGAGACATCAACCAGCTAGCGGATGATCTCACCAATGAGGAGTTCAAGGAATTTGACCCCTCTCAAAGGATAGACTTGAAGGGGGAGGAATTCCAGTGGCGTGTCCTGGGCCGGCTACTCGCGCATGCCGATAGCTTCTACAAGGAGCTAGGCACGCGGAAGCGAGGGACCCCGGATAGGGTGTCGAAGTTTAGCCGGAAGTCCAGGAAGCTAGATCCCTGGTAGCCTGAGTGGCGATGCGTGGGGATGGATAGCCGAAGGCTATCGGATATCTCCAGGCGACCTGGGATAGTTGCCACTCCAGACAAAAAGTGTGTCCGTGCTAGCTGAGTGTTCTTGTCTCTCTTGGTCGTCGCTCGGCTAGCTCGCAAGCTAACTACTACTACTACTATCGTCCTGGTGGAGTACCGGGGATAGTGTTGGGATATAGAAGCTAGTGCACGTACCTCGTGACGAGGAACGAGTTACGACTATGTGTGCTAGCTAACCTATTTATACCCGAAGCTATTGAAGGTAGCTTCGTTAGAAACGAAGTTTCGGTCGCTATCGTCGCTCGCAGGGGAGTTGTCTGACATGCGAAGACGGGATAGCTGTGACTTGGAATGGCTACGTGCATTTGTGACCGTGGCCATTCTGGATAAAGTCCCCCATCAGGGGGGTAATTTTGAAGTACCCGCCCTGCCCACCCTGGGGATGGATAGCCGAAGGCTATCGGATATCTCCAGGCGACCTGGGATAGTTGCCACTCCAGACAAAAAGTGTGTCCGTGCTAGCTGAGTGTTCTTGTCTCTCTTGGTCGTCGCTCGGCAAGCTCGCAAGCTAACTACTACTACTACTACTACTACTACTACTACTACTACTACTACTACTACTACTACTACTACTACTACTACTACTACTACTACTATCGTCCTGGTGGAGTACCGGGGATGGTGGTGGGATATAGAAGCTAGTGCACAGACATCGTGCTTCATGTGAAGCCGAGCTCGGCCACAGAATGTGTATACTATCGCTCTCAGAATGGATACTACCTCACGTCTGACCCTATCGCTCCAAAATACATTCAGGCAGTGACGATTCGCGAGAGCGGTGAAAGGGTTGAGTCCACGAATGACTCCCCTCCACTCCCATCCGTGGTGCTGCAGGCCTACCTACGGCCACAATTAGGACAGGCTGGTCGACAAGCGGCCCCGGACAATTCGAAGTCTACGCATGTGCGAGCATACATGCTGCATCCCTTTCTTTCTGCAAATTACCAGGTAACCCACCAAAATGCAATGACCATGTCCTTTTGTGCCCTGCAAGACTTGGCTGGTGGCCCTACCCCCAAGCTCGACATTCAGGCGGGCCTTCTAGTGGTTGGGACTCGCTTAGGTGCACTTCTGCCTGTGATTTGGATGCCCATATCAGCTGCAACCTGCCTAACACATCACCGGGGCCCCCATCAGTCAGTACCGCTCATCACAACGTGTCGTCGGACTCGGACTTCTGGGAGGCACTAGACGAAGAATTCCCGGATGTTGATTGTGACAGCGATGATCTCCTGGATGAGACCACTCCATCGGGAGCGATTCAGGCAGTGCCGTCTGACCCACCTTATCAGCCGGTATTCCCGGGCACTCCTGTGCACAGCGTCTTGGCGCTGGTCAAGAGGTCCACACCCGAGGATAACACTGCCCAAAGCCAAGTGGAGCCGACGAGCCGGCCACAGAGGGCAGCACAACCCAGTCAAGTGGAGGGAAACCGCAAGAGAAAACGGAAGCCCCCACGACAGGAGACCCACCCGACGGCAGCCAGGCGGAGACGACCGATCGACCCGCATGCAACACAGATGACCTTCCCATGGAGCTCAGTACCGACCATCGCATCGAAGACGATATCGGTCCTACCTTGAATCCGGCCCCCTCGCAAAGGGTGCCGACAACCCGACGCCGCCCTTTTGCGGCGGCAAAAATGTTGGTCCGTGCAGGATTACGATGTGCAGGATGCTTCAGACTCTGCCAAGAGTGTCACTGTGAGCAGCTGCCAAAACAGAACGTGCTACGTACTGAAGCTTGTCCATTGAGCCGGCAGCATCGTTCTCTGACTAATAGCCATTGCAGGTCTGCACTGTCCTATCCTCGACAGATACAGCATCCTTCGCAACTTGGAGCAGCCAGAAGACCACAGGCCGAAAGGGCAAACGCATTGTTGTTTGCACACCAGTTGGCCAGCATACTACTGCGTTTCTACCTTCTGCAAATTCTTCTGTGGCTCCTCCGGAGTTCTTCTCATACTCCTTGGCGTACTACTAGACAATGCACGGGAAAATACAAACGTAGACCCCAAACCCCCAACAACACCAGGCACCATCGAGCTCTCCTGAGCCGCGTCGGTCCCAAGTCCGACGACTCTCCCAGACAGGCCAAGCAAACAACATGCACATACAATGGGGAGAGGGAGGTGAGGGTTCCCTCTGGGCCCCCCACAGAGGGAAGACCACATCACGTTCTCAAAACGTGCTCTTCCCATGGTGGGAAGACGGTGGGCGGCGCGACCAAACACCGGACTACTGCGAAAGCGGGCAAACATGCACCGCGTCCTGACAGTCACAGAAGCTATGGCAAAGGGTTGATTGCCAACGGAACAGGGAAGGCCACCATTGGCCCCCTTCGCCCCTACCAGCTGGGTATTTTTGGACGTGTACTGCTCTTACTGCTCTTACTTCAGCCAGTGCAAGCAGTCACAAACAGAGTCAACGACGAAAACGCCCGGCTCCCGGGGTCAAAAAGGGCCATTGAAGGGCCAAACAGCGTGCACAAACCCAGGGCTTCACATGGTATAAGGGGCGCCGCATTACGGCCCCCAACCTTGCGGATGTAGTACTCCGCCAGGCAAGGAGACCAACCACTGAATCCAACACCACCAGAGGTAATCGAGCTGGGCAACGTAATGTTGAGAGACTAAGTATACTGTCCTTGAATGTTGGTTCCCTCTCGACCTTGCTTTGGCATGAGCTAAAGGAGTACCTTGTGCAGGCTCAGGCCGACGTTATATGTCTCCAGGAGACACACTGGTCCACGACCTCAGACTTTGTTGTCCAGGGGTGGCGGGCAATTCACTCGGGCACTAAGGCCAGAGCCGATGGCGTTCTCACACTCGTTCACCCGCGACACAACAAGCATGTGGTGAGGCACGAGGAGATTGCACCAGGCCGGGCACTTCGAGTTCAGATTCAAGCCACACAGGGACGAATTGAGGTCTACAACTGCTACCAGCATCCACATAACTTCACTTGCTCTCCCGAATTGCTGCGGGAGAAACGACACGCTTTCCTTAGCAAGGTCACCCGATCCATCACTGGTATCCCCCTAAGAGCCACTCTTATAGTAGCGGGTGACTTCCAGGCTGAGGCAAAACCCTCCCCGCCTCATGTAGGACGCTCAACATGTAACACCCCCTTCCATGTGGGCCCTGAGGCCCTGACCCAGATGCATTGGGGCTGTTCCTGGAGACCAATGGATTGGTGGCATTAAACACCTGGCATGGCGTTGCGAAACCCACTCAATTCAATCAAGCTCCCCAAAACCAGGTGGGTACGAGCCAGATCGATTACATCATGACACGAAATGTGACGGCTGACTCTAGAGCCAAATTTGTTAAGGTGGCTAAGCCGCCGATTGGCACGTGGCGCCTACACATAGGCCACTACAGCCTTGCAACGGACATCAGAATCATGAATCATCACCTGCTTCCTAATCGCCGTCCGGCGCAGCCGGCATATAATAAAAAAGATCTTGATGAAGCCGTCCGCAAAGACACCGAACAGGCCCGGCAATTGGCACTTGAAATCAAGTCTAGGGTAGAGCTCCTCCCACAGGACTCCCCTCACTTGAATCAGGCAATCATGCAAGCCTGCTGCCATGTTTTTCCACCCGCGGCAAAGTCCCCCTACAAATCAAACCCGGCCATCCTTCACTGCTTGGAGAGCTACTGTTCGTTATCGCATGGCCGCCAAACTTGCACAAAAACAGTGCTATGCTGATAAGCGAAACGCCACACTCGCTCTCCTTGGTCAGGCCGAGGCTGCGGCCACCAGTGGGGACCAACGAAAGGTCTATCAGGTGGTCAAACAACTGGCGCCATGGGCCCCTCGCACTAGGGTTATGCTCAAGGACGAGAAGGGGACACTCCTCACTCAGAAGCAAGAACACGAATCACTGGTTAGCTATAGCAAAGGTCTCTTTGCCCCCAAACAAGAACAGCCCCCAAGAGAAGGTGAAATTCTCCCCCTCATTTTCACAATGGAGGAGGTTTATGGACAGCTCAAAATTACCAGCGTGGGCAAAGCGGTCCCCCCAGGGGTTGCACCGACCGCAGCATGGAAAGTGGGAGCCGCGTCTATCGCCCCCCTACTCCAACTCACAATGGAACAGCGAATCCCTCAGGTACGCAGCTTACTACTTGCTTGTTGACGGCGGGTGCTTGTTTCACAATATGTTCAAGGCGCAGGCGTGTATATGCTCAGGCATGGCCCCTGCAACAGAAGACACGCACAAATCAAGAGTGAGAGAATGTACAGACTAAGCATTTTTACAGTATGACGATGATGATGCTTCGTTCGTCCGTGAAAACATATAGGGTCCGGTCGCTGTGCACTCCCCCGTATCTTCGGGGGTTATGAGCCCAAGCAGCTCGTAACCGGATCCTGTTTGAGCCATGGCACACCAAGATGATGGCACTAACACTGCTGATCACGACGATGCGCTAGCACAAGCTATGGATGAAGAGTTCGAGGAAGCAAGAGATGGCAACACGTCTGTTTCACCTGAAGATGAGAGAAGTCAACGCCTGTTTCCGGACAGCGAGCCGCTAGATCCACCGTATGGTTTGCGAGCGACTGGGGCATCTTTAGAGTTTGGTCTGGATGCTGCAGCACTTGGGTTGCTGGATGGGGGCTCGGGTAGCTCAACAGAACAGACGGCAACAAGACACTTCAGTCCTCAGAGTGATCATGAGTTGATTCCAGCCACAGAAGAGCCACGATCAGTGGCCGCAGGCAGGATGCCTCAAGTTACGGCGCCGCCACCAGCGGTGACGAATGATCTCATGGGACAGTTGAGTGCTATGCTACAGCAGACGCTGCAGAGCCATGTGGCTCCTGCTCTAGATCGTATGATGATGAGTCAGGCTGCGGTCATGTCCCGACTGGACAGGTTGGAGAGTGAGAGAGACTCCCAAGTGCCGTTGACGGCGCAAGGCGAGCATGTATTGGCCATGCTTCAGTCGTTGGAGGTGGGCTCCAAGCCAAGTGCTAGTGGGGCTAATGCAGATGCAGCGTTGAAGCAACCCACTACCGTTCCAGCGGGTGTTTTGCCTGAGTCAGCGGTTGGGGTTCAGGATACTTGTTTGCATCATGCGCGGGATTTGGCATCCAAGGGCAATGGTTCCGCTCACGTTCAGGCCCCAACGCATCAAAACAAGGGTGTGACGGTGGTGGAGGGTATCTCTTACGACTGGCAGATGACGCCGGATGGTCTTAAACTCACGCGTGTGCAAGAGAGAGAGAGGGGCAGAGAGAGTGGCAGTTGCACAGTCAGCCAGGTGCTTGATCAAAGGTCGATGTCTCCATTTCAGGCTACGTCCGTACATCATGAGGTCGTTACTCCTAACATTCGGAGGGTACACACCACTAGCCCGCCCAGGAGTAGAAGCACCCCAAAGCAAAGGAACACCCCAGCTGTACGAGCCGAAATCAGTGCTGAAAGGGATCGGGGTTGTAAGGGAGTTTCTACTCCAGGTAACGATCAGGCTGTAGGCAGACTGCCGTATCCGATATCGCCAGGTGGTACAGTGATTAGGCCACCACCCCCGCCACAGCATCAGACACAGGATCATTGGACAGGCAGTTGGGAGACACTTGGACCTAAGGCATGGGGGGCTCACCCACCTCCCCCACCCATCCCTGCTGCGTTGAGGACCACGGGTAGTACAGGACAGCAAGCAAGCATGGGTTGGGGTGGTTTCGGGTTGGGGAGCTCAGGCGGTGAGGCTTCAGGGATCAGGGGTTTCGGATTGGATCCCTCGCCGGGAATCGGCGAGAAGCCGGAGGAGCCTACCAAAACCTCGCTGGAGCTTCCTAAATTGGACAAATACAACCCATCCACATCAGCCATCGTAGCAGGGGATTGGCTTATCTCGTTGACGCCAGTGATTACTTCGCTGTCCGCTTCTGCTTGGGTGTTTTGGGAGGACTGTGTAAGCACGGCCAAGCTGTTCTATGGCCGATGGTTATCCTCTTCCCCACTGGAGAGACTACATATCCAGGCGGAGGTCTTGGTAAACAGGTACCGCGATGGAAAGTTCTCGAGGGTTGATCAACGGGCGGTCAGTTTGTTGTTGGCTGCAGTGGGTAATGAGCTGAAGGATGATCTGATCTCTCTTCGCTTGCTGGGTACATGCGCTATTGTGTTCAAGGTTATGGCGAAATATCAACCGGGAGGAGCTGCAGAGAAACAGCAACTTCTGTCGTTTCTAGTCACCCCTGAAAACGTCACCACAAGCGCTGCATCAGTTAAAGCACTGCGGAAATGGCGTCGTTGGTTAGCCCGTGCTCGTGAACTCCAGGTAATCGTTCCTGACCCTAGCCTTCAGCTCAAGGGTCTTGAAAGGCTCGCCCCGACATTGTCCGATACAGCAGCCTTCCGAGTACAAACCTTCCGAACGCAGGCTCTGCTCGACCAGGCTCCAACTCAACAGACGGTTTTGCAGTTTTCAGAGCTCCTGCTTGCAGAGGCCGAGGAGGCGGTGTTGTCAGAAGCTGCAGACAAGGGTGGAGCGAGGCAGACGGTAGCTAAGGCGGATGAGGTGCCAGGAAAGGGAGGAAAGGTTGGGAAGGAAGGAAAGGGTGCATCAAAGGGGGCTGCCAAGGTGGATGGTGTAAAACAACTTTGTCGGCTCTGGAGAACCGATGACGGGTGTAGGTATGGGAAGTCTTGTACGTTTGCGCATGATGCCCTCACCCCTGCCGATAAGAGGTGTTTCAACTGCAGTAGCACAAAGCACCGAAAGCCAGATTGTCCGTTCCCGCGTGCGCAAGCCGAGCCCGGTGGGAAGCCAGGGAAAGGTAGCCAAAAGGGGAAATCAGGGGATGAGGTTATGAAGGCTCAGGATAAGGGGGCTAGTGAAACCGACAAGTCGGCTCGTGACGAGCTGATTGCACGGGCCAACGCGGTGTTGGAATCTATTCAAACCTCAATCAAGGCCTTGCAGCTAGGTTCGAAATACCCGCCGAAGCCAGGTCCCCGCGATGAAACAGGTCTGATAGACTCCGGTGCCACAACATGCATGCGCATGCGTAGGGAAGATGAGCAGCCAGTTGGAGAGAAGACGGTTTCGCTCGCGCAGGGAGAAGTTCAGATGGGATTCAGTGCCGGGGGAGTTTTACTTGCTAACGAAGAAGTTGAACCCATCGTTTCACTCCGACAGCTCATCACCATCGGCTTTCGTCTGGTTTGGTCCAAGAGGGCATGTCAACTGTTCGATGAAGAGGGTTACTCGGTTCCTTTGTCCACGGCTTCCGGCTGTCCGAGGGTGTGTAAGGCTGTAGCGCAAAACCTGATTGACCGCATCGAAACTTTCAACCTTCACGGGTATGGTGAAGATCAGCTTGCTATGATGCGTGATGCTGATGCGGTGTCCTGGGAGGCAGTCATGTGTAAAGTAGCCGAGAGTGTGAGAGAAGGTAGGTCAAGGGATGCTAAAATGTGGCATGAGATTTTATGTGAGAAGCTCTTTCCGGAATTCCCACGAGAGGCTGCCCAAGCAGTGTCTTTGATCTCACAGGGGTCTGGGCCCCCAGGTGCCTTCAATCGTAGGAGGCGCAGGGCAGCAGAGCGTTCCAAGGGTATAGTTCTGCATCTTTTCTGTGGAAGATCGAGGCATGAGTTTGACGCGGTAGCCGCGAAGCATGGGGCTAAGGTTGTAGCCATAGACTCCACTGAAGACCTTAACGATCCGGCTACGTACACATACTTGCTGAAGCAGGCGCTCGCTGGTAAGGTTGTTGCGGTGCTTTCAGGTCTTCCGGATAGGACTCGCTCAGCCCTTGGAGGTAAGGATGAAGGACCACCAGTGGTTCGGGCGCGGTATGGGGTTGAAAGGTTTGGATTGGAGAACCTCTCCCATCAAGAGCGTGAGAAGGTTGACTATGACGACCAGCTCATGCTCAGAAGCTTTATTCTGGGTGTTGCCTCAAAGTGGGGTCGGGATCAGATCCAAGTCGGACGAATGGCGGGTTTCCCGTATCTCCTGGAGAACCCAAGGGACCCTTGGGAAGTTTTTGGGGGTAGCCACGAGCAGGCTCCTTCGTTGTGGGTAACGCCAGAGTTTGATACATTGCGGAAGACACTGGGGCTACAGCTTCTGAGGCTTGATCAAGGCCCCCTGGGGCACATGTGTAGAAGGCCTACCACAGTAGCATGTCTCGAACGGTTATGGCCGAACTGGGCTATGAACATCCGAGGTCCGGGACACAACCGGGATACATCGGGGTGTAGTGCAGATCAGGCACGCTGGTCTCCAGGGTTAGTTCAAGCAGTAGAAGAGTACCTGGATGCTGCTCTTCAACAGGGGCCCACCGTAGAAGGTATGCGGAGGCTTCAGGTACAGCAATCCATGAAGGACCACGTGTTAGCTGGACATGTCCCCTACCGTAAGGACTGCTACGCGTGTGTAGCGGGAAGAGCGAAGAAACAGAATCATTACAGACAGACGGTGAGCGATTCGTTTGTGCTGTCGGTTGATCTCGCAGGACCTTTTAAGCGCGGTACTCATGAGGGTGCGAAGGCAAGCTACTTCCTTGCGGCAGTTTTCTCCGTACCTAGGGCGCCAGAGCTAAACGGGTCTAGAGTGGATAAGCCTGAGGCAGATGTAGCAGCTGTTCCGGGGGAGCCAGGGGAGTGGGAGAATGCGGATGACGACGATCGTGATGACGATGATGGTGGAGGCGTGGGCCCTATTGAGCTTGATGACGCCCCGGTGGAGCCAGAGCCACAACCGCTAGAACAGCTAGAGCTAGTTCACTTGCCGTTCGTCGTACCGTTACCCTCAAAAGGGGCAAGGGACGTGATGAATGGAATCAAGGGCATTGAGGCCAGGCTGTGTGCGATGGGGTGCCATGTAGCACGGTTACATAGTGATGCAGGTAAAGAGTTCTGCAATAACATGTTGCGAACATGGGCCAAAGAGAGAGGAATGCACAAAACAAACACAGGAGGTGACCGGTTCAAGGCCAATCCTTTTGCCGAGAACCTCATCGGCATCCTGAAGGGGTGTGCTAGGACCTTGATGAAAGAGTCTGATGTTAGTGATCAAGATTGGCCCTATGCTATCCGTCATGCATGCGCTCAGCGATTCCGCGATCAGGCTGTCAAGCTTGGGTGGGACATTCCGCGGTTGATTCCTTTTGGGGCTAAGGTTCACGTGCTTCAAAGAAGTTGGAATTTGGCAAGGGGGGGCGATTGGAAGTCGAGAGTGGTTGAGGCTAAGGTGTTGGCACCTGCGCGTGAGCTTTCGGCAGGGTATCTTGTGCGCACTGTAGAGGACACATTACTGAACGTACCATGCGTGTATGAAGACCTTGTGCATACAAACCCTGAAGAGTTTCACATCCCCGCCGAGAAAGCAAAGCCAGCTAGTCCAGCAGTGATCCCAGATGTTCGTGTTCGCAGAAAGACGTCGTTGAGCGCTCGGAGGGCAGAGAAACCGGCTGCTGATGAATCTGTTGCTATGCTTGATGGGCTGTTGTCTGAAGATGAGCACGCGTCATGTCTCGCCTCGATCGAGCCGTTCGATGTCGAGAGGTCTCGAAGGTTCGTGTTAGGATCGCGCTGGATTCGGGATTCTTCAGGACGGCTTGGGGCGAGGTTTCGTGAAAATGCTGGGTCCGCTAGGGTCCTAGGATTTTATTGTCATGGTGGCATTGTTGGGTTGACCAAAGATTGCTTATCCTTCCCAGGGTTTACCAAACTACTCAACCGTCTTGTGCAGCATGTGATACCTGGACATGTGTGTACCACACTTGCGATCCTCAGTCAGACCACAGCAAAGCCGCACAAAGACAAGTTCAACCAACCGACCTCCAACGCTGTCATACCCCTTGAGGTTCCCAATAAGGGGGGAGGGATTTGGGTGCAGGATGAAAGCGGGGCTGATCGGAGGTGGGTCACGCCCAAGCAACAAGCACCAGGCACTGTTCATGACCTCACTCCCCTATGTCCCTTCCTTTTGAACCCTCACAAGTGGCATGCTACAGAAGACTGGAGTGAAGGGTCACGCATTTTGCTGGTAGCTTACAGCTTGAAGGGTCTTGAGAGAGTCACTGAGCAGCAGCTTCAGCGGTTGCGTGATGTCGGATTCCAGCTGACTGCTGGCGATTGCCAGCAGGGGGGAGACCTAGAGCAACGCATTGAAGAAAACGTTTTCAAAGCCCCAGAGCAGGTTCTCCAAGGATCCGATGAAACAGCTTCAGAGTGTCATGATGTTCGCGCTCCGAGGGTGAGGGATCTTCAGAAAGAAGAGATGCGATCAGGGCTAACGCTTGTCCAACGGCGAAGGCTCACAAATCAGCTGAAAGCCGGTGATATCGTTGCTGTCCCAGCTATGTATGCTAGATACGGTGATGAGGAAGGGTCTTTCTCGAGTTTGGTGCGGAATCAGAATGCTCCGGATCCCTACCCATGGTTAGACCCAGCGAATGCAGGGAAGTTCGCAGCTGCGGGTGAAAGTCGTCGGCGAGATGAGGGTCGTAGTGATGCTCAGTGGCGAGATGAGGGTCGTAGTGATGCTCAGTGTCGAGATGAGGGTCGTAGTGATGCTCAGTGTTGTGATGAGGGTCGTGGTGAGACTCCATGTCGTGATGAGGGTCGTGGTGATGCTCAGTGTCGTAATGAGGGTCGTGGTGAGACTCCATGTCGTGAGGAGGGTCGTGGTGAGACTCAGTGTCGTGAGGAGGGTCGTGGTGATTCTCCGTGTTTTGATGGCCGTCGTGGTGACTCTTCGTGTGATCGTGATGACACCAGAGAGACAGAGGTTGAAAGCCAGGGCATCTTGAAGGGTGTAGGAAAGTTGAAACAGAAGTGTGTGCATTGGGCGCCAGGTCTAGTTGAGGGTCCAGTGGTTTCGAGTGGTACAAGTGGGTTTTCCGGTAGGTCCTTCAGGTGCAAGGCGTGTGAAAGTGATGTAGCTGGACTTTGCTCAATCTGTGAAAGACATGTTGTTGAGTATGCAGAGAGCGATTTAAAGGCTCCGCCTTCCCTTGGCCGGCCAGGCAGCGCTGGGTGGGAGGATGTGAGCTGTGACCCACTTGGGGTGGGTGCGCGTGTGGGGCATAAGGGTGGTCTAAACCCTCTGAATGCCGATTTTTCCGAGGATTGCGAGTTGGTGGACGTGTCCGTGACGAGTAATCTTCTGTTTTGTGAGCCTACTTGTGTCGAGTGGGAGAGCATTGTAGGTCGAGCTTCGGATCGTGAGGTTGGACCTGATGATCATGATAGCTCGGGTGAAACTTGGGTTGGGGTCGGTGAGGCCTCTGAGTCTTTTGACCCTGATGGGCAGCAGATCGCCCTCAAGGCGTTGCTGAGTCGGGAGTGTAAGCTCCAAGATCGGAGTGGGGTAGCCGGGGATAGTGACCGTGAGGGTTATATTCATGGGCTGTCTTCCACGATCAAGCGTTTAGAAGAGAGGTGTTGCAAGGCCGATGACGGTGTCGAGTATTCCACGCTCCCCGATGCGGAAGTGCTAACTACTCACACTGTTCCGTTGGAAGAAGTTGAGAGGCATTACAGTTTGTGGTCCGCGGCAGTCCAGGCAGAACTTGATTCGTTGGTTCATGAAAAGCAGGCGGTAAGGGTGATCACCAGCGCTGAAATGCAAGCAATGCAAGAAAAGGGAACATGCGTGACCATTATTCCTAGCAAGATGGTGTTTACCCGAAAGGCTGGTGGGCGCCATAAGGCACGGTTGGTAGCCTGTGGAAATCATCTAGATGGGCAGGGCCAGGCTAAGGGTAAGCAGTCACCATCCAAGGCAAACCTGTATGCTGGAGGAATCGACCCTTCAGTGATGCGCCAAGCGGCATCGATTGCGGTTAAGAGAGCCTGGAAGGGGGGAGCTACAGATATCACTACAGCGTTTTTGAACGCCGAGCTGCTTGATCGAGTGAATCCTCGTTCCTCCCCACCTCCTTTGTCCTTGGATGTCCCAACTGAGGTGATTGTATTGAAGATTCCGAGCATTGTGCATAGACATGGACATGTTGATCGATCATGCTTCATGCTGGTGTGTAAGGCACTGTATGGGTTGGATCAATCCCCAAGAGACTGGTCTATCAAGAGGGACAGTGAGATTGAGGGCATGTCATGCCAAGTCGATGGGGTCACATGCATGTTTGAGCAGAGTTTGGTCGACTCTAATTTGTGGTACCTTCGGAGAGTGCCTAAAGATGGAGAGAGCCACAGTTGGAGAGAGCCTGTTGCATGCATGTTGGTGTATGTCGATGATCTCTTAGCCTTTGGTCCCAGTCCAGTCTTGACGATGATATTCGAGCTGATCACTTCGCGCTGGAAGTGCGGACCGGTAGAGTGGATCCCCGAGGACCCCACTAAACCCCCACTCAAGTTCTTTGGTTTTGAGCTGCGCTGGGATGGTAAGGATCTGTTGCTTGGCCAACAAGACTTCATTCGGGATGTGGCGACTAGGTACCCCGAGGCAACTGCCTCGTGCGTTCCTGCTACCCCGGGACCCTTGGATGTAGAGGATGCTTCCGAGCGTAGGCCCGAAGATGTTTCTGCTTGCCAAACGGCGCTGGGCGAAATCTTATGGGTTGCAGGGCGCACTCGGCCAGACATTATTTTCGCTGTTTCCCGCCTTGCACAGACCATGTCAAGGGACCCCGCTACGGTGAGAAAGAGAGTCATGCAGCTCATTGGTTACCTTGTCTACACGCAGGACCTTTGCCTCCGATATCGGGCTACGTATTCTTGTCAGGGTGAACCAGGCGCTACTGCCACCCCGAACGCTGAAGGTGTGATCGAGGCCATGACAGACAGTGCATTCGCGCCTGTATGTGAGCGATCGCAAGAGTCAACTTTGGTTTACACTCAAGGGTCTCTGACGGGGTGGAACACTGGTAGACAACCGTTCACTGCTGCGTCGACCGCGGAGTCAGAACTCTTGAGTTTGATGACCGGATTCAGCTTCGGTAGGGCCCAAACTTACGTCCTTCAGGAGTTTATGGGTAAGGTGCCACGGTTGGTCGTGTTGAACGACAACATGGCTTCAATCTCTATTGTAAATGGCGACTCCAACGGGTGGAGAAGTAGGCACCTGAGAATTCGAGCACATGTGCTGAGAGAACAGGCCAAGCAAGGACATGTCGTCGTGGGGCACATAGAGGGGGCGAAAAACATCGCCGATGCAGGAACCAAGGCCTTGCCGTATCCTCGTTTGAAGCTTTTGCGGGACGGTATGGGTTTAGATGCAGTTAGGAATGTTCATGATGCGCGCCCAAAAGGAGCTACGAAGGTCATTGATCCAGCTTCCGCAGCCAAGATTCAGGCCGTTGTGCTTACATTGGCAGCCGTCACGGCAGAGGCTCAGCAATCGCCAGATGAACCAGAAGGTCACAGCCATGAGCTATGGTTTTTGATGTTTCTGGTATGCTGTACGTCTATTGCTCTTTGGGAAGGTCTGAAGTGGGCATGTCGTTGGTGTTGTAGGCGACGCAGAGTACAGAGGAGAGAGGTTGAGCGACATGAACCAGAAGAGGAGCGTAGCTCAGATGGGGAAAATCAGCCTGATGATGAGGACGAACTTCAGGAGTTCTCGCCTCAGGCAGCGGACAGGGTAGAGGATCATGATGTAGCTCGTGAGCTTACTGTGCCTCCTGAGGGGACGGTCGTTCGTTACGTTGACGATGTGATGTATGTTGGCCCCCCTCCAGAAGAAGAAGAAGAGAGGTTGAGAAGAAGAAGACAGGGACAGAGAGTCTACCATGATGAGCCGGACTTTGAGCCAGCTGCTGTTGAAGCCTCCGGCCTACCGCCTTGGAATGTTCAAAACCGGGTTCGTCAGGCTCTTGAGGCTCAACGAGACGCGAGGGGTTCGAATGAAGGCCCAAACTGGATGCCAAATCAGTTTGTGAATTACCCGGTCATTCGGCTGCGTGCCGATTGGCCTGCATCAGAAAACCAACCTCCACTGGCATACTTGGCTGCTTACCAGTCCGCTTGGGGTGGGTTAGCTTCAGCGCTGCATCAGCTGCGGCCCAATGATGCTTACACGCGGGACGAGTACACAAGGCATGACGCGAGACAGAATGTGTTGATTCGTTGGCACTTCGGATGGCGTGTTATGCTGTTTGATCCCAATCGCACTACAAGTCCGGTTGCTATGAGCAGACTCACAGGAAGGAGACGTACGGTGATCACATACAGTGATGGTACAGAGGAGCTGCTGGACGACAATTTCCGGATTGACAGTGCGAGAAGGATGATGGATCAACAGTGGGTAGGAAGAACCGAGCTCGAGATCCGCGAGGGGACATGAGCAGCGCAGTGGAGGAATGGCATATGAACCGTTTTTGAAGCTAGAGAGCTTGCTCCAAGCTTTGCGGTCAGAAGGAATGCACCATGTACAGACACCGTCGAAGGGATGAAATTTTCATCCGGGGGAGAGCGAATCCCTCAGGTACGCAGCTTACTACTTGCTTGTTGACGGCGGGTGCTTGTTTCACAATATGTTCAAGGCGCAGGCGTGTATATGCTCAGGCATGGCCCCTGCAACAGAAGACACGCACAAATCAAGAGTGAGAGAATGTACAGACTAAGCATTTTTACAGTATGACGATGATGATGCTTCGTTCGTCCGTGAAAACATATAGGGTCCGGTCGCTGTGCACTCCCCCGTATCTTCGGGGGAACAATATGCACAAACTAACGCCACCCTCCCTCCCAGGTGGACTGATGCATGGATCATCTGGCTTCCAAAGCCGGGTAAGGCGCCGTCTCATCCCTCGGCCCTACGTCCTATAGGACTGATGAGCCCCGAAGCTAAAATTCTTGCAGCCCTCATCAAGGAAAAGTTGTATGCAGTCATTCGGCCCCAGCTGCAGTGGGTGCCGCAATACGCGTACCAGCCCAACCGTGATATCCTTGATGCACTGGCCAGAGTACATTCTTGGATGAAACTATTCGGACAAACTCTAGATAAAGCCGGTACCGGCAGATTTGCCATGAAGGCCCGTGAAGACGATGGAACCCAAAAAGACCTGTGTGTTGGAGGAGCCATCCTCAGCCTTGATCTCAAACAGGCATTTGACCGTGTTGAACGACACGCGCTGGCCTCCTCCCTCAAGAGGCTTGGAGCCCCGACAACCTCATCGCGGCGGTAATAGCCCTGCATGATACGTCGTCATATCACATCCATGACGATTTCCACGAAACCACGGTTAGCACCAAGCGCGGAATACGTCAAGGGTGTCGCATAGCGCCCCTCCTTTGGGTGGCGATATCCACCGCGATCCTGTACGAATTAAGGGGTGCCCTTTCGGGCCCCAAACGCCAGGGAACGACGTTTGCCGATGATACCTTATGCCAATGGCTCATCGAGCAGGAAAGTGACGTCCATCAGTTGGCTGCCCTCCTGGCACAAGTGCTCAAGGTTATGGAAGCGCTAGGCCTTCATGTTAACCTTGCTAAGACCGCACTGCTTCTTAAAGTCAGGGGCCCCGGTGCGAAACGGGCGCTCAAACAGTACATAGTCCGCAAAGAAGGCAAACAGCACTGGCAAGTGGAGACCGAGTCCGGCCCCGCCTACATACCACTAGCAAAGTCGGTTATCTACCTAGGCACCCACCTGGAGCTGGGCGCGTGCGCCCTCCCCAACACTCGTCACCGCATCAAGGAAGCAAAAGGCCGAGAGGCCAAGCTTCATAGATCCACCCGCTCACGCCGGATTTTCAGCCTCACCCATCGACTTAGGATCTGGACTGCGTGTGCAGTCTCGAGCGCAACGTATGGTCTGCTCCCAGTGGGCATGACATATGCTGCGGCAACCAAGCTTCGCAACTGGTTTTACAGGCAACTTCGAGCGGTGGTGAACTCTCCGGCCCACCTCACACATGAGAGCAACTCCGCTCTTTGCGCCAAATTCCATATCAGCGACCCAATTGATTCTCTTTACCACGCCATACAGCGAAAAATTGAGAAACTTCAACACAAACCTGCTGATATCACGAACACAACTGACATCATGACATTCTGGCAGGACGCTGCCAAGGAATTTAAGCAGGTTACCACTCTGGAACTGCCTTCGCAGACTCTTGTTCCGGCTGAACCGACCACCACCGGCCTGGCCTGCCCTGAATGCGGCCTCTACTTCCCGTCGACGAAGACCCTCAGACAGCATCGTGCTCAAAAACACAAACAAAAAGTCAGCATCGATGCGGAAGAGGAGCGTAGGTACAAGCAACATGAGCACTGCATACAAGGCATGCCTCAATGCCCGTACTGCCACAAGCACCTCCAACACATCCTCACTTACGCCTGCAGAACAAAACCTACAGACGATGTTAGGCAACCACATCCTACGGAACCAGACAGGGAGCCGTCTCCGGCCCCTGATCACAAAGCCCCAGAAGACAACCCCGACACTCAGGTTACCCTGCTCTACGACCAAGCCATGGATAGGACCACTCAGGGACAACCTGCTACACCACTCAGCAGGGAACAACAGGCTGATACACCCATTTTGCGTACGCCGGTAGCTGTCGCCCTACTTAAGCAACCCCCTGTCCCACTCCACAGACTCGCTGAATGGGCTCCGCTCCTACATGCACACTGTGGTTTTTGTGGGCAATGGATAGCAAAGCAGGGATCAGTTAAGGAGCACATCAAGCGTATGCATCCTGAAATCTGGGATGCAGGACTCGAAAATTTCACTAGAAACTGCGAAGAATATCGAGATCTCATCCACCGAGATCATGACTGTGAGCTCTGCCAGCAAAAGGTATACTCAGCCGATCGCCATATTCGAAGCTGTGTGGTAATCTTCCAGGTGGCACTTGCCAGTGCCTGGTGTCAGGCAGGACAGCCTGAAACCTCCACCCAACCCACTATCTCGCCAGACCACTTCACCCCTGCCAAAGTACGCGACTTGCTACAGGACACCACGGCCCCCCCCACTGGGGCCGACAGGCCTCTAATGCAATTTCTTGAACGACACTGACTGTGGTTTCTGTGCAACCCCTGTAACAAATCAGCAGGATTGGCGACGACATATGACCAAGACCCACCAGGACATATGGTGCGCCCCTCAGTTACAGGATCGTGTCGCTGCGGACATCAAAGCCACCGTCCTCTCCAGGCCTTGCAGGTTTTGCAGGGACACCTATACCAAGACTCCGAAGGTTCATGCAGGTAGGTGCCTCCCTCTCCTTCAACTTAGAGTCCTGCAGAGCCATGGCAGAAAACAATGCCCTGGCCCAGATCTCGCAACTGTGGGGAGCGAACTCCCCCATGGAGAAAATGGACGAGGACGACTTCGACGACGACGAGCTGGTGACCACACCCAGAGCCAAAGCGCAACGACTGAACGGCAAAGGAGGGGGAAGACCAGACCAGAAGCGAGCCCGAGAAAGGGAGCTGAGGTCGGCCCCATCAGCGAGGCCGCCCCCGAGTGCGCAAATCCTGGCCCTAGCAAAGATCATGGCGAGACACGAGACAGCCTTACAGCAGCTGGAAGCCGATCGCTCTTGGATTATGTTCATGGACACCGGGGACCTGGGGATCACCCAGCAACTGCTCAAGACGACCCACACATGGAGAAAGAGCCGAGCACAGGGCACGTGCGACTGCGGCCTACGTCAGGCCCTGATGGGTGCACTGGTGATGGAGTTGGAGGGCGGCCAGTATGGTGAAGCTGGGCACAGACAAGGAGGCTCAATCCAAGCTGATTGCGACGGGACTACTGGCAGCCAACCCTCTACGATGGTCGTACACCAAGTGGGACGTGGAGAAGCAAACTCATGTGCCTACAGACAGGGAGCCCCTGGCACACGATCGGGCCCTAACCCTCATACAGGAGCTAAAGCCAGTGATGGTCAAGGAAGGCACGATGCATGCATTTCATGCAATGGGTGGTCTTCCGGAAGAGAAGTCGGAACTGAGCAAAGTCACACTGTTCAAGCTGACCATATCTCAAGAGGCCCCAGACAAGATGAAAATCCGGGAAACCCTCAGCATCATGACCGAAAACTCAGTGCTTCGACTTATCGGAGTCAGGCTACGCCCGGAACGCAGCCATCGACCGCTGCCGAAAGAACTTCTACAACTCCTGAAGACAGCAGCATGAAGAAAATACCAAAAAAGGGGAAGCCGATACCGGCCCCAGAGGATACCAGGGAGGAGGGGGAGCCCACACCGGCCCCGAGACTATATTTTCAACAGTGGACAGCTGAAACAGCTTGAGGCGCTGCCGGCAGGAATATTGCCTGAAGATTTGCAGCGTAATGACAAAAGAAGACAAAAGGCAGCATGCCATCTAGGGAAGCCGACCTCCGGCCCCCAACAGGGGAAGCTGATTCCACAGCAAGGGGAGATTCCTACCACAGGGAATAAGGGGACGCTCAGGCAATGGCTTGAGACTTCGGGGAAATCGACAGCAGCGCCATCGAGAGCTGCAAACAATCCGGCAACGGTTGCCCGCATAGATCTGGAACCGCCTCCACTGCTTGTTCTTGCCAACCCACATAACCTGTGCTATCTCAATTCCCTGGTGCAGGCCCTTATGTGGATCTACAATGCTCGGACCTCAGACCGTAACTCTCACTTTGGCGATCTTCACCAGCTCCTGAGACCCCTTCTCAATCCGAATGGATCGGTTCAGCTCTATCGGAGGAAGGCGTGGCTGGACATACTTAGGACGTGGCCCAGACTGCATCAACAACACGATGTGGCGGAATTCCTCACATTCCTTACGGATCATGCACGCCTGCCAGGCATACATGGCCAATGGGAAGCCCGATCTACGGAGGGGCCCCTTCTTCATGCTCACCAGAGAATGAGCCCTGTGCCACTTATCACATTGCCCTGTAAACCAAACAAGACCTTGCAGCAACTCATTGAGGATTGGACCTATGAGCAAGACACGGGAGAGGTCACTGCACTCGTCAGACCCCCACCGATCCTGAGCATACAGCTCATGCGATTCAGTGGAAACCTCGGAGGAGAAGTAGGTAAACTGCAGCATAGAGTTAACCTCTCCCCACGGCTGCAGGTGCCCACATTCACCGATGGTGTTCACACGGAGCCCTGCGCCTATGTGCTCAACTCGGTAGTGTACCACATCGGTTGCACTCCGAACTCAGGTCATTATCGCTCAATGGGTGTTTCGGCCCCCAAAGGGGAGCCGACTGCTGCCTTCTACAGTGAGCTTCAAAGGAGCTTCGTTGAGGATGCCGCCCATCCGGCCCTTCATGTACAGAATGATGAAACTCCGACTGTCGTAGCTAACTCTACTGACTTAAATGAGATCAGTAGGACGTGGTACTTAGCTCTCTTTTCATGGCCGCAATAGTCGGCCGGCCGCCCTGGGAAGCGGCATCGTAGTAGTCCGGCGTGCCTGAATAGGCCGTTCCTGTATCCACTCGCTGATGCGGGTACGTAGCGCCCGCTGAATAGTCGACTCGAGTAAAGCGTGTGAATGAAAAAGGATAACCCCTCTCATGGAGATGTCGCTACAGGTCTGATGTGTGGTTGGATCACTGTCCTCTCGGACTTTCCGAAGCGAGTTTGAGGGCCTGGGAATATCGCTTGTCTGATGTGTCCGATCGGATGATGTTGCGGTCTGTGGTGAATGCCATGGCGCACCCCTCGGTGATCGGGGGTCCGATCGGACTTGTGAAGATCAAGTGAAATTTTGATGATCCGACTTGTGGCCGACTCCCACGTTGCGGTCGCATGAAAAAGGTGCGATCGCCGATCGTCTGTTCAGTGAGGGCACCGAGCGTCTGCGATCGTAGTAACTGGTCTCCTAATTATCGGTCTGGTGGGTAGGAATTAGGAGATCAGTTTCGCGATCGTTGGAACAGACGTGATCTTTCTTTTCCGTGGCCATTTTGGCGATAGCCGATCGGGCCATACCGAAAAATCCCACCCTCTCCGCCCTATCTGTTCTTTTCGGTATGCGGGATCCTCGCGGTGACGTTGGCCTTCAAGCGCTCGCTTTCGGCACAACAGAGCAGCTCTGCCGTCCCTGCGTAGATTGCGGCCTGTTCACCGGCTGCTTCTGCGACGGGGACGGCGGCGACGAATGCTACGCAGCCGTTCGGGTCCCCCGCGAAGAGTGGGCTCCCAATCAACTCACTCCTTTGTGCACGGCTTGCGATCGTCGCTTTGATATGTGCCATTTCTGCAGAGGGATCCCCTGGGTGACTCCGCCGGCTCATCGTGATCGCGATCGTCACCAGCCGGCCGGATACGATCACGGGGCGGATCCTCCCCTGAACTGGGATCAGATCGCCGGTCGGCCTCCTTTTCAGCGGCCGCCGCCAAAGGCTCCGCCGGCTAAGGCTGCTCCGAATATAGAGGTTATGATCAGCCGATCTTTTATGTGGATCCCAAAGCTGGCCCGCCTCGTCAAGCTCGCGCGGCTCCAGCTGAGCGAAGACCGATGTTCGCCGAGCCTGCTCAATACCTGGTCCCAGGACAGCCTCCCAGGTCGCTCACTGAAGTGCCGCCTGATGTGCAGATCGCAGGTCCTACTTACTACGTGGTTCCAGGGCAGTCACCTCGGCGGCTCGATCTACTGCCGCCCAATGCGGAGCTCCCTCCTGGTACCGAGATCATGGTGCCTACGAGAAGTTCCACTCCGCAAACCAAAGCGCCGCCCAGCCCCGCCCAGATCGCGGCGTACAAAGCTGGTCGCGCGGCTCCTGCTCGCGCCAAGGCCAAAGCTACCCCTTCTGAGGCCTTTCGGGTGGCCGAGCGGCAGATGATCGATCTGCTCGGTGCGGCTCCTCTCGATGACGACCCGATCGAAGAGCCGTCGCCCGAGCCAGCGGATCCGATCGAAAACTTTTGATTTTGTTCGCGGGGAATATCGCTTGTCTGATGTGTCCGATCGGATGATGTTGCGGTCTGTGGTGAATGCCATGGCGCACCCCTCGGTGATCGGGGGTCCGATCGGACTTGTGAAGATCAAGTGAAATTTTGATGATCCGACTTGTGGCCGACTCCCACGTTGCGGTCGCATGAAAAAGGTGCGATCGCCGATCGTCTGTTCAGTGAGGGCACCGAGCGTCTGCGATTGTAGTAACTGATATATATATATATATATATATATATATCTACATATATTTATGCAGCATGTACACATACATTCATATGGGCTTTGTTTGCAGTATCCACCCAGTTCATGTCTGCACTGCTTGCTGTAGTGTTGCGGAGCCAGCAACTGGTTTTGAAACCCGCCCGAAGCTTATAAACTCCCGAAAAATTCACGTGTCTTTTTATCCAAATCAAACGCAACATGAATACTCAGTCTCAAAGTCTTTATGGATGGCAGCGGATGTTTCTCACACTGGCTAACCTGTATCATTCCTTTATGCAGCCCGGCGGTTTCGTTGCGTTCTTCTTCACCATTCTTGCAAACTAATAGTCTTTTTTTGATTCATGTCGCAAGGCCGACTAGATTGTAGAACTACCAGATTTCCAAATGTGTACCGTGACGCCACAATCCCGTTTCAGTCGGTGCTTTTCGAATCATCGCTACGGAGCCCTATGCGATTCCTTTCAAACACTAGTATATCCCATTTAGTTGCTGAATTCCTGATGCCCTCTTAATGATTGTGCCAGACTACAAAGGTTGCATATTACATCTTTCGCAAACGTTGTGTACTGTTTCTCTGAGGGAACAGCATGAACTGCCGCTTCTCATGGCGATATCGTCCCCATGCTCTTGACAATGTTTCTGTATACCGGGTGATGAATCCTTTGCTTCTTGTACTAGGATACCGGAACCATCAGAACCAACCGCGAACCATGAGACCTCACGTGGCTTATCCGAGTTGTGAGAGCGTGGCAAGTCTGTGAGGTGCAAATAAAGCTTGTCGTTACAATGCGTTCGTATGAGCCTTATCTCGTGCATGCTCTGTTGACCTTGATATTCCCGTGCCCTGCAATGTCGTTTAGGTTTTTACACATATTCATAAACATCCGTGCTCTTGCTTTCCCAGTTTGCTAGAATTTTCAGAGTGTTCCAGTCGACTCTAATCCTTGCCAACCTTGCCGATGCCAACAAGAAACTACTATGTATCATGGCCTTTCAAGACCGATACTGCGCGAAGAACACAAGCGTTAGTAGAAGCTTTTCTATGCACCACAACAGGAAACCTAATAGTTTGTAATCAGCAGAATAAGGCTTGCTCACCACATGTAGTCTTAGCAGTCTGATCTCTTGGACATCTTGCTTGCTTGGAACGATGTTTGAAAAACACATTGCAGCCAACTCCTCTATGTAGTGATGAAACTAAACCAGGTTGTAAACTGCAGAACCTGTCGCGCCCTACAATGAGGTCTTGTCGGTTGTGTCTCAACCTTCTGTCTAGTTTGTGTCATTCTGCAAAAATGCCGAGCACATGACGGATACCTAGGACTATCTGTTCTCCTAGTCCTTGCTTAGCTTCATTGCAGTATATTGCAGTTGCATTCTTCCCGAAACAGCTTTCTTCATGGAACACCTAAACTCTCGAAACTTTGGTTTTATATAGGTGTTCATGAAGTACTGACGAAGCGGATTTTAAGGCTTATTGTGCAACGGGACAAGCAAGCCCAGCCACGATTGCAAACGACAACCCTGGTTTAGGCTTTCGAATCTTCAAGCATTCAGTTTGCCAGGCCCGAAACCATTGAACCAACAGACAATTTTCTCCATTTCGCCAGTCAGTTGGATCCTACGAGTGGTTTGGTACCCAAGCCACTCGTCATTTCACCAACTCATCATTTCACCGTTTCACCAATTCAACGTTTGAGGTGAGCACGACTAACCATACGGGGTGGTTACGCCACTGAAACCATTTCACCGATTCGCCGTTTCTCCATTTCACGATTTCATGAATTACTTTGGCATTGGGTCTAAACCCATGAACTGTTTCAGCAATTCGCAAATTAGTTTGGCGCCATGTCTAAACCCATGAACCATTTCAACCATTGGTTTAGACCTACATCGAAGCCAATAAACCATTTCACCAATTAGTTTGGCCCTGTGCCTGAACCCATTAACAATTTCACCAATTGGCTTGGGCAAAGGACAGTGTGGAGCCTGAACGTTCGGGGTAAAACGAATGGTGAAATGGTGCAATAACCCCACATTATGGGGAAATGAATGGTCAAAAGGTGAATTTGGTGAAACGATGAGGAGGCCTAAGCATGTGGGGGACATGAAGGGTGGAAGGATGAACTGCTGAAATGGCGAAATGCTGAGGGGGTGAAACGGGCTCCATACGGCAGCAAGGAACAGTGAAATGGTGAACTGGTTTGGGGGTTTTGCAGGACGGCGAGGAATTCAGGGGCGTATAACATTACCGATTTATACATATATGTATATACACATATATCTACGTATGTGTATATATATATATATATATATATATGAGCCCGATACCTTTAGGGTCTATTTAGCTAGCTTTCTTTAGATACAATATCAAACGCCTAGCTAAATGATATCTAGCCATATCGTGAATTCTACAAACCGATACCCGGAAAGTTTCACCCTGATTCGGACATATAACTTAATGCAGAGTTTGTCAATTGTAATGACATTGTTGTACAGCTGTTTAAATTTGATATAGGTCGTCATTGTGTTACTCCTACTACTACTACTACTACTACTACTACTACTACTACTACTACTACTACTACTACTACTATACTACTACTACTACTACTACTACTACTACTACTACTACTACTACTACTACTACTACTACTACTACTACTACTACTACTACTACTACTACTACTACTACTACTACTACTACTACTAGGTATTCACCAAGAACCCCAGGAGACACGTGTTAGAATCCAGAAAACCAATAATCCTACACCTTATGTATTGACTGTGTTCCTGTTGGTAAGATTCCTTTTAAACACAATCTATAATCGGTAAAACTTCGATAATCCTAGTAGGCCGATGTCACTGCTAATTATACCGCCTGTGGCTTCTGTATTACTATTCCGAGCAAAGTAAGAGAACAACCCTTACAAACACTCATAATCATGTTAAGTATTGCCTGTAGCCCTGTGTTTAATCATAATAAACCCGGCTTGCAACTATAAAAGCAACAATAATCATGCTAAGTATTGCCTATAACCCTGTTGCTACTATTGCCATGAAACCTTGCCTAGAACCCCTGAAAGTAAAATAATAAGACTAGGTATCACCTATAACCTGGGCACACATAGGGGAGGCAGAGGGCTAAGCGCAGGCCCTGCCCAGGGGCGCGGGGGTGGGGGTGGGGTTGAGGCGGGTGTGGGGTGGGTTGAGGGTGCTGGGGCTGAGGCTCTCAAGGCTGAAGGGGATTTCAGCTGCAATTTGGGTTTAGGGAAGATACTGGAAATGAACCTTTAGAACTCAAGGTCATATGTTTGTTACAAGCCTTTGCAGGTTGTGAAATGACATGTCCGCAATGCCTAACATGGTTGTTTCGAGTTGTGAGCACACAAGGTATGTAGACACTACTTAACATGATTATTTCTGTTTCTACGTGCGAAAAGCATGCAGGTAAGAACGCATGTAGGCGCGAACAGCATGCAGGCAATACTTAACATCATTATTTCGGGCTGTGAGTAGCAAAGGCAATAGGCAATACTTCACATGTGTATTTCGGGTTCTAAGTGCGAAAGGTATGTAAGCAGTATTTAACATGTTTAGTTTGGGTTGTACATAATTAAGAGAGCAATATAGGCAATACTTAACATGATCATTCCGGGTTGCAGGTAGGGTTTCTGCTCCAGGGCTCAGGGTTGAGACAACGCTTGGCAACTCTCAAATAAGTATATGATTCACACCCAGCTTCCCGAGACATTACGACCACTTCATTTTTACAGGCGTATCCCGCGATGATATCGCAAAACTTTCGCTTGCGTGCTAGATTGTGAAACTTGTCTTCCGTCTCCGCAATGCCCGCTGTCAAGACTTTGTCAATGAAGTTCGCAACTCTGCTCGCCCGCATTTTCTGCCAAACGTGTTGGCGAGTTTCGCAAACCAGGTGGCCGGTTTCGTGTAAAGAAATTGCGGAACCCCAAATTTCCCGGAACTGCCTGCGTTGATTTAACAAGACTCGTAATTGTGCAATTTCTGCGATGCCCATGATGCCTCTGCCGAATTTCACTCCAGTGCCTAAAGATGTTGTTGGCAACTCCACCCATTTGCTTCCGCAGCGATGGCACAGATCAGTGAGAATTTGTAGTCGCACAAATGGCCCAACCGAACACCGCTCTTTCAACATAGCTTCTGTGAGTTGTCGCTTGTACGGAACCAGTGTAGGTAGCGGGACCCAATCACGGTACTCTTGGCACCAACGCCGATGCTTTGCCACGCATGCGCTGCTGTTGCTGTAGCCATAAACCCGATAAGGTAATAATTCCATCGATACCGGCTGTTCTGGCAAAACGCCCCGCTTCCCAAATCTCGACGAAATGACGCAAATAGCCCTGCAGCGAAACGATTCACGGACAAAATTGTCGACGCCACGCATGTCCGGTTTCTTCTTGATTGTAACAGAAGACAGCAGCCTTTTGTACATAGCATCGTCCTTTTTTGACGCATTGCCCCATGGCTGGAGACGGCGCTTTGCTTGCTGTAACCTCGATGCAACTTGCCGCAATACCACCATGTCTCGCCAACTGCAGCTCTTCAACAAAATGGCCAACAATTGAGCTCTGCGGTGTTTGGCAGCACGAGACGCCTGTACCAATTTGCGGATCTTAGTGTAAGAGTGCACGACTTCTGTGAGAGCTTTTAGATGGTCGCGAGAGTTGTGCAAAACACGCCAACGTTTCACCGCTCGCTGACGTCGCTTCTTGTCTTTGGACGGCATGGCTCTGCAAACAATGTCAGGATACGGCAGGTTCAATGTCTTTGTGGCATAATACTGCTTTCATTCTAATTGTGAGTGGTGCAACGACGTAGTATATCCTATTCTATGAAAAACTACACGGCGCGATAATATCTTACATTATACTGCATTGTGCTCTGTCATTACGGTATGTAAATGTTTGACGTGATACTGTCGTGTAACGTGCCCTCTTCACTCATGCTTGGGTCTATGGGCTCCGGGGCTTAGGGCTTTAGAGTTTAACGCTGAAGGTGCAAGCTAGCAAGAATTGAGCCCGAATTTGAAATCGGTGAGGTTTGTGGCCTAATCCCAGAACCCAACGATTTCATTGATTGAAATAAGGCTGTAATGTGTCAGGTCGCTGTGTCCAGGAGCCTTCCAAAGTAGGATTTTCCTTGTGAATATACTTTCAATAGAAGGGATGAAGTGACACATTAGAGGGCTTGTAATGTGTTAATTCGTTATGCCCAAGTCAATAGAGTTTGAACAGGGGAAGTGGAGTAACACTTTACAGGGCATGTACTGTGCCAATCTGTTATGTCCTGGACTTTCCAGTGTATAAGTTCCTTGTCGGTAGAGGGTCAATCGGAGTGGGTGGAGTGACACATTAGGGTGCCTGTAATATGTCAATTTGATATGCCCAGGTACAGGGGCCTGACAGTGTCTAAGTTCCTTGTTAGTAGGGTTTCAGTACGAGAAATGAAGTGACACATTAGAGGGCATGTAATATGTCAATTTGCCCAGTCCAGGACCCAGGAAGTGAAGATACACATTATAGTGGGTTTAATGTGCCAGTTTGTTATGTCCATAAAAAGTGCTTTCCGATGTATCAATTTCTTATCAGTAGGGTTTCAATAGGATAGGTGGAGCGACACATTATAGGGCCTGCAGTGTGTCAGCTTATTATGTCCAGGGGTTTTCTAGTGGAAAAGTTCCATTGCAATAGAGGTTCCATAGGAAGGAGTGGAGTGACACATTAGAGGGCCTGTAATGCGTCAATTTATACTACCCAGAGACCTTCCAATATACAGATGCCCTACAGTGTATAAGTTCCTTGCCTTTAGGGTTTCAATAGGAATAATGACACATTAGAAGGCCTGTAATGTGTCAGTTTGTTTTCCCATTTGCCTTCCAATGTATCTCTATACATATCAGATCTGATGTGATCACAGCATTAGCCAAGAAGGATATCACGTAGTTAATAGTCTTCACGATCTTAACAAAGGCGCAATTATCCGTATCGAAGGTATACATTCCCATGAAAAAATCCCTATAGATCCCTTCACAGATCCCTTGTATGGAGCCCTCATAGACAGCTTTTATAGATTCGTATAGAAACTTTATAGATCCCTTATATAGAGAACTTATAGAAACCCCGTATAGATCAACAAATGGAGTTCTTTGTAGAAAACTTTACAAGATCCCTTACATGGAGCTTTCATAGACAACTGCTATATATTCCTTACCCTTTGTAGAAACCACATGGAAGCCCTGTATAGATTCCTCGTATGGAGCCCTTCTGGAAAACCCTTACAGATTGCTTATAGAAATCTTACAGATCCTCTATAGAGATCCCTTACAGAGAGACTTTCTAGAAACCCATTATGGATCCCTGATATGGGGCCTTTATAGTAAGCCCGGTTACAAAGTATGTAGATGCGATGTGGTAAGCTATTCTTGATATAGTAGTTAAGATAAATCGATTGTATTATGGTTCGTACAATACCTATGAAATTACCTTTAAGAATAGAGGGAGCGGTATTAAAACCAATGAAACCGGCAACGAAGATGATGACGATGAAGAAGATGATGAAGATGATGGAGATGATGAAGATGATGGAGATGATGGAGATGATGAAGATGATGGAGATGATGAAGATGATGAAGATGATGCAGATGATGGAGAGGGGGTGGGGTGTCCGCAGCCCTGTTGGACCCTAATGGGTTCGTGGTGGGGGTGGGGGTAGTGGGTGGGGTGGGGGAGGGATGTGAATGGGCAGGGGGTTTGTGCTGGTGTGGTGAGGGGTGGGTTTGGGGGAGTGGGTGATAAAGGTGATAAACCGATGATAAATGATAATAGGATGGTGATAACGATGATGGGGAGGAGTAGGTGGTGGGTAGTGGGTAGTGGTGGCTGGCGGGTGCTGGGTAGTGGTGGGTGGTGGGTGGTGGGTGATGGGTGGTGTGGTGGGTGGTGTGTGGTGGGGGGTGTGTGGTGGTTGGTGGGGAGGGTGTGGGTGGTGGGCGTGGCGGGTGAGGGGTGCCGGGTGGTGGATAATAGGTGGTGGGTGGTGGGTGGTGATGGGGTACGAGGCAAGGGGCTGAGATAGGGGGGTGGGTAGTGAGGTATGAAGGGGGCAGGAGGGTGGAGTGGCGGCAGGGGTGTATAATCCCTGCGCGCCGCGACCGAGCAGAAAGCCTGTAAATGCCGCGTTCAAAAAACGGCCAGGGATCCCACACATCTGCGGGCAAAATCTGGCGGAAGTGATCCGCCGCCGAGCAAAAAGCCTGTAAATACCGCGTTAAAACAAGGGCTAGGGATTTCACACATCGCTGGCAAAATCTGGCGGAAGTGATTTGTGGTCGAGCAAAACACCTGTAAATACCGCGTTAAAGCAAGGGCTAGGGATTTCACACATCGCTGGCAAAATCTGGCGGAAGTGATCTGTGGTC
>CAJNDT010003935.1:0-182388 GCA_905221615.1 Symbiodinium sp. CCMP2592 | reverse complement strand
TGCGAAAAGCATGCAGGTAAGAACGCATGTAGGCGCGAACAGCATGCAGGCAATACTTAACATCATTATTTCGGGCTGTGAGTAGCAAAGGAAATAGGCAATACTTCACATGTGTATTTCGGGTTCTAAGTGCGAAAGGTATGTAAGCAGTATTTAACATGTTTAGTTTGGGTTGTACATAATTAAGAGAGCAATATAGGCAATACTTAACATGATCATTCCGGGTTGCAGGTAGGGTTTCTGCTCCAGGGCTCAGGGTTGAGACAACGCTTGGTAACTCTCAAATAAGTATATGATTCACACCCAGCTTCCCGAGACATTACGACCACTTCATTTTTACAGGCGTATCCCGCGATGATATCGCAAAACTTTCGCTTGCGTGCTAGATTGTGAAACTTGTCTTCCGTCTCCGCAATGCCCGCTGTCAAGACTTTGTCAATGAAGTTCGCAACTCTGCTCGCCCGCATTTTCTGCCAAACGTGTTGGCGAGTTTCGCAAACCAGGTGGCCGGTTTCGTGTAAAGAAATTGCGGAACCCCAAATTTCCCGGAACTGCCTGCGTTGATTTAACAAGACTCGTAATTGTGCAATTTCTGCGATGCCCATGATGCCTCTGCCGAATTTCACTCCAGTGCCTAAAGATGTTGTTGGCAACTCCACCCATTTGCTTCCGCAGCGATGGCACAGATCAGTGAGAATTTGTAGTCGCACAAATGGCCCAACCGAACACCGCTCTTTCAACATAGCTTCTGTGAGTTGTCGCTTGTACGGAACCAGTGTAGGTAGCGGGACCCAATCACGGTACCCTTGGCACCAACGCCGATGCTTTGCCACGCATGCGCTGCTGTTGCTGTAGCCATAAACCCGATAAGGTAATAATTCCATCGATACCGGCTGTTCTGGCAAAACGCCCCGCTTCCCAAATCTCGACGAAATGACGCAAATAGCCCTGCAGCGAAACGACTCACGGACAAAATTGTCGACGCCACGCATGTCCGGTTTCTTCTTGATTGTAACAGAAGACAGCAGCCTTTTGTACATAGCATCGTCCTTTTTTGACGCATTGCCCCATGGCTGGAGACGGCGCTTTGCTTGCTGTAACCTCGATGCAACTTGCCGCAATACCACCATGTCTCGCCAACTGCAGCTCTTCAACAAAATGGCCAACAATTGAGCTCTGCGGTGTTTGGCAGCACGAGACGCCTGTACCAATTTGCGGATCTTAGTGTAAGAGTGCACGACTTCTGTGAGAGCTTTTAGATGGTCGCGAGAGTTGTGCAAAACACGCCAACGTTTCACCGCTCGCTGACGTCGCTTCTTGTCTACGGCAGGTTCAATGTCTTTGTGGCATAATACTGCTTTCATTCTAATTGTGAGTGGTGAAACGACGTAGTATATCCTATTCTATGAAAAACTACACGGCGCGATAATATCTTACATTATACTGCATTGTGCTCTATCATTACGGTATGTAAATGTTTGACGTGATACTGTCGTGTAACGTGCCCTCTTCACTCATGCTTGGGTCTATGGGCTCCGGGGCTTAGGGCTTTAGAGTTTAACGCTGAAGGTGCAAGCTAGCAAGAATTGAGCCCGAATTTGAAATCGGTGAGGTTTGTGGCCTAATCCCAGAACCCAACGATTTCATTGATTGAAATAAGGCTGTAATGTGTCAGGTCGCTGTGTCCAGGAGCCTTCCAAAGTAGGATTTTCCTTGTGAATATACTTTCAATAGAAGGGATGAAGTGACACACTAGAGGGCTTGTAATGTGTTAATTCGTTATGCCCAAGTCAATAGAGTTTGAACAGGGGAAGTGGAGTAACACTTTACAGGGCATGTAATGTGCCAATCTGTTATGTCCTGGACTTTCCAGTGTATAAGTTCCTTGTCGGTAGAGGGTCAATCGGAGTGGGTGGAGTGACACATTAGGGTGCCTGTAATATGTCAATTTGATATGCCCAGGTACAGGGGCCTGACAGTGTCTAAGTTCCTTGTTAGTAGGGTTTCAGTACGAGAAATGAAGTGACACATTAGAGGGCATGTAATATGTCAATTTGCCCAGTCCAGGACCCAGGAAGTGAAGATACACATTATAGTGGGTTTAATGTGCCAGTTTGTTATGTCCATAAAAAGTGCTTTCCGATGTATCAATTTCTTATCAGTATGGTTTCAATAGGATAGGTGGAGCGACACATTATAGGGCCTGCAGTGTGTCAGTTTATTATGTCCAGGGGTTTTCTAGTGGAAAAGTTCCATTGCAATAGAGGTTCCATAGGAAGGAGTGGAGTGACACATTAGAGGGCCTGTAATGCGTCAGTTTATACTACCCAGAAACCTTCCAATATACAGATGCCCTACAGTGTATAAGTTCCTTGCCTTTAGGGTTTCAATAAGAATATTTACACATTAGAAGGCCTGTAATGTGTCAGTTTGTTTTCCCATGTGCCTTCCAATGTATCTCTATACATATCGGATCTGATGTGATCACAGCATTAGCCAAGAAGGATATCACGTAGTTAATAGTCTTCACGATCTTAACAAAGGCGCAATTATCCGTATCGAAGGTATACGTTCCCATGAAAAAATCCCTATAGATCCCTTCACAGATCCCTTGTATGGAGCCCTCATAGACAGCTTTTATAGATTCGTATAGAAACTTTATAGATCCCTTATATAGAGAACTTATAGAAACCCCGTATAGATCAACAAATGGAGTTCTTTGTAGAAAACTTTACAAGATCCCTGACATGGAGCTTTCATAGACAACTGCTATATATTCCTTACCCTTTGTATAAACCACATGGAAGCTCTGTATAGATCCCTCGTATGGAGCCCTTCTGGAAAACCCTTACAGATTGCTTATAGAAATCTTATAGATCCTCTATGTAGAGATCCCTTACAGAGAGACTTTCTAGAAACCCGTTATGGATCCCTCATATGGGGCCTTTATAGTAAGCCCGGTTACAAAGTATGTAGATGCGATGTGGTAAGCTATTCTTGATATAGTAGTTAAGATAAATCGATTGTATTATGGTTCGTACAATACCTATGAAATTACCTTTGAGAATAGAGGGAGCGGTATTAAAACCAATGAAACCGGCAACGAAGATGATGACGATGAAGAAGATGATCAAGATGATGGAGATGATGGAGATGATGGAGATGATGAAGATGATGAAGATGATGCAGATGATGAAGATGATGAAGATGATGAAGATGATGGAGAGGGGGTGGGGTGTCCGCAGCCCTGTTGGACCCTAATGGGTTCGTGGTGGGGGTGGGGTAGTGGGTGGGGTGGGGGAGGGATGTGAATGGGCAGGGGGTTTGTGCTGGCGTGGTGAGGGGTGGGTTTGGGGGAGTGGGTGATAAAGTGATAAACCGATGATAAATGATAATAGGATGGTGATAACGATGATGGGAGGAGTAGGTGGTGGGTAGTGGGTAGTGGTGGCTGGCGGGTGCTGGGTAGTGATGGGTGGTGGGTGGTGGGTGATGGGTGGTGTGGTGGGTGGTGTGTGGTGGGTGGTGTGTGGTGGTTGGGGGAGGGTGTGGGTGGTGGGCGTGGCGGGTGAGGGGTGCCGGGTGGTGGATAATAGGTGGTGGGTGGTGGGTGGTGATGGGGTACGAGGCAAGGGGCTGAGATAGGGGGGTGGGTAGTGAGGTATGAAGGGGGCAGGAGGGTGGAGTGGCGGCAGGGGTGTATAATCCCTGCGCGCCGCGACCGAGCAGAAAGCCTGTAAATGCCGCGTTCAAAAAACGGCCAGGGATCCCACACATCTGCGGGCAAAATGATCCGCCGCCGAGCAAAAAGCCTGTAAATACCGCATTAAACAAAGGGCCAGGGATTTCACACATCGCTGGCAAAATCTGGCGGAAGTGATTTGTGGTCGAGCAAACCACCTGTAAATACCGCGTTAAAGCAAGGGCTAGGGATTTCACACATCGCTGGCAAAATCTGGCGGAAGTGACCTGTGGTCAAGCAAAACACCTGTAAATACCGCGTTAAAGCAAGGGCTAGGGATTTCACACATCGCTGGCAAAATCTGGCGGAAGTGATCTGTGGTCGAGCAAAACACCTGTAAATACCGCGTTAAAGCAAGGGCTAGGGATTTCACACATCGCTGGCAAAATCTGGCGGAAGTGATCTGTGGTCGAGCAAAACACCTGCAAATACCGAGTGAAAACACAGGCTAAGGATTTCACACATCTGCCGGTGGGTGGAAGGGGTCGGTGGGTGGGGGGGTGGGGGGGTGGGGGGGCCCCCCCGGCAGGTGAGGCGAAGGGGAAGGAGGTGGAGGGGCGCAGGGGAGTGGTGGTGGGCAAGCGAATACAGGTGGGCGGGGGAGAGCACGGGGTGAGGCACTGGCCCTATCGACAGAACCCCATCATTTCAATTAATTGAAATAATTGAAATAATTGAAATAATTGAAATAATTGAAATCCTTGTGGTCCGTGTGGCCCTTCCACGGAACCATAGGATTTCAATTAATTGAAATAATTGAAATAATTGAAATAATTGAAATGGGGCCGATTTCAATTATTTCAATTATTTCAATTGTCTGGGTCACCTAAATAATTGAAATAATTGAAATAATTGAAATAGGGCCGAGCCGATTTCAATTATTTCAATTATTTCAATTATTTCAATTAATTGAAATCGTGTGGTTCATCGGTTGACATAGGAAACCTACTGATTTCAATTATTTCAATTATTTCAATTGTTTGGGTCACCTAAATAATTGAAATAATTGAAATAATTGAAATCCTTGTGGTCCGTGAGGCCCTTCCACAGAACCATAGGATTTCAATTAATTGAAATAATTGAAATAATTGAAATCGGGCCGATTTCAATTATTTCAATTATTTCAATTGTTTGGGTCACCTAAATAATTGAAATAATTGAAATAATTGAAATCCTTGTGGTCCGTGAGGCCCTTCCACAGAACCATAGGATTTCAATTAATTGAAATAATTGAAATCGTGTGGTTCATCGGTTGACATAGGAAACCTACTGATTTCAATTATTTCAATTATTTTAATTATTTATGGTGGCCCACAACTCAAATAATTGAAATAATTGAAATCCTTGTGGTCCGTGAGGCCCTTCCACAGAACCATAGGATTTCAATTAATTGAAATAATTGAAATAATTGAAATAATTGAAATAATTGAAATGGGGCCGATTTCAATTATTTCAATGATTTCAATTGTTTAGGTCACCTAAATAATTGAAATAATTGAAATAATTGAAACAGGGCCGATTTCAATTATTTCAATTATTTCAATTATTTCAATTATTTGAAATCGTGTGGTTCATCCGCTGACCTAGTAAACCTATTGATTTCAATTATTTCAATTATTTGGGTGACCCAAATAATCGAAATAATTGAAATAATTGAAATCCTAATGGTCCGTGTGGCCTTTCCACAGAACCATAGGATTTCAATTAATTGAAATAATTGAAATAATTGAAATAATTGAAATGGGCCCGATTTCAATTATTTCAAGTATTTCAATTGTTTGGGTCACCTAAATAATTGAAATAATTGAAATAATTGAAATAGGGCCGATTTCAATTATTTCAATTATTTCAATTATTTCAATTAATTGAAATCGTGTGGTTCATCGGTTGATCTAGGAAACCTATGGATTTCAATTATTTCAATTATTATAACTATTTAAGTTGGCCCCACAACTCAAATAATTGAAATAATTGAAATCCTTGTGGTCCGTGTGGCCCTTCCACGGAACCATAGGATTTGAATTAATTGAAATAATTGAAATAATTGAAATAATTGAAATAATTGAAATGGGCCCGATTTCAATCATTTCAATTATTTCAATTGTTTGGGTCACCTAAATAATTGAAATAATTGAAATAATTGAAATAGGGCCGATTTCAATTATTTCAACTATTTCAATTATTTCAATTATTTCAATTAATTGAAATCGTGTTGTTCATCTGTTGAACTAGGCAACCTATTGATTTCAATTATTTCAATTATTTCAATTATTTCAATTATTTGGGTGACCCAAATAATCGAAATAATTGAAATAATTGAAATCCTAATGGTCCGTGTGACCCTTCCACAGAACCATAGGATTTCAATTAATTGAAATAATTGAAATAATTGAAATAATTAAAATAATTGAAATGGGACCGATTTCAATTATTTCAATTATTTCGAGTGTTTGGGTCACACAAATAATTGAAATAATTGAAATCAGCACCGTATATTTGAATTATTTCAATTATTTCAATTATTTACAATATATATAAATAAATAAAGAAAACATAGTAGCTAAATAGACCCAAGAGGTAGCACTCTCATATATATATATATATGTATGTATGTATGTATGTATGTATATTTATATGTATATATATATATATATATATATATACACAAATCTATGTATGTATGTATGTATGTATGTATATATATATATACACCATATACATATGTACATTTATATATATATATATATATACATACGTACATACACACACACACACATACATTGTTCTACCCCAGGCACTTGTTCTGCAAATCCGCCAATTCAGTTGCCCACGAGCCATCTTGTGACCTGTACACCGAGCAGCCAGCCTTCACTCAACAGTCTTCGCTACAGGTCCGGCCTACGGAGGTCGTGCTGGCGACGGAGCAAGGGGATAGTCGGGACGTGCACAGTGTCCCTGGTGAAATGGGCTGCTACAGACGTTGCGACCCGTGAGACAGGGGAGACAGCGACATATCGTCTCTGTCTTTGGGTCGTAGAGTGCTTCTGGAGGAGCGCAACACTCTCCTGCACACCACCCTCGACACAGAGGGTGACTCGGCAGATCTAGCTCGGATTTCCGGAGCAGAGGGAGTGAGACCATAGGGAGACCATTTCGCCATGAAAAAGTTGGTTCAGGCTGAACAGTCCGACCAGTGCCAGTGGGTGACTACATTGTTACATTGACATACAGCATGCCCGCCGACTCACGTCTAGTAGAGATGCTGAGATGATTAAGAATATGACTCATAAACAAACTGATACAGGTTGTTTGGGGTGGATCGCCCGTTCGCTGCTGCCGCGGACTTTCTGTCATCATAAACTCTTCAGAGCGAGATTTTTTGGGAGCGGGAAGGCTGACAAAACTCGGATTGAGCGGATCTTGCAGCGCTCACACAACACAAGCAACTTGTCGACCTGTGACCGCAATCGCCGCATAAACTTCGCGCCTTCAAGCCACAGCCTGCTGCAGGTGACATGAAGCAATCTGGCTTTGGAGCCTTGAATACAACTTGGGATGCTTGACTGAATTCGCTTAGTCTGAGATGTGCCATCCAAAGCTTCAGAGACGTGCTGCACACAAGAGGGTGACAAGCTGGCGTCGGCCAATCCTCTCTGCTCTCTCTGCTTCTCAGGTACACGGTACCCAGTCTGCCCCTGCGACGGTCCTCGCGTTGGCGGAGCGGGCCTTCCATAACCGGTGTCTGTCTCAAGGCCGGCGTTGAAAGTCGGTCGCATGGCCACCTGCTCCGTAGGAGAGTCGCAACAACCTGACGCTCAATGCAACCCTGAACGCCAGCCTGGGCTCGGATTCGCAGAGCAGCTGGGACTGGAAGGTGTCAGGTCAAAGTCAGACTCAAGTCTCAGCCGAATGATCTTCACTCTTGGAGCTACTGTGACATCGTGCAGCACCTAAGGCGGAA
Source organism: Symbiodinium sp. CCMP2592 (assembly GCA_905221615.1). Lineage (NCBI taxonomy): Eukaryota > Dinophyceae > Suessiales > Symbiodiniaceae > Symbiodinium > Symbiodinium sp. CCMP2592. The sequence continues at coordinate 174,685 of CAJNDT010003935.1, read as the reverse complement.
TGTGGTGGCATTGTGTTGGTGGCCAAGTTCATCGTCATGGTCGCTGCGAGGCGAGGCTGCATGCTACTGCGTTGCGAGAGTTCTGGTTTGACTTAAGCTGTGCCTGATGTGCCCTGTCAGTCCCTGCTGGTGGGTGCCACAGTGGCCCTCCACCAACATAATCACAACAGGTTTGTCAACATGCTACTCGGCCGAGACAAGAGCTTCCGGGCTGCCAGGTGGAAGAGTCGAGGCTGTAATGGCCACGTGGTTTGATAGTCAGGCCGTCTAAGGCTGTGCATGCAGATCAGCACGTTGTCGGTGTTCTGCCGGAATTCGCCAGTTTTGCTGCGGGCATATTCGCTTGAGTATGTCAGCTTTTCGCTATCTGTCCGTCTCTTCTTGCTATCTTCTTGTGTTCTTGTCGTTTTGCATGCCTGTCTAGCTGGCTCCCTCTCGGCGTCTAGCTGGCTGTTTCACTGCAACCATATATGTATGTACGTTTGCATGCAAGTACGTACTACGCATGTACGTCGTTACGCATGCAAGCGCGCACGTGTTCGCACCCACACACATGCCTAAGCACACAGACTTCCGCCGAAGCGTGTTGAATCAAGAAGCTCGGACTAGCAGTCCTTGCTACGCAGGACATTTCAGGTGTTTGGTAAGTGTCTGCATGCTGCCATGGCCCTTTCCCAAGATGTTCTGAAGAGAGCAAGAAGTGTCGTTGCTCGGTCCACGACGGTACACAAGACCAGCAACCAGGCCTCCAACCGACCCTGGCCAACTAAGCCACAGCGGCAGTCCTACTTCCGAAGACATAAGCCGTTTGTGGATCGTGTGCTAGGTGGGGAAGTGACCTGGTTTGGTCACCTCACAGAAATTGGGAGCCTCGGCCGATGGTCAGTGGGGGAGGGTCGGGGGTGGTGTCAAGCCTTTTTGTGCACTCTTGCGAGCTCTTGCGAGTTTTTTTTTTTTTTTGCTGCCGGTGTGTTGCGCCGGAGATCCTGAGGACCATTTGCCACGCGGTTGGACATCGACCTTTTTCAGAGTTCATCGGAAAGGCTATGAGTGCCAAACACACAGAAGAAGAATGCGACATCCTTGCCGGGGCCTCAGCAAAAGGTGTCTTCTGCTGAGAGATCCCCAGCTCGCGGGATCTCCTTCGAGGGCAGTTCTGGGCCTCAGCACAAAGGAACACCACCCCTTAGATCGTACTCTGTGCTAATTAGCCTCGATTGAACGGGGCAAAGCACTTCTCTCGGCAAGACGTGGCAAATCGGGGTTGGTCATGCTTCAAGAATGTTTGGATCTTCGATACCCATGAACTGCAAGATCCATCACATTACGAGTACTGGTACTCGTGCAAAGAACAGGGCCAGCATCAATAGCCAAAGCAGTATCGTGGTTCCTGTGAATACTTGATTCAGTTTGTATGTTGAGAACCTTGTCTGTTGCTCCAGCGAAGCTCAGCACCCCACGCTGAAAGGTCACGTGAAGGTCGGCTTCCACAACCCTCGAGAGAACAGATGGATCCGGCTACGAAACAACCACGACCGCTCTGCTTTTTTGGGTCTCGGGTGTTCTGCCAAGTTAAGAACAAGCTGTTTCGTGTTTTAATAGTGCAGACTCGGCCGTGTACAGTGCAGGACATGGATGGCGCTCCATGGTTTGGCAGCTGGGAAAGCTTTAATGTCGTGGACGCTGGTGGCGGGAAGGTTCGCCATGCTCACCGTATCACTGTACCGCAATGCTGCCACAGCTTCGCGTTCTATAGCCTCCAGCTTCTCTCTCCATGTTGTCCGTTTATTCTCCTTTCTGACGGAGTGGATGTAACTGGGCTGTAAACTTTAAACACTTTGACTGTAGAGTTGTGCATGGCTCAGCCACGGATTGTTGTCACGCGGTTAAGTTGCCGCTACCACATGAGCCTTTGGTCCTTCGAGGGAGCTGCCAGTATCCTAGTTGGCCGCTACACAGGTCTTCGACAGGGCTTCTTAAGTTGCCGTTGAGCCAGACTCTTACTACTCCTGCTCCCACCCGAAAAGTCGCTTCGACTTATCTTCGTCACTATTCAACGCTTTTTCCTGAAAAACGTACTCAGACTCTGTCGTCGTTGAAACTGACAGCTTCTTGGAGGCAAACGTTATTGCAGATGCACGACATTGTTCTGACGCGGTGCGCAGTGGCACATTCGTGTTGAAGGGTCGGAAACAGAAAGGAGCCCCCTCCTCGACAAAAGCCACGCCTGGACACCCCAGTAACCCTCAGTGCAACTTTTCCGACGTTCGAAAAGGCCAGAAAGAACCTGGCTCAGAAAAGGTTTTCCGGTTTCAGTACAAGTTAAGGTTGCTCAAAACCGGGGCACGCGCTGCGTCATAGGGTTTACGGCTTGCTTGCGAAGGGCTTGCGTGTGAGCCCTGGCCGCCAGCACCACCCCACCATCCGCAGCTCCAACGGCCCCAACCCCTTTCCGCACACGCCAGGCCCCCCCCCCCACCCCTGTCAGACCATACCATTCGGGGGGGGGGGGGCTGGGAACGCCAGACGCCTGACCATAGATGTATGTATGTCTTGGCATTTGAGGCCGTGCTCGTGCATACCGTTATCGGTGCGAGACAGCAGTGCCAGCTTCCCAAATCACACCCGGGGCAAGGTCCCTCTGCTCGCCCTTGGAGCCAACACTTCAGAGAGGCGTGAATGAATGAATGAATGAATGAATGAATGAACATACGTATGCATGTGTGTGTATTTTTCTCTTTGTATGCGTCTTTGTGTGTGTGTGTGTGCGCGTGGGTCTAGGATATATCAAGGTTTTTGACAGTATGGTGTTATAGTTGAATATGGCATGTACTCGATGTAGATATCTATATCTATATCTATATCTATATCTATATCTATATATATATATATATTTCTATTTGTTCCATGCTACGAATCTGTGACAACTTGTTCAATTGTAACATATCACAACAAAACACTGTACATCCAAGAAAATTGAAAGCACACAAAGGTATACTGTAATGTGACGTGACCTAGTACGGTTTTCTACAATATACGATATAACATAGTTCACCACATCGTACTTCAGCTTTTTTGTTATGGCAACCAAGTACAATACATTTCAATATAGTATCGTATGGCATAATACAATGAAGTTACCGCAGCAATATAAGATATGATACAATGTACTACAATCTGATAAGAATACAACATAATAGCACATTGTGAGATGAGATGTGAGGATACGATAAAGTGCAAAATGATATTCAGTAGCAAAATACAACAGAATATTGTAGAACAAAACAGAATTACACAATTCACAAGAATGCATTTAAATGCGGAAGAATATCATTAAGCACGATGCAACATGATTCGGTATAGTATGTTAACGTACGTCACATCACAAGTGGTAGAGTATAACATAGTAGACCATAATGCAACATACCATAGCACAATGTCTCCTAATTATCGGTAGGTCTGTCCACAATGCTGTTTTCGAACACAAACGTAGTACCCGCGATACCGTCCGAAATGGTGTGGAGCTCCGAGCGTTGGTGCCTCCAAAATGCTGTTTTCGAGTATTAGGAGGTCAGTCTCGCGCTTGTAAGAACTGCCCATGACTCTTATCCGTGGCCGTATTGGCGATTGGACGACCCGCATTTTCGATCGTCGGCGTGGGAGGTTTAGTTTCGTTGGACTTGCAATGTCGTTCCCTCCTGCTGCGCCGCAGTGCCAGGGTCCCCAGTTCGGGCTCCCTCCCGGCACCGGTTCAGGGTATAGGGTGCTCGGCCGGGCGCGGTCTGCGCTACGACAAAAACGGAGCACAGCACCTTAGTAGGAGTTTTTTGGGTAGCACGTCGTTAGCGGGCTGCTTGTTTTAAACCCTTTCCTGGCTTTCCTTGGGCTTTCTCCAATCCAAAAACCAAAGCATTTTCCAGCTGGAATGTTCCAGTCGACAGGGTTTAGCTTTTTGGGGGGTGCCATATAATGTGTATGTATGTATTAGTAAGTATATATATATATACACATACACATCACACGGTTTTTTCGACACTTTTCGGGCACAGACTCCTTTGCATCGGTTCGTGCTGGCTGGTATGTCTCAATGCCACGCCGTCAAGGCTATGGTAGCTCCAACAGGCCCTGCCAGCCGCCGAGAACATGTCATAATGAGTTTTCATTGTCGCATCGTGCTTGTCGATGTCACACACCGGCCAGCAATTCTGAAGTTGTTCGGGGCTCTCATTACAATTGCTTTCCGGTGAGAGCGATTGCATCATGCATCTACAGCTATCTCTTTGCGGTGCAATTGCCGACATGTGACCTTGAGGCCAAGGAAGCCAACTCTACATTTGATCAATTTTCAACGTTTCTGTTAATCTCTCCGCTCGTAACGTCCGGGAGTACTGCAGCGACGTCACAGTCATATTCCTGTCATGCAGACTTCACGAAAGGACATGTTTACGTACGGATTGATTCCAGAATAGTGCTCTAGGTTATGAATTCGTCCCGCTTCCCTCACTTGCTCGCTCGGCCCAACATACATCATTAATACATCATTATAATGCATAGTCGATCGTATCTGCATCTCTGCTTACTGTTGTTACTCGGCATGAAATTATGCTCTCTCTCTGTGTATGTGTATGTACACATGGGTATATACAATATGAGCAGCATGTGGATATGGCTCTGATTGTTTATGTCTATGCCTGTTCCATGTCGATGTCCACGTCTATGTCTACGTCTATTTCTACATATGTGCGTATGTTCGTGTCTATGTGTATGCATATGTGTATTTATGTGTAGGGTTATATGTATCTATACGTATCTGTATATGTTTAAGCTTATGTTTATGTACATGTCTAGTAGTCAATGTGTATGTAGTATATGTGCATCCATATGTACATGCATATGTATACGTATGCGTATACGAGATGCAAATGACATGCACATGTGTGGGTGTGTGAGAGTATGCACGCCTGCACCTGAACAAACAGACTTCTCGCATTGGGATGAAGACACGAAGTTTTGCAGGTGGCTCTTCACTGCGACGTCCACAACAGGTATATGCGGATGCCACATCGGCATCACATGGATGCTAAGATGCACTGGCGTGCCAGTCTGTTTCTGCAGACGACTCCCTGCACGAACCTTAAGGACACCAGCTCTCATCGAAACTCTTGGGACTGGGCTGCTTCAGTGCATGGATTGTGGTGTTGAAATCTCCTATTCCTGCGTGATCAGACCTCGAAAGGATCTGCCGTGGAACTGGGGCTGGGAGCGCTTCAAACCCGTCTCTGCGCCCCGGCCGCAGTGCAAAGTCCGGAGACCAGCAGGAGCACCTGGATGCCAATCTTTTGGAGCCCTTCTTCAGGCTTTTCTGCGGCACGGCACCATCGTCGCGCTTTGGTGACCTGCTTGCCTTCAGGCAGCAAGGCACGCCCGCATGCAGCCTCAACCAGCCGAGGAACGCCGGGCACCACCGCTTCATGCGCATGAACGCACACAACGGCCGCATGGACGGCTCGCCGAGGACCGAGACATTTTGAGGGCCCTAAGTGGAAACGGAGCCACAGGACCTCTCTACCAGTAGTTCGTCTCAGATTACTAGACTCTAGACAGCGGTGCGATACTCTCTCAGATCGCCAGAATACTTTCGGAGTTTCGTTGTTTCTGTGGTCCTGGATGATTCTGTGCAGGAAGCATCTCCACCACTTCCCCTCTGGCTGGCAATGGGAGAAGCTCCGGGTGCCTCGACACAGGAGCTTAGGGGGTGAGGGGGCCTTCAAGGCTTTCTGGTTTCGGCGTTCTTCATGCCGCCGGGTGTTGGCTTGGCTTGTCTGAAGGCCCTCAGAGCCTCTTCGTACCCGCGAGCTGACTGTCGCGTATTCAGGAAGCCTACGCAGATGCTGAGTGGTACCTACTCATTCCAAAAATGCACCGGAAGGTGTTTGAAGGAACTGGTTGCGGCTGTCGAAGAGCTTTTGATACGATGATTTTGAGCCTGGACAAGGTGTATGTGGATAGAAACTGAGGCTGAGACATTTGTCTAAACCTCCCCTGAGCCCTCAGCAACGGCCACATGCATCCCATTCTGGGAGGACTGATGTCTCGCAACAGTTCCTGCCGAGGTGGTGGATGCCGGCTACGGCCAAGTCGCGCTGCACAGCGCGTCCAGCAACCGCTTCGTCAAGATGACTGGTCGACGACGTAGAATTGCTCCCTGCTCCAATCTGTCGCAGGAAGCTTAAGTTTGTGAGTTGGACACCGGAAGGTGCAAGTCATAGCGAATCTAGAAACACATGCCAAGTAAAGATCTCTGCTGAACATCCTCTAGTGCATTTCTGGCAGGAGTCACGACAGCAAGAGCTTCGGAATGTCTGTGTTACTGAAGTGTACTGGTGATTTGCGCGAAAGGTGTGCGAAAGGCGCGCAAAAGGCAAACATGCCCCAACAAGGCAACTAGAGCTGTATTGCCTGCTTACAGGACCCTTCTGAACCTGTTACTTGTAGTAGAGTCTTTCTAGATTCTACAGATTTCGCAGATACTTCTGTGCCCGAGTAATGTTGATGTGTTGTTGTTTTTGCGCGCGAAAGAGTGTGGAAGCTACGCGGATTCGGTGCGGAAGGGAATGTTTCGGGGGAGAGAATTTAGCATAACACTCCGAAGCCTCGAAAGATTCAGGATCGTGGCGTGTGCACCCATTGAACTTCATCCCCCGATTGCTGTAGCCCAAGGACATGATTCGCTCGCCACATCGCAATTGGCATCAGCTGCCCTCTGGTGGCAACAAGCAGTTTGAAGCGCGGGCGCAGCCTGGAAAGGTTCACCTTGGCATGAAGAAACCGAGGCCTGGTGGCTGGGATTCCGAACGCTTCACGGTCGTCGATGCGCACGGCACGGATCCTTCGGAGGTGTTTCTTCTTCATGAGGGCCCCAAGCTCTGCCCTGCGCATCTTGAGGCCACGGCCGCGTCGCTTTGCACAACCCTTGGAAGAACCGTGACTGGGCCAAGCGATTGTGAAGGGGTACAGTCCTTTCACGTGTTTATAGGATTCATGGGCTTCATACAGGACTTTGAAAACTCCTGAATGCAATGACAAGGCTTCATCAAGATGTGCAACCACGGCGATGGTTGCCAAAGCCCTCACAGGGAGCGCAGGGATCTCTGTCGGGTTTTCCAACAGTGGGTCACAAGGCTTTCGTTTGTTCCCACAGCTTCTACGCAGTGCCGGGTTCGACAGCTGGAATCTACATGGCTTGGCATGTGCTCAGCTGATTGCAGTCCTTCCGTAGGATCCTGATGCGCTGCCCCACAATTGGGGCTCGCCGGGTCCCCAGACTCTCAGCGCCTGTCAGGAAAGAGTGCAGCAGGCCGGCCGAAGAGAGAAAGAGATGCTGTGGAGATCCGGAGCGGAAAGAGCGGGAGAGAAAGAGACGGACTGCGGCGCACTGAGGGAATTCTTCCATGTTCTCGAGGCCCAGCCGAGGGGTTGAGCTCACGTCGCTTCACGGATGGTCTTCTGCGAAAGCACACAGAAAGTCCTAGACGTCAACGCGTGCTGTTGCCAGATCAAGCCTTGCCATACCGGTGGTGGTGGCCATTGCAGTCAATGCCAAGATCCATGGCACCGACATGTCGGGTGCCCAGGGCCGAGAAACATGGGGAGAGTAGGGAATGCGGTGCGTTTGTGCGTCAGGTGAACAATCACTGCCGCGCATGCAACCATGGCTACTACTTGCACGGCCACCACTGCCACCCATTCACCTGCACGGGCGGCCATCACCGTGTCTGCGGCACCTGCGTCGCCCAGCAACATCGTCGGGTGCAGCCGGCATGTTTTGGGGCCACCTCGGCCTGAATTGTACATCTTGGTCTAGTGGTTCGAGGGTCCTTGTGCGACAAGTGGGTGGAATTTCCAGCTTTTGGCGCGGTTCTTTCAAATTTGAAGGAACGTGGACGCATCATGAGGTCCCTTGCAGATGAGAGCGGGCCAAGATGAGAGAGAAAGCCCCTGCAAAGCAGCGAGCTGCCGCAGGGCAGGGAGGGCACTGGCCCCCAATTTTCACAATTATCACCCCTCTTTGACTTATGACCCAAGGCCTCATATCATTTGTTTGCCCTCATATCAATTCCCTATGCAATCGAACCTGTTGACCCGAAATGTCTTGCCCGCTCCTGCACTACCTCCCACCGTGCAGCATTGGACCGTTACCAATCTGCCCACGTCGCAGCACCACAACCACTGCGCGAGCTGCAACGCCGGTCACTTCCGTCTCGGCAGCCGCTGCCAGGCAGGGACGCGGGGAGCACACCGTTTAAGCTGCTGCTTGTATAGGCGGTAGGCACAGGTGGGCTCGGGGCTTTCTTTTGACGTGGCTTCTCTGTGGCTGCCCTCAACAGTCCCTGCTGCTGGGTGCCACGCTGAGCTTCCACCAACCCAATCACAACCGCTTCGTGCAAATGCTGCTCGGACTGAACTGGGATTGGCTCTGTGGCCCTTTGCAACTCGGGCAGAGAAGGGCGCAGAGCTCTATGCTCCTGCGCAGCTCCAAGCCAAGGTGGGGGTCCGACATGGTGTGGACTGGTCACCGGAATTGGGAAACTTGGCTCTTGCGCTAGGTCCGCCTTGCATAGGCGTGCGTGTTGTTTTGGGTACAGGAGCGCGTCATGATAGGAAGCTACATGCTAAATGTAGTGTTTTTTGCAAGGCTTCGGGCCAGTTGCACAGACGAGTAGTGTAGAAGTGGCACTACTGAGGGGGAAACTTGCAGAATAGTGTTTTCGCCTAGGGAGTTCGTCTATTTTCAGAAGATTTGCAATGCCCCGAAGTACTTTGCGTGGACATTCTTGTAATATATAATATACATATGTGTACACATATATATATATATATGTCTAGAGATATGTGTATACATTTATGTATCTACATGTAAAACTATAAAAAGTTATAGTACATGACACATCTTATCTGATCTCTGATATATAGTTGAGAAAATATAAGATATAAAATGATATATATATATATATGTGTATACTGTTTTCTGTAGAAGTATTAATATGGCATGTGTATTATATGTTATATAGCTACAGGGATGTAATATTAATATATATATATATATATGGTAACCCCCCCCCCTCCAGGACCAACCTCGGCCATTGTCCTGCTCATTACTGTCTTCACAGCGTCATGAATAAGAGCCGAAACCACTGTAAATACCGATGCTGTTTGTGTTCCCGTACAAAGTTTGCACTCTCGACGCCTCTTGACAGACTGGTAAAAAACAGGGTCCAGTTTTATGGACACCATTTACACTCTCGGCGCGTCTTGTCGGAGTGGTAAAAGACAGAGTCCAGTTTGTGTGCCTCATCCTTTATTAATTATTGTCATCTTGTCAAAGTCTTATTATTAGTTTCAGTCTTAAAAAACAGTGTTAACATTGGTCTTGACTTAATTTTGTTCTAAGTTTTAACCTCAACTATTGTGAGTAGTAACCTTAATATTTTTGCTAGCGTTAGCATTATTATTAGTTTTGTGTCATTACTAATTTTAGAAGTTCTAACAATGCTGCTGGTATCTGTCCAATATTACTGTTCGTTTGATTAGTGTTCCTGTTAGTGCTGATGCTGGTGTCAGTGTCAACGTCAGTGTTAGTCTTAATATTAATATGAGTATTAGTGCTCCAGTTTAATTTAATATATGTCTATAGCAGTGTTAGTGTTAGTGTTCGTGTTAGTATTCGTATTAATATTAGACGTGGGCTGGGCTTTAAAAACTTAGTCTTAGTACATTATGTGTATAAGTATTCATATGTGTATATTCAGTATATTGGTATATAAACAAAACATATATATTAATTAAAAAAATTTTGGGTATACTCGTATATTGGTATATTAGTAACAATGGTCTATTGGTATATCAGTTTCTCAGTATATTAATATATTAATTTATTAGTATATTAGTATAATACTATGACCGTACATATTGGTAAATGAAAACATTGAGTTTTTAACAATCTGATGCATTCATTTCCTTGTGCCTTATTCTGATGTATTCTTTAGTATACATTACAAAAACGATATTGACATTAATATGATGTTTGTAAATTCATATTGGTATTGATATTAACATGAGTTGTCATCTTGTCAAAGTCTTATTATTAGTTTCAGTCTTAAAAAACAGTGTTAACATTGGTCTTGACTTAATTTTGTTCTAAGTTTGAACCTCAATTATTGTGAGCAGTAACCTTAATATTTTTGCTAGCGTTAGCATTATTATTAGTTTTGTGTCATTACTAATTTTAGAAGTTCTAACAATGCTGCTGGTATCTGTCCAATATTACTGTTCGTTTGATTAGTGTTCCTGTTAGTGCTGATGCTGGTGTCAGTGTCAACGTCAGTGTTAGTCTTAATATTAATATGAGTATTAGTGCTCCAGTTTAATTTAATGTATGTCTATAGCAGTGTTAGTGTTAGTGTTTGTGTTAGTGTTCGTATTAATATTAGACGTGGGCTGGGCTTTAAAAACTTGGTCTTAGTACATTATGTGTATAAGTATTCATATGTGTATATTCAGTATATTGGTATATAAACAAAACATATATATTCATTAAAAAAATTTTGGGTATACTCGTATATTGGTATATTAGTAACAACGGTTTATTGGTATATCAGTTTCTCAGTATATTAGTATATTAATATATTAGTATATTAGTATAATACTATAACCGGTAAATGAAACATTGAGTTTTTAACAATCTGATGCATTCATTTCCTTGTGCCTTATTCTGATGTATTCTTTAGTACACATTACAAAAACGATATTGACATTAATATGATGTTTGTAAATTCATATTGGTATTGATATTAATATGAGTATGTAATAATCTTTCTATATTTGTATGAGCACAAATTTTTTGCTAGTATTATGCATGTTCGTACTAGCCGAAGTATTAGTGCTCATATTAATATCAATATGGTTCTAAAGAGACTATTAATGTCGGTATTCGTACTGAGAATAATTTTGTTAAGAACATGAGCATAAATACCCGTAGGAATATTCATACCTATGCTTGTATTGGTATTAATACTCGTATTAGCATGAGTACTAGCATTAGTACGTATCTAGGCATGACGATTCTTATATGAATATAAAAGGGGAACATGATTATTAGTATTCGTAAGAACATTAGTTTTCCTATACATTAATGCTAACTAATATTACTATGCATACTAGTATTGGCAAGAACATTAAAGTTCGTGTTCACATCAATTCTAAAATTGGTATTAGTACAGTTTTTTCAATATTAGGAGTAGATACTAGTAGTAGAATTAAAGTTAGTATGAACAAAACATGCGTTGGTATTCGTCGGAATATGAAACTTGAGGTTACTCTTCGTATGAGTTACTAGTACTACTGAAAAACATACCAATGCTGATATTAATACGAATGCTAACATTCATGTATGAGCATGTTATTATGCACGTTCGCACTAGCCTTAGTGCTAATATTAGCATGAATATGAGTACTCCAAAAATGAGTAATTTCACGAATATGCATAGCCAATATTCATACTAGCGATAATACTAGCTATAGTATGTATATTAGTATTCGCATCAAGACTATTCGTACAATGTACATGATTTCAAGTATTCTTGGGAACATCAGTATTCAGACTAGCATACTATCAGTTTCACCAGTAGTATTACGATAAGTATTAGTACTCGTATGAGTATTATAGTTTTCAAATTTTTCAAAATAATATCAATATTACTACAAGTATCAGTTGCACAGACACGTCAACCGGCGACGTCGCGAGGTCGAGTTCCCTAAATTCTCTCATCACTGCTTCCATGCCTCGAATTTACAGAATGCGTGAGTTCCTGCAGACTCCCTAAATCCCTAAAGTCTTTACATGCCCTAATTTCCAGCCCCATGTGTTGGTTTTAGCGCATTCCCTAACATTCCTGACTCCCAGCCCGGACCATGTGTTGGATTTAGGGAATTCCCTAAATTCCCTAAATTCCCTAATTTCCCTAAATTCCCTAAATTCCCTAATTCCCTACCCCATGTGTTGGATTTGGGGAATTCCCTAAATTCCCTAAATTCCCTAAATTCCCTAAATTCCTTAAATTCCCTAAATTCCCTAAATTCCCTAAATTCCCTAAATTCCCTAAATTCCCTACCCATGAACGGAAACCACTGAATCTGATCCATGGGGGTCAGAATTAGGGAATTTAGGGAATTTAGGGAATTTAGGGAATTTAAGGAATTTAGGGAAATAGGGAAATCCCTAAATCCAACACATGGGGTACGGAATTAGGGAATTTAGGGAATTTAGGGAATTCAGGGTTGGTCTTGGGGGGGGGGGCTAGCATATATATATATATACACATACATATAAAATACATTAACTATACAACAATATGCATATATATATATATATATACGAATATTTAATATATATATATATATATATATATATATATATATATATGTATACACATATGCATATTGTATAATAACAAATACATACATACATATACATATACATATACATATATATATGTATATATATATATATATACATATATATATATATATATATGTGGCAGGAACCTTCACGTGTGATGTGACATGTCCCGTGTGCTATATTACAGGAAGGGCCATACGGTACGCACCCACACCTGTTTATATATATATATATATAATATACACACACACATGCTGACAAATATCCTCGCATGATAGCCCACATACCAAGTTCTAGGAGAATATGTACTGGTTGTGACGCTCAGTCAGTGGCTGGAAAGCATTCCATCAGGACGACAACACTTTGCACGCCTGATTCGGAACAACTTGTTTAGGATCAACATTTGCGAACGCCCTACCATGTAACACAGAGAACTTCATCGAACCATGTTACACACAGCATACCAAGAAAAAGAACTGTGCCGAGATTATGTGCTTCCTGTGATGTGCAGTCACGGGCTATCAGCAAGAAGGAAAACCAACCGTGATTATGGTAGCTCGATGCACAGCACCATGCCTGCGCTTAGAATAAGCCGGATGTATCCGCGTGATTCGTGGACTGTGATGTTCAGTCGGCGGCTACACAATGACTGAGCTCCCCTAGCTTCCAAACAGACAAGTCCGTTACCTCCTCCTCGACCAGAAGAAACCAAGAGCTTCGTCCAAGTTCATGAGAAAGAAGAGAGCTCCATCTCCAAAAACAGACGAGCCTCGCAGAAGCCATCGAGCAAGAAAAGAGCTCCGTTTACCCGGAAGACCCCTCTTTCTGTCTGGGTAAGGGAAAGATCGAGATCTTGACTATCCCGTTTATTTCTTCAAAAAGACAGACAGAGAAGAGCATACGCTCAAGAAAGGGCGGAGCTCCCCCCGCTTCAGAATGATAAATCTGGTCCTGCCAGCCTTCAAAATCAAAAGGTAAGTCCCCCCACCTCATGCTCCAAAGCAAGAAAAGATTTCCCTCTAACCTGTAAGAGAGCTGCTGTCTACAAGAACGCCTTGACATCTTGGTAAGTCTCCATCACCTCTGAAGAGAACGGAAGGGAGCTCGCTCCCAGTAAAAAAAGACAAAGCCCCTCCAGTCTTAAACAGACGAACATAGAGTTCTCTACCTCGTCATCGGCAAATTTGCCTTATATGGGTAATAGAAGATATCTGCCGGAAGGTCTTCTACCGCAGCATCTCAACGAAGCATAGAGTCCTTTCCAACTTCACGAGGAGGAAAAGATCTCCGGCTGCCTTGTAGTCGACAATAAGAGAAAGAAGAGCTCCGTGTCGTCCCATTTTCCCTCCTTCAACAGAAAATTAACTTTCAAAAAGTGAGGACAGAGCTCCCTTGACCTTTAGAAGAAAAGTCCGGTCCTCAACTCAGCCTCCAACAAGAAATGAGCAGCCCTCTACCTTGTCCTCTGGAACAAGAAAAGAGCCCAGCTACTCTTGGCAAGAGAAGATTTCTCCAAAAGAGACTTCTTAACCTCTAGGTAAGTTTTCATTTTATTTGAAGAGGAATGAAGGGCTCCTCCTACTCATAGCACGAGAGGACAGAGCTCCCCCGGCCCACAAGAAGAAGAGAGCTTCCTCCAAGTTCATGAGAAAGAAGAGAGCTCCATTTCAAGAAGGCAGACACTCCCTGCCAAGCTATCGAGAAAGAAGAGAGCTCCTGTTACTCCTCAGTCGGCAAGAAGACCCCTCCTTTCTGTCTAGGTAAGGGAAAGATCGAGATGTTGACTGTCCCATTTACCTTTTTAAAAAAGGACGGGAGAGAACATACACTCAAGAAGCGGTGGAGCTCCCCCCATGCTTCAAGGAAGAGAAATCTCGTCGTCCCCCCAGCCTTCAAAAAAAAGGTTTGAGTTCCCCACCTCATGCTCCAAACAAGAAGAGAGTTTTCGTCTTAAGAAGATTGAAGAGATTTCGCTCCTAGCAGTGGAGGACAGAGCTGCCCTAGCTTCCAACAAGAAAAGTCCTTATACTTCATCTTCGACAAGAGCTCACTGCGAGCTTCCTCCAATTTAATGAGACGTAAGAGAGCTCCATCGTAAAACAACAGACAGGCCACTTATCGAGAAAGAAGAGGCCTGCGTTTACCCTTCAGTCCCAGACGGGACCTCGATTCTCTTTGGGTGAGGGAAAGGGATCTTGACTGTCCATTTTACTGTTTCAAAAGATGGAGGAGGGCATGCGCTCAAGAGGAAAGGGTGGAGCTCCCTTCAACCTCCAAAGCAGGAGGCCTGGTCCGCCCCTCAACCTTCGAAAAGACAGCAGAACTCCACCTCATGAATTGAAACAGGAAGAGTGATTCCGCCAAGTTATTCCCGGTAAGAGAAGAGAGCTTCATTACCTCTGAGCAAGTCGCCCCTCAGTCGTCACTCTTAGCAAGAGAGGGCAGAGTCCTCCCCCCGGTTTCCGAGTGAATTCTCTACCTTATCATCGAAAACAAGAAGAAATCTCCCTCCAATTTCACCTCCTTCACCTCTAAAAGAAGAGATCCCCTGGCAGGTCCTCTACCCCAACAATCGGAAGAGAGGCCCCACTAACTTCTCGAAAAGGAAGAGAGGTTTGGTTTTTGTGCACAAAAAGAGTTTTTCTCTCTTAGTTAGGGGCGAGAGCTCCTCACCATCCCCTCCTCCGCTTCAAGACATGGAGAGAGCTTACAATCAAGAAAAACGGATGGAGCTCTTCCCAATTTCAAAGCTTGACAAGAGAAGTGTGGTTTCCCCGCGGGCTTCAAGAAGAGATGGGAAGCCCTTTACCTCATTCTCCGAAACAAGAGGAGAGCTCAGTCCAAGTTATTCTTGGTACGAGAAGAGAGCTTCTGTTTAGTGAGCTCCGCTACATCTTGGCAAGTTTTCATCTTAATCTTACGAAGACTGAAAACAGCTCGTTCGTAAATGTGGGCAAAGCTCCCCCAGTCTTCTACAACAACGTATAAGTTCCCTATTTCATCCTGGACCAGAAGAGAGCTTCGTCCAATGTAATGAGTAAAGAGAGGGCCCCATGTCAAAGTCGCAGACAGGCCCCTCCAACTTCACGATAAAGAAGATTTTGTAAAAGAGACTTTCTCAACCTCTTGGTAAGCCTTCATTTTATTTGAAGAAGAATGAAGAGCTCCCACGCCTGGCACGAGAGGACAGAGCACCCCCAGCTTACAAGAATCTACGAACAAGAAAGCTTCCTCCAGGTTCATGAAAACGGAAAGAGCTCCAAATCCAAAAACAGACACGCCCCGCCAAACCATCGAGAAAAAGAGTGCAGGCGACAGAAGACTATCTCGTCTTCCTCTTCAAACAAAACATGGAAGAGAGCTTACGCTCAAGAAGAAAGGATGAAGCTCCCCAGACCTTCAAAATGAAAGTTCGGTCCTCGCCTCCCCCCCAGCCTTCACAAAAGAGAAGACAAATACTCCAGGTCATGCTTTAAAACAACAAGTGTGTTTCCTCCAAGATGTTCCTGGCAAGAGGATAAAGCTTCTTTCCAGAAGAAAGCTCCATGACCTCTTGGTAAGTCGCCTCTTATTCTTGAGAAGATTGAAGAGACCTCCTGCCCTGCAAGAGAGGACAGATCCTCCGGATTTCACCAGCAACGCATAAGTTCTCTACTTCATCATCGAAAACAAGAAGAGAGCTCACTGCAATTCAACGAGAACCTTTTCGTCTTGACTGGGAAGAAGAGAGCCTGTAGCCCTCGGTAGAGGAAGAGATCCCGGCAGGTCCTCTGTCCCACCAACTCATAAGAGAGGATCCTCCAACTTCACGAAACAGAACAAAGCTCCGATTGCCTCTTAGTCTTAGTTGACAAGAAGAGAACTGACAATGTCCTGCTCTTCACAGAAGATGGAACAGAGTTCCGTTGTTGATCTCTTCAAGCAGCTATGTGCGCCGGTGCCTATCTACGAACGACGTCCTGACCGCATGGATGTCGTCTATCGCTCACGCGATGTCTGAATGATCGTCTCATAGAGAATGCCTCAGACATCAGAGTTTCAGCTCTTGAAGTCCAGGATGCACTCTTGGATAAGGTCAAGGAGCTTCATGAAGGCGGCAGACCAGCTACTAGAGAGGAGCTCCTCAATGCGATGCTCCACTATTTCCTCAGTGCTGGAGTCATAGAGGACGAGATCGGGGACTTATCACTTGATAAGATGCCGAATCCGTCTCTCTTTCGTTTTGGGCTTGCAGAGGATGGGCCAGTTCCAATCTACACCAGCAAGTCCAAGTACGCCGCTCTGATTGTGAACCTGGGGAACCTCTCCCGCGGCCGAAAGAAAACAGCTCCTTCCACCTACTCGGACCTCATCGAGTACGACTCCTCTCAAAAGGGTCGTGGGGTGCTCGTGAAGTCCATCGCTCATAGCAAATCGCACCTCCTAAGACCTCAAGAGATTTCGAGGACTTCCTCTATTCAAGGGGATGGCAGACGACCCAGAACAATTCCGGTGACATCCTCATTGGAAGCTGGGCAAATCCCGTGGGTTCCAGTCTTAAGCATTTAGCAGGCTCGACACTTGTCGGGGTAGCTCATCTCCGCTCACCTACATGATCGTGGAGATTATCTACGGGAAAACCCTACCTGCTGAGGTCAAGGAAATCGGGGGCGAGTTCCCTGACTCATCAATGACTCAAGCTCTGGAGAAAGCTGGCTCTAACCGCATCCGCGTCTGCATGTTCCACCTCAACAACACCGTTGCTGCGACAAAGGTTGCGATGGCACACGAATGCCTTGGCACGACGTTTGCCGACTGCTGACCAGGTCGACCTGATCGGTGGTGACCCTAACATGGCCCTCTACAGAGCCATGGAGCCTCCTCGACTACTTCCTTGAAGCATGGTCTGAGTCAACGTCGTGCCCTCATCTTTGCGCTGCAAAGGCACAACATGTCTCCGCCAACAGTCTGTGTCTCCTCAGGCAATATGAGGACCAGCTTGGAGGCAAACCGTGCCGGGAGTACAAGCAGCCAAACTCGGAATACCTTTCCAAGGCTTGATCCTTTGATGGCCACTGTTTTGGAGTTGGGGCACAGTATGTCTGACGACCAATGGGCCGAATTTCCTTCGAACTTCGAACCAGTCGGAGTGCAGCATCATTGTCTCAGAATGGCTCCTCAACTCTACGAGCTCCTCATACCTTTTTTGGGCGACAGAGACCTGATGCGAACCAGTTCGCAGGTGGACGGATGAGAGCGATGAACCGAAATCCTGAGACCGTCAAAGAGGCGGACAGAAGGAAGGAGAGACAGAAGGCGAACAAGGCACGTGGGTCCAATGATCCCGCGCCTGCCGCGCCTACAGGGACAGGCTCTCCACAAGGGAAAGGGAGTTTCCGGTGCAACCTCGCCTGGTGCTCGACGTCCTCCAGAACCCGGACAACCTCCTGGTGGCAAAGCAAAAGGTGGCAAAGGAGACAAGTCCTCCAAAGTCAAGGACACCGACAAGGGCAAGTCCAAGATAGGTCCAAAGGCAAGAGCAAGGGGAAAAACTGTTTAGATTCAGATGTGGGCGAGGATGAGAACGCTTCCGATGAAGATATGGATCCGAGCCCTATGAATCCCCTGGATGCTGTGGACCCTGGCTTTAGATACGAACCACAAATGGTACACCTTGAACGGTGGTACTATCCTCATCACGTGGTCAATCCCGAAGATGAGGATCCACGAATTCGTTTATTGAGAGTCAGAATGCAGTATTCAATTGAAGAAGTGGAGTGAGTGTTGCACGGAATGCTTCTTAAAGTGGAAGGTATCCACTTTGAGCGCTCTTTCCAGTTCGTAGGAAGATGCTTTTCTCAGGAAAAGGGACTTCCTCTGGATCTTGCAAAAGGACCAAAGGAAACACTTATCACAGGATAAGATACTCTAACCTTTTCGATTGCCTAGCCGCATAATGCCATTTCTGGCATCAAGTGGGGCTAAGCTCTACAACTTTTGTGCACTATGCTTTCCATTTGGAAAAGGAACTGAACATGTGGGCATCTTTCGAACAAGAGTTCTGAACGAAGATCCGCTTGCGTTTCGCGTGCGTGTTCTGCTTTTTCGTATATGCTGTCTCCATGCTGAGATGTATAAATTCTCGCAAGTCTCAATCCGCCAATAATTCGCTTGGGCAATCACAAGCAAGTTGAATGAAGTTTCACGGCCATGCAGTCCTACGTGTTTTTGAATTTGTGCCTGGTTAACTAACATTTCGCTCAGGAGTGTGTGCTCCTGTAATCTTGTAGTTGAGCTGTATACCACGAGTTTTGTATAGCTTGAAACGAATGTTTCACTGTGGTGTTTAGGCTCAAGGGAAGCACCCGAGACAGTCCGTGCTCCCAGAGGAAAAGTGCCGAGCGATTATCGGTGTGTTACAAAAGGGTTTGTAAAGCGTTTTATGGTAGCGGAGCCAAAGGCCAAGACCTTTGGCTGAAGAAGAGCCCAATACAAGGAGAAAAGAGCCTTGGGCCCCAGTATCACAAAAAGGAGACAGAGAAAACAGTGAATGGCCACACCAAGTCCAGCTGGAGACGCAGATTTGCCTGTGTCCCCTGGTCACGGTGGTCAAGGAGGAGATACACCAAGTGATACGCCAATGGCGATGCCCGAAGCGGCAGGAGTTGCAGGAGGATCCCTTCAGACTCTGATTGGGAATCTGTCGGCCGCAGCGCAAGCTTTGGCTAGTGCTGCAGGCTCAGGGAGTTCGAAGAGTTACGACTCTGCAGCAAAGCTGGTGAAGAGTCCCGACGTGTTTGCTCGAAAGAACTTGGAGGAAGAGGTTTCGCAGTGGCCTGACTGGAGTTTTAGTTTCAAAGTGTTTGTGGGTTTCATCGATCCCACGTATGCAGAGGATAGAGTTGGCGGTGGAAGCCAGCAGAGTACAGCGTTGGAGAAAGAGAAAGAAGTACCAAGCTTTATGCGATCTTGGCCTCATATCTTCGGAATAGGCCATTGAAGCTGTTGAAGTCGGAAGGAAGTCAAGATGGATACTCCGTGTTGAGAAGGTTGTTTGAAGAATTGGAGCCGTCAAGCAGAACGAGAGGACTTGCGATGGCTCAAGCCCTAGTGAGTTTTCCCCCGATGTCGAAGGGGATGTCCATCTTAGACTATCTGCTAACCTACGAAAAACTGGTAGCAGAGTACGAAAAGCTGTCCGAAGGAAAGGCCTACGATGAGAATTTGAAAATCGGAACAGTACTAAGGGTTCGCCAAATGAGTTGAGGAAACATATCCTGATAGGACTGAGCCCGACGACGAAGTATGCAGACATCAGGAAGAAGTTGCTGGAATATGAAAGAAGTACGCAACCTTGGAATGCAGAGAACATCTTGCAGTCATTCAGCATGGACGGAGCAACGAAGCACACGCCTTACAATGGACCACAACCAATGGAGATCGATAGAGTGACAGGAAAAGGAAAAGACCACAAAGGAAAAGGAAAAAAGAAAGACAAAGGAAAAGGTGATAAAGGAAACAAAGGATACGGAAAAGGAGAAGGATACGACAACAAAGGAAAAGGAAAAGGTACCAAAGGAAAAGGAAAAGGAAGTTACAAAGGTGCCCGTGCAGTGGACGCTGGTGGCTACAGGAAGGGAAGATTCACAGGAGAGTGTCACACATGCGGGAAGCAAGGACACAAAGCGTCTGAGTGTTGGCAGAACCAAGGAAAAGGTAAAGGAGGTAAAGGCAAAGTGAGACAAGTGGAAGAGGAAGGAAACAACCCAGGAGAGTACGAGAAGAGTTCCTCGAGCAATGCCCCTCCTGCGAAGAATGAGACTGGTCAAGTGAGGCAGATTACAGCAGAAGCGGCACGCCAAGCAAGAAGAGTTGAGATGGTGGAAGATGAAGATGAAGAAGTCAACTTTGTGAGATTGTGCCAGGAGTTTCAGGATTTAGTTCAAGGAGAATCGAGAAGAGTTGAGGAGTTTGATATTTCTGCAAGTGATGAAGAAGAGGAAAGTGAGACGGAACCGAACGATCGTTTGATGGAGTGGTACCAAGGATGGTGTTTCTTGGATGCAGAGATCGGAAGAAGTGTGGGGATGATTAATCAAGGAAGTGGTCTGAAAAGAGCAGCGAAAGAAGTGGATGCTTGTGAGGTCGTGCTCGACAGCGGAGCCGACTGCCATGTGCTGCCAATGGCATGGGCAGAAGAAGTTGGAGAAGCTTCTACGTTTGAGTATCATCTGAAAGATGCGCAAGGGAAAGTGATCCCAACAATGCCCGTGAGGCAGAATGTGGCATTTGTTTTCACGAAGGAATCTGGAAAGAAGTTGAAGATCACTGACAGTGCTGTTTGCGGCAATGTCACCCAACCTTTGTTTTCTGTAGGGAAGATGTGGAAGTTAGGTTGGAGTACAGTGAATGAGGATGGACGTTTGTGGTTGAAGCAAGGAAGTGTTCGGATACCGATTTGCTTCAAAAGGAATTCCTCAATGGCGAAGATGTCTATCAGAAGACTTGAAGAGGCGGAAGAGATGAGCATTCAGCCTGTGAGGCTCGAGAAAGAGTTGAAGCAAGAACTCAAGAGCAAAGAAGATGAAGATGGTTGGTTTGTGCTACAGGATGGCACACCTGCAAGGTTTGATTGGTATATGGGAAAGACGTTTGACCCAACAGGTCAGTTCCCGAACCGGCTTTGCGAAGGAGAAGGAGATGGAGGTGATTATTTTCCGTACCGAACGACCTTGCTTGGGAAACTGAAGAGAAGTGGAGAAAGAGTTCTGAATGAAGTGGAATGGAAGAGTATGGATTTCTTTGAGTGCGCGAAGACTTGGAAGCATCGTGAAAGAATTCAGCTTAGAGCGAGTCCCCAAGATAGGTTCGAGGTAATGGTTACCTTGTTGGAAAAAGGAAAGAAAGAACCGAGTGACTATGGGTTGCTCACGAACTTGGAAGTGTTGGAAAGAGAGTTGGCGCAGGAAGGAGTGCCAATGGAAGTCACGGAGACCTCCACGGGTTCAAGAGAGAAGAAAGAGAGTGGAAAAGAAGAACCGAAACGAGGAGTACCGGTGATTGGAGAAGATGAGGAAGAAGTTTTGGTGATTGGACCGAGGAAGCTGACACGCCAGAGTGAGCTGAAGGAGATGAAAGCGGCGTGTAAGTATCTTCACATATCCAAGAATGGATCAAAGGAGATTCTATGGAAGAGACTCAAGAAAGAGGTTGTGCTGAGCAAGGTGAAGGCGCAAGCCCAAAGTTCGGAGGACATTAGGAAGGAGTTTGAGCGCGCCTATCCCTGAGGCTTTGCCGGTTTTACCGAGCCCGGAAGAGATCGAAGCTCATGAATTGACGCATCTTCCGAGAGCGCCTTGGTGTGAAGCATGCCAGGCAGCGAAGAGTAGGGAAGACAACTTCGAGGAGAGCAAAGAGAAAGCACATCGGCCCGTGTTTAGCGTGGGTTTTATGTTCACAGGAACTCAAGGCGACGAAAAGGAAAGAGTCCGCTTGCTATTCAGCTTGCAGGGGTTGGCAATGACACTAAGTTTCTGATAGCTATCGCGGTGCCGACGAAAGGAGGAGATGCAGTCATCAACCATGCGGTTGGTGAGGTGGTAAGAGTCTTAGCCTTTTTGGGTTATGCCGAGGTTTGTGTTGAGAACAGACACAGAGCCAGTGATGGTTGCCATCAGGAGAGGAGTTCAAGTGGCAAGGACCAAACAAGGTTTGAAGACGGAGTTGCAGGATGCCACGCCAGATGAGCATTAAGGGTTGCCTGTTGAAAGGTATATGCAGACTGTGAGAAATCCAACAAAGACGTTGTTGGCAACAGTGGAACAAAGGAGCGGAACGGCCATCGGATCGGATGTCCCGCTTTACAGCTGGGCGTATAGACATGCAGCTTGGCCGCGCAATAGGTTTGATGTTGGAAGAGATGGCAGAACAGCGTTTGAAGCAACAGTGGACAGAACGTACAAAGGAAAGTTGGCCCGAACCGGGTCAGCAGTGTTTGGGAAGGCTGTGCCCAAAGTGAAGGAGACAGGAGAACCCTGGGAAAAGGGAGTTTTTCCAGGAAAAGACTACGCAAGCAATCTGAACCTGATTGGCACAGGCCGAGGAGTGATCAAAGCGAGAACGATGAGGAGATGTGCCAAGGCTTACCAGCCAGAGCTTTTGCAGCTTTCGGTTGGAACTCCATGGGATCATCAGCTGAAGGCGCCGAGGTTCAAGAAGAAGAGGACTGTGCCTATTGAAGATGGGCCCGGGTTGCCTAGGTTGGCGATCGAAGCAGACAGAAGAGGAGACGAAGAAAGAGAAAGTGAACCCTCGCCACCGAGTGAACGACAAGGAACCTCGAGTTCTTCGAGAAAGAGTTCATCGTTGTCTGGAGGAAATCCGGAGACACCAGGAGATGGAGCGATGGACGAAGAGAGCGACGAGAGTGATGATGACACAGGAGAAGTGAGAACAAAGAGAAAGGCTGAAGAAGAACTAGTACCAGACGAGATGACGCTAGAAGAGTTTCAAAGAGAGCTTGCAAAGAGAAGTGCAGAAGAAGAAGGTGAAGAGTCACCAAGAGTTGACGAAGGAACCGGTGAGGTTGAAGAAAGAGCTGAGAAAGCGCCAAGACTTGGAGGAGAAGCTAGAGGCAGTGCGGCGCGAGTGGAATACCACATTAGGAGATTCGCTAAGAGCGAGGAGCCCGAAGAACATGGAGATGAGTATGTGGGTTTAGATGAGACAGTAGGAGAGCCGAGAGTTCCAGAACAAGTGGAACGAGAAAGTGTGTGAGACAGAGGAGGACCTAACGGTTACTTGGTCTCACGAATATGAGGATGGGCCACCGAAGTTGGAGTCAGAAGACTTAGAGAAGGTGGACCTTAAAGCTGAGAAAACGGAGATCGAGAGACTGCTGAAGATGGAAGTTCTCAAAGAAGCCGAGTTGGATGAGAATGGAGAGTTGAAGCGAGGACCAAGCGGTGAAGAACCAAAGAATCTCAGTACTAAGTACGTGTTGGATTGGAGGCAGTGGAAGAGGCGCGCGCGTCTAGTCGCGCGTGAGTACAAATAGTTGACAGACTACGACCTTTCAGCGTTGTACTCACCAACGAGCATTGGTTCGAGTATCAAGCTGTTGTCAGCCTTGTGTGCAAGTTCAAGAGATTACGAGATGATCACGATAGACATTTCTGATGCTTGTCTTCAGGTGCCACAGAAGGAGTACACAGTTGTGAGTTTAGGAGGAAAGTGGTACCAACTGCAATACACCCTGCCGGGTCAGCGAACAGGAAGCAGTGACTGGTTTGAGCATCTGCGTGAGATTCTGGAAAAGGAAAAGATGGTTTCTGATGTGGGGTTACCCAGTTTCTTCTACAAGTTCTCGGAGAAACCAGGAGAAGGAGGAACGCTGATGAGTCCCCACGTGGACGACTTGGAAGTGCTTGGGAAACCAAAAGCAAACCAAGCAGTAGTGGATCTGCTGCTGAAGCACAAGTTGAAGATCAAGCTGGCAGGTCCAGTGAAGGTCGGTGAAGGAGTGTACCTTCTTAGGAGCAGCAGAAGGAATTGAGATCCGGATGGACGGCAAGTATCTTGAAAAGCTGGAAGAAATTTTGGGACTAGGAAAAGCCCTACCAAAGAAGTTGCCGTTTTCGTTGGACTACGGAAGGTCGCTAAAGGACGGCACGCCTTTGGATGCAGATGAGCATCATCTGTATAGGTCCTGTGTTGGAATCTTGTTGTGCATGACGCCAGAGAGAGCAGACCTGGGATTTGCGACGAAGTGGTTGTCAGGAAAGTTGGCTGCACCAACGCGAGGAGACTTAGCTGTGCTAAGACACGTGGCAAAGTACGTGAAAGCAACATGGCATTATGTGATTGAGCACAAGGAGTCATATCCCGGAAGGAGTTTTCTAGATCCAAGCGAGAAGAGAACTGAGAAGTCGAACAAAGATGTTTTTACTGCAAAGAGTTTGATCGAAGTAGTGACTGACGCCGATTGGGCGACTGATCGTGAGACAAGGCAGTCAACGAGCTGCACCTTGATCTTTGTAAATAGTAACATCGTTTACTTTCATGCAAGAAAGCAAAAAGCGACAGCGCTGAGTAGCTGCGAGAGTGAACTGATAGCAGCTGTTGGAGGTCTGAGTGAAGGAGTTTTCTGCAGAATCTTTTGCACAGGGTTCTGGGAATCAGGCCTGACGTGGTCATTAGGATGGATTCGAGTAGCGCCAGATCAATCATCATGAAGAAAGGCCTTGGAAAGACAAGGCATATTGATGCTGGGCTGCTTTGGGTTCAAAGACTACGTTCTGTAGGTCTTCTAGTGAGAGCAATAGCTGGAAAGGAAAACCCTGCAGACGTAGGGACAAAAGCGTTGTCAAGAAACGCAGTTGTGAAGTGTTTGGAGAAGATCGGTGTAAGAACAGGAGAAGAAAAAGAAGAGATCAGGATTGCAAGTGACTTCAAGATACCCACGAAGTACTTGAGAAGACTGGTGATGATGATGCTGGTTCAGCAATGTGATGGGTTACGAGACCGAAGTGGTAAAGACAGTTCTGATGGAAGTGTTGGTGTGATGACGGTGGTGATGATGATGACCATGATGGTGGTCATGTTGTGCAACAGTAGCATGGAGAAGCTTTAGGAAAAGTATGGATTACATGTTTCATGCCGCCGCCGTTTTCTATTCAAGGAAAGAGGAAAGAGAAAAAGAGTTTGAAGAAGTTTGTGAAGATTTAGAAAAAGAAGGAAATGAGATGGAAGGAAGTGCAGGAAGTTCCGATGTGATGGAGAAAACAAAGCAGGCCTTGATCGAGACCTATGAGGCCCAACTGAAGACAATGATAGAAAAAGAGGCCGTCTCCATCGAGGCAATGAACTACTTGGATAGGTGCCTTAAGATGGCAAAAGATGACCCTAAGCGCGTCAGCTTGGATGAAGTCCAGCGCAAAATGCTGGAGCTTAACAGGTATGCGCCTCAGAGCGTACAGCCAAAGGAGATGGACCAAGGGGAAGTGATGAAGCTCAGAGAGAAAGAGGTCCTGCAGAAGCCGGAGGAAGCAAAGGCGAGACGCCAAGCCCAAGTGGAAAGGGCAAATGCGGTGAAAGAAGGAAGATAAAGAAGTTGAGTCATCCGACGAGGAGTTTCAAGAAATCATGAAGAAGATTGCTGAAGAGGCCTATGCAGAAAAGAGAAGATCGAAAAACAGTTGGATACGGTCCGAAAGGAAGAAGAAGTCCAGGAAGCCGAAGCAACGCAAGTGATGGACGAGGAAGCTGATCTTGTAGACGAGATGGATGTAATGCGGCCAAGGCTTGCAAAAGCGTTGCACGAGCTGCGTGAAAAGCGCAAGGAGATGAAACTTCCTGATGAGAAGCTTAGCTTGCAGCTGGGTGAAGACGAGAAGAAAGTGTTGGAAGAGTTTGAAAAGAAAAAGGCCAAGGAGATCAAAGAGATCAAAGAGGCAAACGAGAAAGAGGTCAACGATGCAAAAGAGCAAAAGGACAAAGAGTTGACAGATCTGAAGGAGCAGAAGGAAAAAGCGCCTGCGGAGTTTAAGGAAGCAAAGGAAAAAGAAGTGAACGAGTTGAACGAGGAGTTGCGGAAGCTTAAGAAAAGAAAGAGCACAAGTGCTGCGCCTCCCCGTGACGAAGAAAAGGGGGAGGAGCTTCGCAAGGCAAGAGAGGAAAAGAATAAAATGAAAGAGACGATAACGGATCTCGGAAAAGCGAACAAAGAGCTTGAAGCGGAAATCGAAAGATTGGAAGAGGAGAGTGAAGTGATTGAAGATGAAGACGGACCGCGGGTCTGCATGCTTTCTAGCCGATACGGCCACACAGCGGAGACGTGCTGGGATGCTGAGTACTCGTACCACGAAGGAGGTACTTACAAGCCCTGGTGCGAAAGAGAGAACAAGACAATGGCCAAGTTCAACACCTACTTTCGGAAGAACGAGCCACGCATCAGAAGAGAGTATGCCAAGAGGCTTGAAGAAAACAAGAAGAAGTATCGGGTGGACAACCCGAAAGTCCGAAAGGCAAAGGCAAAGGCAAGAAAGAGTCAAAGAGTTGAAAAGAAGGAAAGGAGAAGAGAGAGACCGTACGTCAGGTCTATAAACAAGGAGGGAAAAGAGAAAGACCGAGCCTCGGGTCTATAAAGAAAGAGGGATTTAAGAAGAGGGGGAAAAAGCCTCCCCAGGAGTTTTGCAGCACAGCTGCCGAGGAAGTTTCACAAGTAGTGTTGGATAAGCGGTAAATCCGCTGATGAGGAAGTGAGTTCTTTTGTGGCGAAAGCCAAAGGAAGTGAAACGAAGTAAAGAGCTTAGTGAAAGCAGCCGTAAGTGTAGCTTTTGTCTCTGCCGTTTCACACGACAAAAAGCAGTGCACCACGATGTGTTTAAAAGAGGAGTGAGCGACTGGTTTTGGGTTCGTAGCACCTCTAAAAGCAAAGTGCGGAAAGAGGCTGCAACGAAGAGGGGGTAACAAACATTTCGCTCAGGAGTGTGTGCCCCTGTAATCTTGTAGTTGAGCTGGATACCACGAGTTTTGTATAGCATGAAGCGAATGTTTCACTGTGGTGTTTAGGTTCAAGGGAAGCACCCGAAATCGTGCTCTCGGAGGAAAAGTGCCGAGCGATTATCGGTGTGTTACGAAAGGGTTTGGAACGTACCCGTAAAGCGTTTTACAGGTTGAAACACTGGTCTGTTTCACGTATCACTTGCATGTATCCAGGCCTGTTGCTCAAGGTTGTAGCAAAGTACGATCTACAGCTGTGCTCCTGTAGTAAAAAGGGCTCCTGCGAGCCTGTGTTCCTGTGCGCCTAGCCAAAGGGGATACACGCCCAGGTGAGGGGGAGAGAGCAGAAAACAGCAGGAAAAACGCGGGGGGGTCAGGGGAGGGTAAAAAAAACAAGTAAAATGAAGGGGGGGCCGGGTGGGGGGGGGGATGGGAAATGAACGCAAAAAACAAAAAGCGGGTGGGTACTTGAGCTGACCCCCAAGACGCCTGGGCTTGTGGCCTCGGCGGATATATAACATATAGTACATTATGTATAACATGGAAAATACAATATATCAGGCATTATATATAGGATGTATATGTAAACATATATGTATATACATAAATATGTATAATCATATGTAAATATGTAAATGTTTGACATATATATATATATATATATATATATATTTTCTATATATATATATATACACGTATATTATAGTAAATCATGTTCACTCAATATATAACATATAATATATAGCGTACAGTATATAATAAAGTATAATTTAAACTTTTAATATCCAATGTTTGTGGACGCTCCACAAATGTACGTTAGCAGTCGCCCCCGTCCCCCATTCGGAAGCACAGGAAGCCACGTGTAAAGGTGCGTGCCGCGCTCCTACTAGTTGTAGTTGTTGGTAAGGAGATTTTAGAGTCTCTGTAGGTCCCTAGGTCTCATAGGCAGTAGAAGGCACTCTTTCAGGCCGCTCCCCGTGGTGGCGGCCCCCGCAAGAAACCATAGTCTCACTATTGTAGCTTTTGTGGTGGATCGGTCCCTCTCTCAAGTTCAAGTCTCATCTGGAGCAACTTGCCAAGCCAGGCTCGACAAGCAGGAACGTCTTAGTGCCTTAAGAATCTTCATGTCAAAGTCTCTTGCCAAACTAAGAACCACCTCCCAAGAGATTGGACATCGACCTTCTTCAAAGTCTTTCACGGCGGTGCTTCTGCGGCTTTTGGGAAAGCGTGCGTCTAGCAATGTGCGGGGTTCAGATCACCGCCCAAGATCACGCCAGGGTTTCTCTCAGAAAATCCCGTAGCGCACTTGACTATGTCTACACATGTCAAAGCAGTTCAACTGCGCGTGACGACATGAATGCAGCGAGACATGCCTGCAATCATCAGGACCCAACACGTCTTAGCGCTGTTGCCTTGTCATGTGTGGGGATTTCGCGGAGGCACCTGAGTAGGACAGTTTTTTTCATGCAGCGCGGCAACACTGCAGGGTTGTTAGGATTCGGGCCGGGGCCTTTCTTTATGGTGTTGGACTCAGCAGCCATTCTCTCTAATTAATCCAGTCACCCGACAGAAAGCGAGCGAAGCTAAGACGGTAAGTCTAGGGTCCCATCCCTCAGCCATATCCACCGCCTAAAGGCGGTTGGTTGGACCAACTATTCAATGTTGCAGGGAATTTCATGTCGGAGATGCAGGGGAAAGGGAATTACTTTGCTGTGATCAATCACCAATCGTGTGACTGAAACTGCTCCCATGTTCTACTCCAATTCTACTCTTGCCAACCTTGGAGAGACAGACCACTTGTTTTAATATCAAGATCCTAGCTGACCCGCCAAGTCCTTCACTACTGAGGCGATGCCAAGATCCGCTTGCTCAACCCGCGATTCAACAAATTGATGCGACTGCGAAACAACAACGACGGGGTTGTGAAACTTTTGAGTCTGCAGGTAACAAATGCCAGAAGCAAGAGGGTTTTGGCATCCATCACGAATGCTCTAGGACTTCAAGCCATCTGTTTTTTGCTGCTGCAAAGTCACTTTTTGGCGCAAGTAGTTAGTGTCCCCTGCTATCACACAGACCGAAATTCAACTGCATTCCAAAGATGACTGGAAGTGGCCAGAGCCCCCATGGCCTTGATGGTGATGTTGGCTTGTAGCTCCTATCACCTTTATGCCCCCGTCGCGGTAGCCTTCCACAGGACGATTCCACACCCCTACTCCTCTGTCCGCCTTGCTTTCCGGCAGGACATGGATGGCTCGCCTCACTGGGGAAGCTGGGAGACCTTCACGGCTGTGGATGCTGGTGCTGGCAAGGCAAGGAGGAGATCAATGACGGAGTGGGAAGGGGGGGGGGTCATCTTGCCACCCTGCGGGGGATGGGGGGGTGGGCAGCCCCAGTCCAGTCTTCAGAGGATGCATCACCAATAGGCCCAGACCCCAACAGAATGACTAGAAAGGCCTTCAGGCTTTAGGCCAATTTAGGGAAGCTCAGACCAGAGAAATTCTAGGAGACTGTGAAAGAGAGACCTGACTCGTAAGGCTGCATCCACAAGCTAGCTGGCCCAAGTGGCGGAATCTCATGTGAAGCGTGTGAGCTTCACTGATTTAGAGGTGGTGTTCCGAAAAACATGCTTTCATCATGGTGTAATGCCGCCCGGGGGATAGAGAAGCTACTTCTGTGACTTCCCATGCAGTCATGTGAAGCTAGGCAGATGAGCTCGTGAGGTTTGGGGTGATCGCGAGTGCTAGCCGGGATTCACGTTAGCAGGGTGGGGGGCTTCTCGCCTCCATGCTTGCTGCATCTGACAAGAGCCCCAAAGTCCGAAGGCGGAGGGCCAGAGGCGTAGCAGCGAGCCACTTGCATCAGGTGGCTCTTCACTGTGCGGCCCACAACAAGTACATGAGGATGCCGCACCGTCATCACATGGATTCTGAGATACAAATTCAGCCGTGATGTTCCACACATCGCCTTCATATTTTCATGAACGATCCTTACTCACATGCCTTGGAAGGGATTGGAATTGATAATCGTGAGATCCTGAACATTCCTGGACCAAGCCAAGGACACCAGCTCTCATCGCAACGCCTGGGACCGGGGGTCTGGGCTGAATGCGTAACCGGGGAGTTCGAACGTACGGAAGTTGGAACGTACTGTCTGCAGCACCGCGTCTTCGGTTGTTGTGTGCAGAAACTCTTGGAAGTCTTTCGGAAGGATCTGCCGTGGAACTGGGGCTGGGAGCGGTTCAAACCGGTCTCTGCGCCCCGGCCGCAGTGCAAAGTCCGGAGATCAGCAGCAGCACCTGGATGCACATCTGTTGGAGCCTTTCTTCAGGCTTTTCTGCGGCACGGCACCATCGTCGCGCTTTGGTGACCTGCTTGCCTTTAGGCAGCAAGGCACGCCCGCATGCAGCCTCAACCAGCCGAGGAACGCCGGGCACCACCGCTTCATGCGCATGAACGCACATAACGGCCACATGGACGGCTCGCCAAGGACCGAGACATTTTGATGACCCTAAGTGGAACTAGAAGCCTCTACATGGGAAGGGACGGAGCCCACAGGACCTCTCTACCAGTAGTTCGTCTCAGATTTCTAGACTCTAGACAGTGGTGTGATAAATTTCTCAGATCGCCAGAATACTTTCGGAGTTTCTTTTTTCTGTGGTCCTGGATGATTCTGTGCAGGAAGCATCTCCACCACTTCCCCTCTGGTTGGCAATGGGAGAAGCTCCGGGTGCCTCGACACAGGAGCTTTGGACACTTGCCCAAGCTTCCCTTTCTCAGTCTGTTACGCGCAGTCGGTCGGCAGCTATCATGTGCCCCTCATTCTGGCGTCCAGCAAGTCTGCCGAGGTGGTGGATGCCGGCTATGGCCAAGTCGCTCTGCACAGCGCGTCAAGCAATCGCTTCGTCAAGATGAGTAGTCATGCCTCTTGCTCCAATTTGTCCTGTGATCGACCATGAGATACCGTAAAGAGCATTCGTTAAGGTATCCATGCAGTGCCCCGTGGAAAATATTCGTGGGACGCGGCTCCCGCTGTGACAGTGCATGTTTGGTGCTGGGGCCACGTTTCGGCTTACAAAACCTTGAATTGGGCCAGGAAGTGCCTGGGGGAAGAATCCTGAATCCCACCAGAACATGGGGGAAGCATCAGAGCCATGCTCCAGAATCCCGCCATAACTTGGGTGAAATCATGTTGGCCGTGGTCCTGAACCTGCCAACACTTGGAAAGCAGTTTGGCCGTGCTCCCGAATGCACTAGTACTTTGTCGCGCTCCTGAATCCCATCAGCACTTGTGAATCTTGCCAGTGCTTGGGTGCCAGTACGTGGGGAAAGCATGTTGGCGGTCGTCCTAATCCACTTGGCCGTGCTCCCGAGTTCACCAGCACTTGCGCAAAAACAGTTTGGCCGGGTCTCTTGGTGCACGTTCTCTTGCTGGTCTCCTGGTCTCCTGTGCTCTCCTGGTGCTCTCCTGCTGGTGGTCCTCGTGGTGTGGTCTACCGATCTCTTGCTGATCTCTCGTGGTCTCCTGGCGGCTGTTGTCGTGTTGGTCGTCGTGCTCGTCGTGGTGGTCCTGGCGCTTGTGTGGTGGTGATCGTCTTCGTCTTGGCCGTTGTGGGCATCATAGTCGTCAAGCGCTGTATGACTGTTTGGGGACCTACACTAGCAGTTGTTTCGAGAGCTTGTTCCGTGTGCACCTGCATCCCAAGGACATGATTCGCTCGCCACATCGCAACCACCATCAGCTGCCGTCTGGTGGCAACATGTAGCTTGAAGCCAGAGCGGATACGGTTGGCGGTGTTCAGTTTGCAATCCCGGCACGAAGAAACCGAGGCCTTGGGGCTGGGGTTCCGAACGCTTCACGGTCGTCGATGCGCACGGCACGGATCCTTCGGAGAGTGTTTCTTCTTCATGTGGGCCCCAAGCTTGGCCGTATGTGCCCTGCGCATCCTGAGGCCACGGCCGCGTCGCTTTGCACAACCCTTGGAGGAACCGTGACTGGGCCGAGAGATTTATAGGGTTCATGGGCTTCATACAGGACCGTGGAAACTCCTGAATGCAATGACAAGGCTTCATCAAGATGTGCAACCACGGCGATGGTTGCCTCAGTCCTCACAGGGAGCGCGGGGATGCCTCAAGGGGTCTCTCCAAGACTAAGTGTGTTGTCTTTTGTTTTCGGCTTTCCATTAAGCTGCTAGCACAGAGATTCGGACCGATTCACGGTCCTGTCTTGCAACTCTTTCAACAATCCGGCCAGGACCCGCACTCGCTGCCCCACAATTGGGGCTCGCAGCAGCCCCAAGCCGTGTCCGTGTGTGTACGTGTGCTAGCAGTCTACAGCCGGAAAGGTCACGCAACGCGAATCAGTTGTGTTTTTGTAGGGTTGGAGTGCATCAGCAGCTCCCTCGACCTGTGAGAAGAAGGAGAGAGAGGGAGATGGCGAAGGCATAACGAGTTCAGACAACAGAGGTCAATGTTGATCCAAGTATCGGTTGTGTGCTCTGTTTTGATGTTTGGTCAGACCTCTGCTGTGGTCCTGAACTGGAGGACGTTTGCTGCGAAGAGGGATGTGGAGTGTCCCTATGCAACTTGCGGTCCTGGTTTGTTGTACTGAAGTTGTAGAGGGACCCAATGAACTGTGGCTTCATCCTGCTACAAGTTACACATTTGTACATGTTGTAGGCTGTGCATTCTATTTGCTTGGTCACAACGAAGCAGGAAACAGAAGCCGACAATTCGAGCATGTGTTAGAAACTGCTGTGAAATCCTTAGTCCTTCTACAATCAACATATGCACTCGGCCTAACGCGTCACCTCTGCCCTGCGGAAGAAGAAGAAAAGAGTTAAGGCTAAGAGACAGAGTCATGCTCCCAACCGTAGGTTTTTTTTTCGCCCCTAGGCCGTGTGAAAGAGAGAGAGGCAGAGAGCCATGAGACCAGGACGAATGCGCGGGCGAGAGCAGTGTCCACCCCTTCCCTTCAACCAAGACAGAAAGACAGTGTGCACGGGGAAGAAGAAAGAAAGAGCGCGGGCTGCAACACAAGAAAGCTGACAGCACCCTAAGCGCTTCCACAGGCCAGTGCTAGGCGGGCTCTCCACCGCCTAACTTCGGACCACATGCGACTGACTTCAAAGTTTTCAACATGACGCAGAATATTTATGGACCCGGGCCTGCCTGTTGCTTCCGATGCGGTGGTGGACTGCCCAAATACGAAGCACAAGGAGTCGCCGCGCAAAGCTGTTGTTGAACGGGATTTGAGTTCAGAAGTGGGAAGCTGAAAGGCGAAGCTGAAGGTCGCCAGCAGAGATCGACAGAGCGTTCTCCGAGCGTAAGCTGGGAGCACATGGCTCCATGTGAGCCGCTTGGGGCGCTGACACGCCGGGCTGCTGGCACAGGGGTTGTCGGTCGCAGTCTAGATCTGAAGGCCTCGGCGCGAACTCACACAACAGGGAAAAACTTAGGCAATACAGCCTGTGTACAACGGCGACGACCGCAAAGACGGCGAAAGAAAGAGGGGGGGGGGGTGTCTGCCTTGCCCAGAAAGGAAAGCAAGGCAGACCGTGCTGGACAGAAACAAAGAGAGAGATAGAGAGAGAGAGCCCGTGGCGGGGGGAGCCACAACGCATCCAGCTGATGCCATCGCCTTAGCGGAACCCGGTACAAAAGAATGGACGGCGCGCAGCAGCCAGCTGCATTCTACAGCCAGACGCCTCATGGACGCCGCCAAGGAGCTCAAGGAGAAGGTGCCGTACATGGGGGGAGAAAGCATAGGAGCAGCTGTCCAGACCCTGGCCGCATTGGACGCATGGCAACAAGCCTACTTCGGGGGAGTCCACGCGATCCATGACAGCACACCGACAGGAGACGAGGTGGAAGACGCAGGGGGACATGTGCAAGCCGAAGACCCGCCTAACCTGCCTCTGGAGACCAACCGGGGGACGAAGAGGCGATGGCTGGGACTACATGGCATGACAGAAGCTGAAGCCCAGGCCCTTGAAACGGATAGCTTCCCAGCGGACTTGGGGGAGGTAGAAGCAATGGCTACCCTTCCACTCCCGACTGCACCGGACATCGACTCCGCGGACGCTGAGATACTACCATGGCCAAACGCGGGGGAAGCAAACCACCCGAGCGCTACTACCCGACCGAGATCTGAGGAGCCGGGGGATGACACGGACTCCAGCCCGGCCTCGCATAGGCTCAGAAGGCTCCATGGTGCTTTCTTCAACCGGCACGGACCCATCTAAGAAGGACGGGGGAACAGCCAGAACTGAAGAGCCCGAGTGTGTGCTGAAGTTGTTCTTTGATGCATAGTGTCTTACATCATACGAGGGGGCATGTTTCAACAAAGCACTGGACAGCCTAACAGCTTAGCTTGGAAGTGGTTCATCCCACCCTTCGTCGTCACTGCATCGTACTGTGATACCGTCCTTTGCTGCTTTGCAAGAACGGGGGGAAACCACTAGCAACCCCAGTACCGCAATATCATGGCATCGTCTTGTGTTCTGCTTGGCCTGATACTCAGTTGGTGTGTTTCCACAGTGCGGCTGCTACAACAACGGGGGGGTGATGCGTATTGTGCAAGTCCTAGGGAACTAGCCTAAGAGGGCGCGGCGATGAGGCCGGGACGCAGGATAGTGTACAGGTTTGGGGGGGTTTAGCACCATACGCACATCACCAATTGCAATACCCAACGGGGAAAACCTCCCACCACGGATCCCAATGCCTCCTTCCACCAACAGGGCAGGAAGGGGGGGGCCTAGGCCCGGGACGGCCCGGGTCTGTTCGCAGACTCAACCCCAGCAGCGAGCGAGCGAGCGAGAGCCCGTGGGACGAGGCGGCCGGGGATCACACTTCAGTTCAGGTTCAGGTTCAGGGGGGGATATACCGGAACAGGCCGGCGCCTCGCACAAACAACGGGGGACTTTTCACACCGAGACAACCCCAGTGCGCACTCGTGCGCGATGGGGGGCGGACTGCTTCCTTTTTGGCTGCGTGCAAGCAAGCAAGCAAGAGAGAGAGAGAGTCAATACGGTGGGGGGGCATGATGCCCGAGGGCGTTGACCGCGCCCTCATGCCCAGGAGAGAGAGAGAGAGGGACAGCATTCGTGCGCGGAGTGGGCCGGGACCTTCCTGCTCCTGGCTGCGTAGAAGCAAGAGAGACAGTGCCAGAGAGAGCGAGAGAGAGACGGGGACTGCGCTAACTGTGCCGAGGAAGAAGAAGGGAGATAGGGAAGAGCTAGCTTGAGCTTGCTTGAGGGAGTTCTTCCACGTGCTCGAGGCCTGTGCCGAATCTCAGGGTGCGAGAACCGGGCAACAGCTGTGAGTATCTAGTGGAGATTCCGGACTTTCTCTGCAGATCAAGCCTTGCCACACCGGCGGCGGCGGCCACTGCAAAACCTGCCAAAACCCATGGCACCGACATGTCGGGTCCCAAGCAATGCGTTTACAGCCTTCAGATAGAAGCAAGCACAGGCATGCTCAGTCCTCAGAGCAACAGTAGTGCCGTGTCTGCACTGTACAGCAAGCCACGCAGTGTGGGAATCGGCTCGCCGAATTTTCGGTGATATCACATCATACCGTGTTAGGCACCATCATGTAACATACTCGGTCGGAGGCTGGAACACACAGGTACACAGTGTCGGGCGGCCATGCACTGTAGCTGTCAGACTGGGGCACTGAACGGCGAACTGCCAAGGTCGACCACCACTGCGCCACGTGCAATCCGGGCTACTACAGGCATGGCCACGGCTGCAAGGCGGGGTTCCGGGTTGCACCCGCTTGCCGGATGGATCAAGCGCTCGCACGACTGCTGTTTGGCACAAGTTGGTGTCACATGTTGGTGCACTGCAGGCACATACGGGCTCGATCGCATGCATGAACACTCGTTTTGCTCGCGCGAAGGCCCACAAAGATTTTTGTTCGAACGCCAGGCAGACCGCCTGACCGAATCATGACAGTTTTCATGCTCTCCCACACACAGACGCTGTATGGAGGTGGAGTGCCCATCGTAGTTTTTTACGCCAGGCCTACAGCTGCACGGGCGGCGTTCATCGCATTTGCCACGCCTGCGTCGCCCAGCATCAGCGCAGGGTGCCAGGGGGCCGGGTTCGGTTCCGGCAAAAGCGGGAGATTCGCGAAGGGTTTTCATTAGGATTGTCTTGTATCTACATGCCTCGACCACATTGTGCCTTCCAATCTGTAGCTGCCGCTGAGCGTTCAATGTCCGAAGATGCAACAGCATTGCCTCCCTCAAAAGCAGCACACAAGCGCCTTGGACCATTGCCTGCACCCCTGCAGCAAAATGACCACTGCGGAGTCTGCGACGGCGGCCACGTCCTCCGCGGAACACGCTGCCAGGCAACACAGGGCCGCATGAAGGGGGATGGGGCAGCACGTGTGGTTTGCGCTGTGCGGTGGTAGTGACGTACATAGACTCACAGACAGACTGCGGCACGATATTCGTTGTGGCAGTCCTTGATGCTGGGTGCCACGGTGGCTTTCCACAATCGCCATCACCACGGTCGCTTCGTCGCTATGCAGCTCGGGCCGGATAGAGACAAATTTCACGGTTGCTCTGAGGAACAGGCAACTTGTAGACCATGCAAGAGCGCAGCTCCCCTGACAACCCAGGTGGGGCCACGACATGGTCTGGACAGGCGTCCGAAGATATGAAACGTGGCTGTCGAGAATAGGCCTCGTTGCGCTGGACGGCAGATCTCCTTTGCAAGGGTTCGATGTCAATCCAAGCTCCATGCTCTCACATGTCGCAGCACTGCCAGACGCACAGTGTCTGAGAACGGCTTTTTGCACATGAGCCGCGCACCCAGGACAGCCTGCCCAAGGATTGGACCTACAGCTTCTTCCGGGTCCACTTCGCAGGCGAGCGCGTCAGCTCTAGGAACCACAGTCCAAGACTGCGAGACCGTGCGTGTTGTGAGGGCATCCTTGCAAATCGTACTCGGTCCGAAGTTGTGAAAGCGAACTGAGGTGACGCGAAGATTGGCTTGCACAACCCACGAGAAAACCGGTGGATCCGGTTGAGAAACAACCATGACCGACGGCCTTGCCATGCCTTGTCGCTAGAACTGGTCTCTAAAGGGACGTGCCTATCCGGCTATCCTGTTCAGATGAATGAGGAGTTGCCCGGGTTTCGATCCACGTTTCTCTTCCATGCGATGCCTTCGGGTGCGGAGTTAGCCTGCAAGATTGGCATCTCTTGTACTTAGGGATAGCTACAATCGCGCGCGCTCAGCTTTTCCATTCTCGAGTAGCACGAATTGGGACCACACTGTTCTAATTTGCTGGTCCTGATTCCCGGATTCCCAGCAAGTCGGCGCATGTATTGTCATCGCCCGCCCATCACCGCAGGACATGGACGGCGCACCCCACAGGGGAAGCTGGGAGACCTTCACAGCCGTGGATGCCGGAGGGTGGGAGGCCATCTTTCCGGGCATTGAACTTTGAACCTCTCCCGAAGAAACACTGGAAGGTCGATGCGGGACCCAGGCGAGCGCGACGTGCGAAATTGGAGCATTTCAGTCTCGACGTAAACTGCCGCAGTACTGCACGCGTTTCGGGGTGCGACTCGTCCCGCCACGCTGCAGACAGGGCGGTCACCGGTTCCATGATGGGCCCACTATTGTGGGTGGCACGCGCATTTTGGAGGTTTTGGAGTTTGGGGAAGTTTGTGCTCCTGGAATGGGCTCGTTCAATGTTTGGGGTCGACGCTGAAATAACCAATGTTTCTGCGATGTACGCGGCCAGTAAGTGCAATAAACACCATGCCACAACGAGAGCCTCGCGGAAAGTTCAGAATTCATGAAGACTAAGCAATGACAAAATAATTGGCCAGGGCTAGAGCTTTTCACTGATCCACCAATTTCTCGAGTCGGGGGTACGACGGGAATCAGATTCTTCAGTAGCTGCGCGTGTCAATGGATTCTGTGTTTCTTTGTGTTAGTTCGCTTCAGTCAACATCGTGCTCTCGCCGATCCTGGGGCGCTAGTGGGCGACTATAATGCTACCGCGACACCTTCACAGCAAAACGCTTGATGTCCGCGTGCCTGGCAAACCCTGCGCTCGCCAAAGTCCCCCAAGCAATCCACGGTTCAAGTCGTGCTCACGAGTCTTGCATGTCTTGCTCCAGCTTCGTGAAGCGCCGTCGCGAACTCACGGCAGGGCCATTACTCGGCATGTCTTGGAGTGTTCTAGGGCTGCATACTCCGGGCCTCCTTTCGCGGCGTGGTGTTTTCCAGGCCCTGTTGGTGGTCTTGCGCTTCTAAGTTTGCGACGCCACACGAATGCCTTTTAATTGTAAATGTTAGCAGCTCGTAATGTTACATCCGTGGTGAACATGAGATGTGTTCTAACCTGGGTCAGTCTTAGCCTATCAAGCTGTCCCGGCGTGCAACCAACCACCAGGTGGCCCTGCACTGCGCGGCCCACAATAAGTACATGCGGATGCCGAACAAGCGCGAGATGGATGCCAAGATCCAAATCCAGCCATATTTGTCAGTTGGTTGTCAAGCTGTCCTGTCAGCCGACAAACTCATGAAGAGTGCTGGCTTACATGCCTTTGCTGGTGACTTGGCGTACGGCCCGAAGGTGCTGCATTATCTTGATCGTGAGAGCATGAGACCTTCACCAAGCCAAGGACACAAGCTCTCATCGCAACCCCTGGGACCGGGGGGTCTGGGCTGGTTGTGCAGCCTGCAAGTTGGATCGCACAGCTGGCTGCGAACACTTCGTCTCCGAAGGGCGTCCCTGTTCCAAGAAGCCTTGGTGCATCGCTCTGTGCCAGGACCTCCCCGGTGGCTGGGGCTGGGAGCGCTTCCGGCCAGTCTCGGTGCTCTGGTTGCGACGGCAAAGCTGAAGCTGCTCACCCCACCACCCTACTGCCACTGCCACTGCCACTGCTACTGCTACTGCTACTGCCACTGCCACTGCCACTGCCACTGCCACTGCCACTGCCACTGCCACTGCTACTGCCACTGCGACTGCTACTGCTACTGCTACTGCTACTGCTACTGCCACTGCCACTGCCACCGCCACCGCCACTGCCACTGCCACTGCCACTGCCACTGCCACTGCCACTGCCACTGCGACTGCTACTGCTACTGCTACTGCCACTGCCACTGCCACTGCCACTGCCACTGCTACTGCTATTGCCACTGCCACTGCCACTGCCACTGCTACTGCCACTGCGACTGCTACTGCTACTGCTACTGCTACTGCGACTGCCACTGCTACTGCCACTGCCACTGCCACTGCCACTGCCACTGCCACTGCCACTGCCACTGCTACTGCTACTGCTACTGCCACTGCCACTGCCACTGCTACTGCCACTGCCACTGCCACTGCCACTGCCACTGCCCCTGCTACTGCCACTGCCACTGCCACTGCCACTGCCACTGCCACTGCTACTGCTACTGCTACTGCTACTGCCACTGCCACTGCCACTGCCACTGCCACTGCCACTGCCACTGCCACTGCCACTGCCACTGCGACTGCGACTGCGACTGCGACTGACTGCCACTGCCACTGCCACTGCCACTGCCACTGCCACTGCGACTGCTACTGCTACTGCTACTGCTACTGCTACTGCGACTGCCACTGCCACTGCCACTGCCACTGCCACTGCCACTGCCACTGCCACTGCCACTGCGCCACTGCCACTGCTACTGCAGCCACTGCCACTGCCACTGCCACTGCCACTGCCACTGCTACTGCTACTGCTACTGCCACTGCCACTGCCACTGCCACTGCCACTGCCACTGCCTACTGCTACTGCTACTGCTACTGCCACTGCCACTGCCACTGCCACTGCCACTGCCACTGCCACTGCCACTGCTACTGCACTGCTACTGCACTGCCCCACTGCCACTGCACTGCCACTGCCACTGCTGCTACTGCTACTGCTGCTTACTGCTACTGCTACTGCTACTGCTACTGCTACTGCCACTGCCACTGCCACTGCCACTGCCACTGCCACTGCCACTGCCACTGCCACTGCCACTGCTACTGCTACTGCCACTGCCACTGCCACTGCCACTGCCACTGCCACTGCCACTGCCACTGCCACTGGTACTGCTACTGCTACTGCTACTGCTAATGGTACTGTTATTGCTACTGCTGCTTTTATTGCAGCAATTTGTATTATTCTGACAATCAAACTTGCTATTGCTATTGCCATCGTGTTGCTCGTGTTTTTCCCGAACAGCGTAAGCTATGGGGTTTTCAGCCGAAAGAAGGTTTGGGGCAGATTGTGGCAAGGGCTCCAGCTGGTTCCTGGGCGGTTCCGCATTGGGCTCCAGCAGGTTCTGGGACGGTTTCGCCATGGGTTGAGCTCCCAAAGCCCCCCCACCAACCGCAAATGCATTCCCCGAGGCCTCCTAAACTCATTTTGGCCATGGTTTCAACAAACCTGGAGCTCCATGCCGTCCCTTAACCCGAAAATCCTACTGCACATCCGCATGCTTTACTTTGCTGTGCAGGGTGCCAACATGCATTTGTTAAGGCTTGGAAAGCGCATTTAGGAGCTGCGTCAGCTTTGCTGATGTTCCTCGCCTGCTAAACACGCGTGGCCTTGGTTTCAACATGTCTGGTTCATTGGCGTTCCGAAACCCGAAATTCGTGCTGCAAATGCTCCAGTTCCACGGGGCATTCTCAAGCCTTGGAAAACGCAATTAGGAGTTTCAGCTTTGCTGGTGTTCCTGGCCCATTCCCCGAACCGAAATCGAGCTCCCTAAGCCTCCAACCGACCAACTCCAAATGCATTTTTAGAGGCCAACTAAATGCATTTGGCCGTCATTTCAGCAGATCTGAGGTTCAATGCCGTCCCTAAACCCGAAAGTCCTACCGCAGATGCTTTACTTTGGTCTGCAAGGCCCGAAGAGCGTTTTTCAACCCTTGGAAAGCGCATTTAGGACAGGAGCTGCATCAGCTTTGCTGGAATGCCAAATCGCGCTCGCCAAACCCTCGACCAACCCCAAATGCATTCCTGAGGCCTGCTACACGCCTTTATACGCCTTTGGTCCTGGTTTCGACAAATCTCCAGTTAATTGCCGTTCAAACACCCGGAGACGCAGCCACCCATAAACCGTTCGAATCAGAATATTTTGTTCAATGCCCCCCTCTACAGCTCAGTCAGCTTTTTTTGCCCTCTCGTGTGAGCCCAAGCATTTCGGTGTTGGGGTTATTCAATGGGATTATTTTCGTATTGAGATTGCTTGTTTACTGTAAAAATACACTTGTTAGGCATATTACTAATGCTGCTTGAACGACGACGACGACTACTACTACTGCTCCTGCTCTTACGGCGTACTGCTGCAAGGACTACTGCCATATTGGTATCACTAAAACAACGACTTTATTATGTCGATCTACTACGGTTCTTGTTGCCACTGTTGGTCTCATAAGAACTACTATTGCGATGACAGTTACAACTGCTGTTGCTATAGTCATTGCTACTGCTAGTGCGATTGCTAGT
Organism: Symbiodinium sp. CCMP2592; assembly: GCA_905221615.1. NCBI lineage: Eukaryota > Dinophyceae > Suessiales > Symbiodiniaceae > Symbiodinium > Symbiodinium sp. CCMP2592. The sequence continues at coordinate 133,263 of CAJNDT010003935.1, read as the reverse complement.
GCGATTGCAATTGCTGTCGTTATCAATATTTGTAATACGAGTACTATGACTATGAATCAATGCTAGTAGTACTACTAACGCTAACTAGTCACTAGTCCTACCAGTATTACTGGATATAACTGGTATTGCTAGTACAACTGGCACTGCTGCGACGACAGCAACGATCACTCCTACGTACTTCTGCTAGGACTGCGACTGCTACGAGTACGACTCGTCATTTTTCTTGTAGTTTCGGCGTTGAAGACGCCTGCCATGTGCCATCAGCGTGGCCACCCTTTCCCACCACGACCAGCACCCCACACCAGCGCTGCCAGAGTCATTGCCAACATCACCACTGCTGATACCGCTGCTACTACGCTGTATTGAGTACTACCACCACTGCTGCCACGAGTTCTGCTGCAGCTGCCGGTAGTGCTACTGCGACGGCGACGCTACTGCAACTACGAACTACCACCATAACCATCATTGATCACCACTGGCGCCCCACTGCTTGTGCTGCTACTGCCACAATCGCAGCAACCACTCCAACCAGAACAAGAGAACCGAATATCCGCCATCCTTTGCGCCTTGCGCCGTCCGGACTCAGGCTCTTCTCCGGCACGGCACCATTGTGGCGCTGTGGTGCCTCTGGGCTTTGCCTTGGGTTGTTGTGAGTTTGTGCAGTGTTCAGGTTGTATACACTGCAGTCGCACTCAGAGGTGTTCCTCATGGAAGGTTACGTTATCTGCGCAGGAACGAGATCCACCACCGCTTCATGCGCATGAATGCCCACAACGGGCACATGGACGGCTCTCCATCCAAGCACTTGCACCACTATCCCGCCCATGGGTGGGGATGGGAGCCCTTCCGGGTCCGCAGCTCAGAATCTCAGTACGCGGTGCTGTGCCGATTGCCCAGCATGACTTCTGAGGTGCTACGACTTTTAATCCATTTTAAGCCCTGGTAACATCTTTGAGCCCTTCGTCGATCTTCGTGACCTGTTAGGTGGTGGACGCTGGTTTCGGACAAGTCGCCCTGCACAACGCGCACAACAACCGTTTCATCAAAATGGCTCACGAAGCTTGGTGTGTTCAGGTTGTAGCATGTACAGTCGAGCTCGCAATCCTGTTTGGGCATTGGTTTCGGGCTTTCCGACGCCTCGACGAGGACATGATTCGTTCACCGACTCGCAACTGGAACCAGCTGCCTCTTTGCCAGAAACGGATCTGTGCTTCCTAGCCCCCATGAAATTTCTCGCATATCTCGACTCTCCGATCTGCTCCGAGGCCTGGCGGCTGGGGCTCCGAGCGGTTTACCATCGTCGATGCAGGCGCGAATGCCTGGACTTCCAGCTGCCGTTCCGTGTGCCACGCCGCCAAGGTCATAGCCATGGGGCCCAAAAGGTCGCACTGCACAACTCGCACTACAACCGCCGCCCGGCTGGAACTTTTGTGGTGAAAACGTTCGAAACACGTGCAACGAGCACTGCGAGCGCGACGAGTACGGCCGAGGCTTTGTCTCCATGTGTCACCATGGCGATGGGTGCGTGAGTCCTGGCAAGGCGCAGTTTGGTGCCCCCTGAGTCCTACAGTTGCCAGCGTTCCTGCAGGGGCTTTCTTGGGTCTGCTAGGGCCGGGCAGTATAAACATGGCATAAGCGGCATAGCAAATTCTGCACTTGCCGAAGTTTGCAATGTGCTCCCGCCACAGTACCGTGCGTATCTTGGGGTGCAAATCGAATCGCCTCAAAAAGCATGCTCTTGTGACAGTCGCGCGCACATTCTTGATGTTCCCGCCACGCTGCGGTGGCCAATCGTGCTCCTGTCACAGTCTGTCTGGTGCGCTTTTTGGACTCTTGCGCACCTCAGACAAAGTTCTTGGGTATGTAGGTCTTGTCCTGCTAACCCCAGTGTCCCTTCAATGTTTGCTTGTCTGGGACCTGGCATGTCTGAAACAGCAGTACCATGCTGCTGGAATTGGCATAGCAACAACAGTACCTTCGCCAGGCTCCTGACCATTTGCCCGGTGGGTGGACGTGGTCGGTGACCCAGAGTGACCGCTCTGCGAGCATTGAGAGGGATACAAGAGAGGGAGAGGGCGAGAGAGATGCAGAGAGCACCTCTGACTCATGGCCTTTGCAAAGATAGGGGCTACAAATTCAGAGGACTCTACGCGGCCCTTGTCTGGCCCTTAAGCCCAAGGAAGGATGGCGAACTTGCACTGCAAGTACTGACCACTAGGGTCGATGAACTTTCTTGACTGTTAAAGAACAGGTAAGTTTGTCAGTTGATGCTACATATCCATATCTATGCAGTCGCGATGGCCCAGCAATCTCCTTCGATCAAACTCGCAGGCTGCGTCAGCGGAAATTCCGACTTGCTAAATGCGGTTCGAATTGTGTGATCATCTCCTTTCTAGATGTGTTGTCACGCTGCCCTTCAAAGCTCGTGACATGTCAGTCGTCGAATGTCCTTGGCGAGAGAATTTCTGCATGGATCTGCCTGTGCCCACACCAACAGACGAACTGCAGCGGGCCCCATTTCTAAGCTTGCTAACCTCGTTATAGGCACCACATGAGGCTGGCTCTGAACGTTTTAATTTTGGAATCATCTTGCCTCAAGTGCTTCAGACAGCCATGTGTTCTGTTTATGGTATCAAGCGTATCTGTGAGACGGATCCTTGCCCCTACTTTCAGAACATCTGTAGACCACGTTCAGACTCAAAGTCCCAGAGAAAATCTTATGCTCGCAACTCAACCTAACTTACGTTTCCGAGCAGGGCCCAAGAGAACATGCGGGAAGGGCCACAAACCTGCGAGGTAGGACTGCAGGGCTTTAGCAGAGGGAAGGTAGAGGACTCGAGGACCTAGAGCCGCGGTTGAGAACGATGAACAGCACCAACCCTCAGGCAGCAGTTCCACGTGCTCGAGGTCGGGCGTGGAACGGAACCTTGCAAGACATCTGAAGCACAAAAGCATGGGTAGATTTACCGATTTAACCACAACGCAAGCCCCTGATTGGCCAGATCAAGCCTTGCACCACCGGCGGCGGTGGTCACTGCAAGACTTGCCAAAACCCATGGCATCGACATGTCGGGTCCCAAGCAAAACGTTTACAGCTTTCAGATTGAAGCAAGCACAAGCTTCCGCAGTGCTTTGTAAGGTCAACCACCACTGCGCCACCTGCAACGCCGGCTACTACAGGCACGGTCACCACTGCAAGGCGCGCGGCCGGTTGAAAGGGAGACGCGCATGCGAAGCTCGCCCTGTTACGTGGCAGGCCTACAGCTGCACGACCGGACGGTATCGCCTCTGCGGCTCCTGCGTGGCACAGCACCAGCGCACGGTGCGCCGTCAGGGATGCTTAGGTTTTCGGGACCGCTTCGGGAGTTGCACCGGCAATCAGCCCCGAAACAAACATTTGAGTGCCTAAACGCCCGACTGCTGCGACACATGCACTTGGGAGCACTGCATTTCACTGCCCTGTCTGCCGCAGCAAAACGACCACTGTGCAAGCTGCAACGGTGGCCACGTTCTCCGTGGAAAGCGCTGCCAGGCAGGGAATTTGCATTAGACGGGACGTGTTTGGAGATGGACCCCAATAGCAACGCGATGTCTAGTCTGCGGAGACTTGTTCCCTGCCAGTCCCGGCTGTTGGGTGCGACGGTGGCCTTGCATAACCCGCACCACAATCGCTTTGTGGAGATGCCGCTCGGGAGTGTGAGCTTTTCGTGCTGACTCTTGCCGTGTCGCTTTCCTGTTTTCAGAGCGCATACTTCATGGCGCAGCCCACCTAGCACCAGTCCGTATCTGAAATGGCTGCAGCAACCAAGGAAACACTCCAACTTGGTCCGGACTGGAGGGAAGAGGGCCGAACCTCGGTGCTGCAGAACTTTCACCTTTGGCAGTGTGGTGCAAGAAGTCTCGAGATTCCCCGTCTCTGGGTTCTCTGGGTGTCCCATTGTTGCGGGAGTTTTTGTTCGATTTGGTGCGGGAGTTTTTTTTCCATTTGTTCCCGGCGGTGCGTGGTACTAGTAGCAGGCCAGCACAAGCAAGCAAACCAGAAAACGAGCAGAGTAGGCAAGCAAGCAAGCAAGCAAGACCATGAGCAGAGTAGGCAAGCCGAAGGCAGGCAGACAGGCAGGCAGGCAACCAAGTAAGCAAGCAAGCAAGAGAGGAAAATCAAGCCAGCCAGAAGCAAGCAAGCAAGGAAGCAAGAGAAGAAGACCAGCAGAAAAAGCAAGGAAGCAGGAGAAGGAGTACGCAAAGCGAGCAAGCAAGCGATCAAGCATGTATCACACAAGCACACATACAGGAAAGGATGCAAGCAAGCAAACATTGCCATAAATGTTACTGATTCTATCAATACAACTATGACGATGACGAGAACTACTACTTTCACCACTCCAGTAGTGTTGCTATCAATGTTACCTTTCTGGTATTGTTTCTGCAGCTACGACTTTTGAGAGGACCATTAGCATTACTATTGCCAGTACTGTGACTAGAACTGTTAGCTGCCAGCAGTGTTGCTATTGCCATTGCTTTTACTGGTTACTAGTACTACTACTATTTACTCGTACTGGTGCTAGTACTGGTGCCATTAGTGGTTTACTACTACTACTACTACTACTACTACTACTGCGACTACTACTACTAGCTACTAGCTACTAGCTACTACTACTACTACTGCTACTACTACTACGACGACGACTACTACTACTACTATTGCTCGTAGTGAGACGATCACTACTAACTAGTGTTGCTGTGACTACGGCTTTTATTCCTTTCTTATTATTACAAGTAGAAATACTACTATATCATCATTACTACTGCTGGTCTGCTATTGCTAATACAGTAATACTGCTAGTATTATCAGTTTCCGTACGAGTATCACTATCCGTGCTACTATTTCTCTTACTCGCAGTAATACTTGTATCATTAGGCTTGCTGCTGGTACTGCTCTTGCAAGTGTTAGTACCATAGCTGCTATTAGTATCAGTACCACTTACATTTTTGTGTTTGTTTCCATTTTTATTGCTACTACCATGTGCCATGAATATTCTTGGCATACTTGTAAGTTCATTTTGTTTGCCTGTCTAGTTATCACTGTTACTATCCTTTGCATGAGCTTATGTTTATGATATTGCTCTTGCGGTTGATATTGTGGTTGATTTGATTGCTAATTTTCTCATGTTTGATACTACTACTACTACTACTACTACTACTACTACTACTACTACTCCTACTACTCCTACTACTACTACTACTACTACTACTAATCCTACTACTTCTACTACTACTACTACTACTACTCCTACTACTTCTCTACTACTACTAACTACTACTAACTACTACTACTACTACTACTACTACTACTACTACTACTACTACTACTACTACTACTACTACTACTGCTACGACTACTACTACTACTACTACTACTACTACTATGACTGCCACCAGTATGCGATATTTTTATTAGTAGTAGTAGTAGCAGTAGTAGCAGTAGTAGCAGTAGTAGCAGTAGTAGCAGTAGTAGCAGTAGTAGCAGTAGTAGCAGTAGTAGCAGTAGTAGCAGTAGTAGCAGTAGTAGCAGTAGTAGCAGTAGTAGCAGTAGCAGTAGCAGCAATAGTCATAGTAATAGTAATAGTAGTAGTAATAGCAATAGCAATAGCAATATTGCCCTAGCAATGGCAATAGCAATATTGCTATAGCAATAGCAATATTGCTACAGCAATAACTATAGCAATGGTAATAGTACTAGTAATGGTAATTGTAATAGCAATAGTAATATTACTAATACTAGTACGACTGGTAGTGTTGCGACTTGAATCCTATTCCTAGTAGTAGGGGAACACGAAAGGCAACAAATGGAAAAACACTACCGAACCAAATGGAAAAAACTACCGATTAATTTGGCGACCGGTTCTCTGGGTCTCTGAGAGGAAGCCTCGAATAAGGCTGCTTTTGTCCGGAGGTCGGTTTTCGTTGATGCTGAGATGACAGGAGGGAGATGGAGAAGGCCATAGGGTTTGGTGCCTTGTTGCCGAGGATCAACTGCCGGGCAGCTGGTCGTCGACGTTCTTCCGCGTCTACTTCAAAAGTCGACGCCTCGGAATCGGGCGCACGTATTCAGAGGCAATGCCACATCGGACATCGACTTCGCAGCCAGAGACTACTTCGCTCAACCCCGAAAGACCACTGGGTGGGTTGATAGGCCAGTCAGGTGTATCCTAGGACCTCCTGCCAGCCCAGGTGATGCCAAGATTGGTTTGCACAACCCGAAAGACAACAAGTGGATCCGGCTGAGAGACAACAGTGACCGGCGTGGTAAAAGCCTTTTGAGTGAGTGGGCGTCGTGATACTTTTCCTGGTGGTGCAATACTGGCCCTGCAAGCACCGTGTAGATTCGACGTGTCGCTGTGCTCGTCTGTGCTTCGCTCTGGAACTTCATTTGCACCTGTGGAATTGCAATGCTCCGCAGGACATGGATGGCGCGCCGCACTTCGGAAGCTGGGAGACCTTCACCGCAGTCGATGCGGGCTCCGGGCAGGCGGGCCCTCGTGGGATCTTGTGGCGGATAGCTGGCGGATAGAATGCTAGATCGGTCGGCCGAACAGCAGGCCGTCAGCAACATGCCACAAGTATGGATGGATGGCTCCCTAGAGTCAAACACGTAAAGCTGAGCTTGGATTGGCGGGCTATGCGCTCTGGAACGCGACCTTTCTCTCTATTTGTTCAGACGACTTGGCGAAGCCACCCTAGCGAAACTCATCAGAAGCAGCACAACCTCTCGCGACCCTTACAAGAACACGACCCTATAACATCACCGCATGGTCCACGAATACTCCTCAGTACCGTGTTTGGACGATGAGGGCCTCTAATCTCTCCGTGTCCTTTTGTCCGGCAGCAAGGAAGGCCCCACATGTTGCAGAGGTTTCGGTGGCAAGGAATCCACACACGGAGAATTACGGTGCTCTATTGACATTAGGAGACGAATGTGACGATCCTGGTCTGTGGCTTCTCCTTGGAGTAGTTGTTATACGCCAAGAAGTTGCAATGTCACTCGACTGTACGCACGTCTGCAAATCTGCAAACTGAACACGCGGGAGTCCTGCTTGCAAAGCTGGCGAAGATGCCTCTTTCCGTAACAGAGCAAATGTTCAGACTTGGAGGCACTAGCCGCAGTAGCTTTCTTAGCTGCGTCCATAGGTGGGTTAGCGGTTCACAAATAAGCAAAACCCCCTTTGGCTGGGGACTCCATCGATGCACTCCCGGTAAGGGGTCTACAAGAGAGCGCAACACCGCAGTGAAATGGCGATCCACTGAACATGTCGGCTTTAGTGTCAACGGCTCTGACTTCAACATCTGTGGCTGTGTCGGGCTACAGCAACTCAACAAGACTCTGAAAATCAGCATACATGCAGCATCTTTGAGAAGCTTGTTAGCGTCCACAAGGATGCAGGTGCAAGAGATCCATCGTGCCATAGGTCACTCCGCCCAACGAGAAATGCTGCTTTCCCGAACCTAGGATGACAGGTGTTGCGCCCGCTTGCAACCGTTCCAGCTTTAGCCGCACCGCAGACAGGTGCATGACAAAGCAGCATAGTGTGCAATCGCAGAAAGCTCCAACGTCCTAATGCGCGCAGGTGGCCCTCCACTGTGCTGCCCACAACAAGTACATGCGCATGCCGGATCGCCATGCCTTGGCGGCTTGGTGGCACCGTCAGGGCTTCTGCCTGCCCTGGGCCTGAGACACTCGAAGAAGCCAAGGACACCAGCTCTCATCGCAACGCCTGGGACCGTGGGGGCGAGGGCTGGTCGGGGCTGGTTGCGTAGAGCCCATGCCACACTCCAAAATGAAAAAAAAGATTGCTCGCTGGATGCCAGGACCTGCCGAATGGCTGGACTTGGGAGAAATTCCGGCCAGTATCGGTGCCCTAAGCTGCAGCTCTGCCAAAGCTCCAGTCGTCGACTTCAGCTTCAGCTCAGGCTTTGCTGCGGCCCGGCACCACCGTGGCGCTGTGGCAACTCGCCCAGCTTCGGAGAACGTATGAGTCTGTATGAGCATGTCTGACATGATATGACATGATGTCACCTAACCTCAGAGAGCTTTGTGCCTGGTGGCCTGATGTGCCCAGGAACGATATCCACAAACGCTACCTGCGCATGAATGGGCACCACGACAAAATGGATGGATCTCCGAAGCCGCTTGTCTCCTTTACTACATTCTTTTACAAGTTGCATGTATTTGCGGTTTACGTCCAGGTGGCCCTCGAGATTTGTCATTTTCTCTTTCAGGTTGGGCAAAATGGCAGACATGCCAGCCCGTTGGGACTGGGAGCTGTTCCGGGCCGGTGCCTGAGGAAGCCTTGGCGCTGGATGCTTTTGCTGCGCCGGCATCGCATGCGACAATTTAGCGGCACAGGTGGTGGATGCCGGCTATGGCCAGGTGGCCTTGCACAACCACGTCAGCAATCGCTTCATGAAGATGGGTGGCCACGAGCCTTGGGCTAGCAGTCTTTGCGAGCTTGCCTTCAAAAGCTTCAGATGTCGAGGCCCAAGTTCAGTGAATGAAAGAAGACACGGCAAAATCATTCGCCAAATGCGGGAACGCTTGTGGTGTTCCGCCATCTAGATTGTTTGAGGAGCCTCCCTGTCTCGGGCTATCACTAGTGACTGCCAGTACAGGTTCGATGACACATGACAGATGCCTCGTGCAACCGTGCCCCCTTTTGCTTTCACGAATGCGGTTGCTTCTGCCCGGTTCTTCCGCTTTCGCATCTTGGCACCTCGGAGAATGCCATCGTGGTGCAGGGTATGTGTAGCTTCGCGCTGAAAGGGTCTTCAGTACTGCGCTGCCTTTGCTTCATCAACAGATCTCGAACATGCTGTGCAGACAAGAATGATGGATTGCATGCGAGACAGCCGGGGACAGCCTGCATGGATCCGTGGCTTGCAAGGACATGATTCGCTCGCCGCAGAAGAACTGGGACCAGCTGCCTCCGAGCTGATTTAGAAGTTTCGAGGGAAACCGTTCCCAACCAACTGCCTTAGTTCCATGTAAACTGTCTGAACTCCACAGGCGGAGCCAAGCTTGCTCTCGTCCTTCTCCAAGCCGAACCGAGGCCCGTGGGCTGGGGCTCGGAGAAGTTCACCGTGGTGGACGCAGGCGCGCGGGTACAGCCACAACAGCAGAAGCCCGTCCGCTGCCCTGCAGCCCTGCAGCCGCGCAGGTGGCGGCAAGGTGGCCCTGCACCACGCCGAGCACAACCGCTCTTTGGACGCAGGTTGACATCTGCCGGAGTTTCGGGGGATGCCTTTTGCCATCCTCGGGCGAGGTGATAAGAGGTTCCATCCGGCCATGGAATCGCCGGAGCTTTGCGGTATAGAATTCCGAAGGCAAGCCAACTTCGAAAGCTTCCAATGCTGCGAAGCCTTTCTTCCCCAGAAACCCGTACTTTCCTGTCGGACCATGAACCCGTTCTGCACCCTTTGACATAACTCACATCGCATGTGACAAGTTCCGAGGCTTCGTGTCCATGTGCACCCACGGCGATGGGTGCATCAGTCCTCACAAGGTGCAGCAAGGGTCACCGCAGCCGGCGATGCAACTCCCAACTCAAGTGATCGGCTGCCTTTTATGGAACGAAGACTTGTTCCGTCGATGTAGGCTCCGGATCACCTGCCCGGTGGATGGACGTGGCCCGCGCCCCATCTCCGCATGACTCTGGTCTCAGAGTCGGGCTAGTCTGTTTTTCCTAGTAGCTTTTCGAGAGTCGCGCCTCATTTACATTCGCATCGTCTTCTTTTCCCATCACCTTGTGCCTCAGCTGCCGCATGTACAAGAAGACGGACCGCTAGCCAACCCCGTTTCGTTCATCATGCCCCGCACGGGCACTCTGTACCTGCATCCAGACGGGGATTATGCTCTTTCCTCACCCCCCTATCCCGCATGACAAAACATTCGGGTGGGCTTGAAGCCGGGGGTCCTAACCGACCCCTATGCCCGGGAGAGAGAGAGAGAGAGAGAGAGAGAGAGAGAGAGAGAGGCGGGGGTTGTTTTCGCGTTTAGCGTTCGGGGGGGCTTTTTACTTGTAAACCTGGGGCATACTTTGTAGTTCTATGCCGTGTCCAGGATTGACCCCAATGCCAACCACTCACTAGTACAGAGTGAGGGTTGGGCGGGCCTAAGGCCTGAGGGTCTCGCGGGACCCCTAAGCCCAGCAGAAAGAAAGAAAGAGAGAGAGAGAGCTCTAGCCGATGTCCAAGCCTACACTCGTTCGTCACGCCTCCTGCCCCGATAATACATCGGGTGGGCTTGAAGCCCGGGGGCCTTGACCGGCCCTCAAGCCCAGGAGAGAGAGAGGGTCAAACCCCTACACCCTAGCCCTGGCGAAAGAAAGAAAGAGAGAGAGCGAGCCAGCCCGTCTACGGGGGAGAGAGACAGATACCGGCGAGAACAGATTACAGACACGTAAGTGGGAGCGGCGAGACCCGGTTTCAGGCAGCAGTACCATGTGCTCGAGGCCCGACCTGGCGGTGAAGTTTAGGGTTCATCGCGAAAATCTGATCTGACTTGGTTTTGCTCGCAGATCAAGCCTTGCACCACCGGCGGCGGCGGCCACTGCAAAACTTGCCAAGGGCCAGCGCACCGACAGGTTTGGGGCCCGGGAAGACTGGCTGTAGACGTGTTTGGCCTGTGTTCCGAGCGAAGGGGCAAGCTGCCGTCACACCGAGGTCAACCACCACTGCGCCACCTGCAACGCCGGCTACTACAGGCACGGTCACCACTGCAAGGCGCGTGGCCGGTTGAAAGGGAGACGCGCATGCGAAGCTCGCCCTGTTACGTGGCAGGCCTACAGCTGCACGACCGGACGGTATCGCCTCTGCGGCTCCTGCGTGGCACAGCACCAGCGCACGGTGCGCCGTCAGGGATGCTTAGGTTTTCGGGACCGCTTCGGGAGTTGCACCGGCAATCAGGTCGAAGCTTTGTCAAATCTCCGAACCCCCGAAACAAACATTTGAGTGCCTAAACGCCCGACTGCTGCGACACATGCACTTGGGAGCACTGCATTTCACTGCCCTGTCTGCCGCAGCAAAACGACCACTGTGCAAGCTGCAACGGTGGCCACGTTCTCCGTGGAAAGCGCTGCCAGGCAGGGCATTTGCATTAGACGGGACGTGTTTGGAGATGGACCCCAATAGCAACGCGACGTCTAGTCTGCGGAGACTTGTTCCCTGCCAGTCCCGGCTGTTGGGTGCGACGGTGGCCTTGCATAACCCGCACCACAATCGCTTTGTGGAGATGCCGCTCGGGAGTGTGAGCTTTTCGTGCTGACTCTTGCCGTGTCGCTTTCCTGTTTTCAGAGCGCATACTTCATGGCGCAGCCCACCTAGCACCAGTCCGTATCTGAAATGGCTGCAGCAACCAAGGAAACACTCCAACTTGGTCCGGACTGGAGGGAAGAGGGCCGAACCTCGGTGCTGCAGAACTTTCACCTTTGGCAGTGTGGTGCAAGAAGGTCTCGAGATTCCCCGTCTCTGGGTTCTCTGGGTCTCTGAGAGGAAGCCTCGAATAAGGCTGCTTTTGTAATGAGGTCATATGAGGTCGGTTTTCGTTGATGCTGAGATGACAAGAGGGAGATGGAGAAGGCCATAGGGTTTGGTGCCTTGTTGCTGAGGATCAACTGCCGGGCAGCTGGTCGTCGACGTTCTTCCGCGTCTACTTCAAAAGTCGACGCCTCGGAATCGGGCGCGCGTATTCAGAGGCAATGCCACGTCGGACATCGACTTTGCAGCCAGAACTACTTCGCTCAACCCCGAAAGACCACTGGGTGGGTTGATAGGCGAGTCAGGTGTATCCTAGGACCTCCTGCCAGCCCAGGTGATGCCAAGATTGGTTTGCACAACCCGAAAGACAACAAATGGATCCGGCTGAGAGACAATAGTGACCGGCGTGGTAAAAGCCTTTTGAGTGAGTGGGCGTCAGCCTGTGATACTATTCCTGGTGGTGCAATGCTGGTCCTGCAAGCATCGTGTAGATTCGACGCGTGGCTGTGCTCGTCTGTGCTTCGCTCTGGAACTTCATTTGCACCTGTGGGATTGCAATGCTCCGCAGGACATGGATGGCGCGCCGCACTTCGGAAGCTGGGAGACCTTCACCGCGGTCGATGCGGGCTCCGGGCAGGCGGGCCCTCGTGGGATCTTGTGGCGGATAGCTGGCGGATAGAATGCTAGATCGGTCGGCCGAACAGCAGGCCGTCAGCAACATGACACAAGTATGGATGGATGGCTCCCTAGAGTCAAACACGTAAAGCTGAGCTTGGATTGGCGGGCTATGCACTCTGGAAACGCGAACTTTCTCTCTATTTGTTCAGACGACTTGGCGAAGCCACCCTAGCGAAACTCATCAGAAGCAGCACAACCTCTCGCGACCCTTACAAGAACACGACCCTATAACATCACCGCATGGTCCACGAATACTCCTCAGTACCGTGTTTGGACGATGAGGGCCTCTAATCTCTCCGTGTCCTTTTGTCCGGCAGCAAGGAAGGCCCCACATGTTGCAGAGGTTTCGGTGGCAAGGAATCCACACACGGAGAATTACGGTGCTCTATTGACATTAGGAGACGAATGTGACGATCCTGGTCTGTGGCTTCTCCTTGACTGTACGCACGTCTGCAAATCTGCAAACTGAACACGCGGGAGTCCTGCTTGCAAAGCTGGCGAAGATGCCTCTTTCCGTAACAGAGCAAATGTTCAGACTTGGAGGCACTAGCCGCAGTAGCTTTCTCAGCTGCGTCCATTGGTAGGTTAGCGGTTCACAAATAAAAAACCACCTTTGGCTGGGGATTCCATCGATGCACTCCCGGTAAGGGGTCTACAAGCGAGCGCAACACCGCAGTGAAATGGCGATCCACTGAACATGTCGGCGTTAGTGTCAACGGCTCTGACTTCAACATCTGTGGCTGTGTCGGGCTGCAGCAACTCAACAAGACTCTGAAGATCAGCATACATGCAGCATCTTTGAGAAGCTTGTTAGCGTCCACAAGGATGCAGGTGCAAGAGATCCATCGTGCCAAAGGTCACTCCGCCCAACGAGAAATGCTGCTTTCCCGAACCTAGGATGACAGGTGTTGCGCCCGCTTGCAACCGTTCCAGCTTTAGCCGCACCGCAGACAGGTGCATGACAAAGCAGCATAGTGTGCAATCGCAGAAAGCTCCAACGTCCTAATGCCCGCAGGTGGCCCTCCACTGTGCTGCCCACAACAAGTACATGCGCATGCCGGATCGCCATGCCTTGGCGGCTTGGTGGCACCGTCAGGGCTTCTGCCTGCCCTGGGCCTGAGACACTCGAAGAAGCCAAGGACACCAGCTCTCATCGCAACGCCTGGGACCGCGGGGGCGAGGGCTGGTCGGGGCTGGTTGCGTAGAGCCCATGCCACACTCCAAAATGAAAAAAAAGATTGCTCGCTGGATGCCAGGACCTGCCGAATGGCTGGACTTGGGAGAAATTCCGGCCAGTATCGGTGCCCTAAGCTGCAGCTCTGCCACAGCTCCAGTCGTCGACTTCAGCTTCAGCTCAGGCTTTGCTGCGGCCCGGCACCACCGTGGCGCTGTGGCAACTCGCCCAGCTTCGGAGAACGTATGAGTCTGTATGAGCATGTCTGACATGATATGACATGATGTCACCTAACCTCAGAGAGCTTTCTGCCTGGTGGGCTGATGTGCCCAGGAACGATATCCACAAACGCTACCTGCGCATGAATGGGCACCACGACAAAATGGATGGATCTCCGAAGCCGCTTGTCTCCTTTACTACATTCTTTCACAAGTTGCATGTATTTGCGGTTTACGTCCAGGTGGCCCTAGAGAGTTGTCATTTTCTCTTTCAGGTTGGGCAAAATGGCAGACATGCCAGCCCGTTGGGACTGGGAGCTGTTCCGGGCCGGTGCCTGAGGAAGCCTTGGCGCTGGATGCTTTTGCTGCGCCGGCATCGCATGCGACAATGTAGCGGCACAGGTGGTGGATGCCGGCTATGGCCAGGTGGCCTTGCACAACCACGTCAGCAATCGCTTCATGAAGATGGGTGGCCACGAGCCTTGGGCTAGCAGTCTTTGCGAGCTTGCCTTCAGAAGCTTCAGATGTCGAGGCCCAAGTTCAATGAATGTTAGAAGACACGGCAAAATCATTCGCCAAATGCGGCAACGCTTGTGGTGTTCCGCCATCTAGATTGTTTGAGGAGCCTCCCTGTCTCGGGCTATCACTAGTGACTGCCAGTACAGGTTCGATGACACATGACAGATGCCTCGCGCAACCGTGCCCCCTTTTGCTTTCACGAATGCGGTTGCTTCTGCCCGGTTCTTCCGCTTTCGCATCTTGGCACCTCGGAGAATGCCATCGTGGTGCAGGGTATGTGTAGCTTCGCGCTGAAAGGGTCTTCAGTACTGCGCTGCCTTTGCTTCATCAACAGATCTCGAACATGCTGTGCAGACAAGAATGATGGATTGCATGCGAGACAGCCGGGGACAGCCTGCATGGATCCGTGGCTTGCAAGGACATGATTCGCTCGCCGCAGAAGAACTGGGACCAGCTGCCTCCGAGCTGATTTAGAAGTTTCGAGGGAAACCGTTCCCAACCAACTGCCTTAGTTCCATGTAAACTGTCTGAACTCCACAGGCGGAGCCAAGCTTGCTCTCGTCCTTCTCCAAGCCGCACCGAGGCCCGTGGGCTGGGGCTCGGAGAAGTTCACCGTGGTGGACGCAGGCGCGTGGGTACAGCCACAACAGCAGAAGCCCGTCCGCTGCCCTGCAGCCCTGCAGCCGCGCAGGTGGCGGCAAGGTGGCCCTGCACCACGCCGAGCACAACCGCTCTTTGGACGCAGGTTGACATCTGCCGGAGTTTCGGGGGATGCCTTTTGCCATCCTCGGGCGAGGTGATAAGAGGTTCCATCCGGCCATGGAATCGCCGGAGCTTTGCGGTATAGAATTCCGAAGGCAAGCCAACTTCGAAAGCTTCCAATGCTGCGAAGCCTTTCTTCCCCAGAAACCCGTACTTTCCTGTCGGACCATGAACCCGTTCTGCACCCTTTGACATAACTCACATCGCATGTGACAAGTTCCGAGGCTTCGTGTCCATGTGCACCCACGGCGATGGGTGCATCAGTCCTCACAAGGTGCAGCAAGGGTCACCGCAGCCGGCGATGCAACTCCCAACTCAAGTGATCGGCTGCCTTTTATGGAACGAAGACTTGTTCCGTCGATGCAGGCTCCGGATCACCTGCCCGGTGGATGGACGTGGCCCGCGCCCCATCTCCGCATGACTCTGGTCTCAGAGTCGGGCTAGTCTGTTTTTCCTAGTAGCTTTTCGAGAGCCGCGCCTCATTTACATTCGCATCGTCTTCTTTTCCCATCACCTTGTGCCTCAGCTGCCGCATGTACAAGAAGACGGACCGCTAGCCAACCCCGTTTCGTTCATCATGCCCCGCACGGGCACTCTGTACCTGCATCTGCATGCAGCGTGGATGCGTTGCGCACAATTGGTTGGTGAAGGATCTCACTTTCTCTCTTCTCATCTCTTGTTTACTGTAAATATAGGTGCCTTCAGTGCTGTTGGAACCTATTTCTCTCGAGAGCATACATCCCACCTGAGTCGTCATATTGCTTATCCATCCATGGCTTTAGCTTGCAGGGGGATTATGCTCTTTCCTCACCCCCTATATCCCGCATAGCACAACATGCGGGTGGGCTTGAAGCCGGGGGTCCTAACCGACCCCTATGCCCGCGAGAGAGAGAGAGAGAGAGAGAGAGAGAGATCCCGCGAAACGCCGGTGTGCAGTGCGCACGGGGGGAGGGCCCTGGACGCTGGCCCGAACCCCAATCCCGGTAGAGAGAGAGAGAGAGAGAGAGAGAGAGCGAGATAGCGAGCCAGCCCGTCTACTGTAGGGGGAGAGAGACAGATACCGGCGAGAACAGATTACAGACACGTAAGTGGGAGCGGCGAGACCCGGTTTCAGGCAGCAGTACCATGTGCTCGAGGCCCGACCTGGCGGTGAAGTTTAGGGTTCATCGCGAAAATCTGCTCTGACTTGGTTTTGCTCGCAGATCAAGCCTTGCACCACCGGCGGCGGCGGCCACTGCAAAACTTGCCAAGGGCCAGCGCACCGACAGGTTTGGGGCCCGGGAAGACTGGCTGTAGACGTGTTTGGCCTGTGTTCCGAGCGAAGGGGCAAGCTGCCGTCACACCGAGGTCAACCACCACTGCGCCACCTGCAACGCCGGCTACTACAGGCACGGTCACCACTGCAAGGCGCGTGGCCGGTTGAAAGGGAGACGCGCATGCGAAGCTCGCCCTGTTACGTGGCAGGCCTACAGCTGCACGACCGGACGGTATCGCCTCTGCGGCTCCTGCGTGGCACAGCACCAGCGCACGGTGCGCCGTCAGGGATGCTTAGGTCCTGGGTTTTCGGTTGCGTAAGTCCGCATGTCGAAGGCCCAACCTGCCATGCTCGCACTTCTTAGCGTCTCGAATCTCCTCCATTTTAAGTCCCCCAGAAGAGGATTCCATCCGAAACTTCGGGGTCTCATTTCCTGAATGCATGACTTTCTCCACAACACACCGCCCTGTCTGCCGCAGCAAAACGACCACTGTGCAAGCTGCGACGGTGGCCACGTCCTCCGTGGAAAGCGCTGCCAGGCAGGAAATGTAAATGATGTGTTGCGATGTAGACTGCGAGAGTACCACTCTTCGACCGACTGTTTCCGACTTGTTCTCTGCCAGTCCCGGCTGTTGGGCGCGACGGTGGCCTTCCACAACCCAACTTTCAACCGTTTTGTGGAAATGCCCCTTGGAAGTGTGTCGTGCTTTTCGCGCTGCCTCTGGCGGTTCCGCTTTTCATTCACGACGCGATACTTCAGGGTGCAGCCATGCGCAGCCCGCCTGGTACCAGGCCGAATCTGACATGGCTGCAGCAACCAAGGGCACACTCGAATGTGGTCCGGACTTCAGCGAAGAAGGCCGCACCTCGGTGCTGCAGAACTTTCACCGTGGGTGTGGTGTGCAAGGGTCTTCAGCATTCCAGGCTCTTGAAGGTCTCTGGGAGGAAGCTTCGAGGCTTTTGTCTTCAGGGTCGGTCTTTGTTGATGCTGAGATGGCAAGAAGGCCATGGAGGGAAATGGGTTTGTTGCCTTGCCGAGGACCAGCTGCCCAGCAATTGGCAGTCCACTTTCTTCCGTGTCCAATTCAAAAGTGGGCGCCTCGGGATCAGGTCTTCGGGCACACGCATAAAGAGGCAAAGCCACATTGGACAAGACGTGCACCTGCTGCGGGAAGGAGTCGGATCACAGGGTTCATCAGGGTTCGGTGAGGTGAGACATGTGAGGCTGACAGAACTCATGCCTGGCATTTTCGAGTCTGGCTTCGGTCAGGGGTAGGTTTCGCCATACTCGTAGCTATCCTGGTGGTCAGCGCCAGCGCTACATAGCTCAACCCGGAAACCTTGCATGCCAAGTCCCGTGCTTCCAGTGATCCAGGTGATGGCAAGATCGGCTTGTACAACGCGAAAGACAACAAATGGATCCGGCTGAGAGACAACAGTGACCGGCTTGTTTCAAGCCCTGTGAGTGACGAGGGTGTCAGCAGGCGCTTGTATTCCTGTTGTAGATTCAGCCAGTCGCTGCGTTCGTCTGCGTGTCGCAAGAGTCGACGCTCTCTAATGTTAGAGTTCGCAGGACATGGATGGCGCGCCGCACTTCGGAGGCTGGGAGACCTTCACCGCGGTCGATGCGGGCTCCGGGCAGGCCGGCTTTCCCGACCTGGCCATGCCCTTGCCCTTGCCTCCAGACCAGGGCACCTAGGCGCTAGACACTCAGCAGGCTCGGACGAGGCGCCACTAGCAGAGCTTCAATCATGGCAGCTTCGCATTTGCACTTACACTAGCAGCCTATTTTTCGTCTTGGGGTTTGATTGTGCTTCAAGCTACAGGGATCTCTGTCTGTTCGGGAGGGAGGACGAATGCATGACTTTTGCCCTCCGGTGTACGGCATGCATAAGCTATGGCCCAAGAGTCAGGCTGCCTGGAAAGTTTCGACTGCCAAGGGGATGGTGTGTCGCGCCGACCAGTGGCACACGGCAAATGTATTTGGGACCATTGATTTGGTTCTTGCAAGTTCGTCGCCTGCTTGAGCAAACCAACGTACCTCTGAAGCTTTCAACGCCATGCCTTTTCGCTAGCACGAAAAGCAAAATTACAAAACTCTGTTCAGACTCCGTTCTGTGAGACCTGCAGCTGTTTTCTCGCCAAGTGGCTAGTACAGAAGGCTTACTTTACTACTGTTGTTGAGCGCGTTGGCTATGTATGCCGCTCCACCTGCAGGTGGCTCTCCACTGTGCTGCCCACAACAAGTACATGCGCATGCCGGACCGCCATGCCTTGGTGGCTTGGTGGCACCGTCAGGGCTTCTGCCTGCCCTGGGCCTGAGACACTCGAAGAAGCCAAGGACACCAGCTCTCATCGCAACGCCTGGGACCGCGGGGGCGAGGGCTGGTCGGGGCTGGTTGCGTAGAGCCCATGCCACACTCCAAAATGAAAAAAAAGATTGCTCGCTGGATGCCAGGACCTGCCGAATGGCTGGACTTGGGAACGCTTCCGGCCCGTCGCGGTGCCGCAGCTGCAGCTGTGCGGCAGCTCCAGGGCTCGGTTACACTTCGGCTCTAGCTCAGGCTTTGCTGCGGCCCGGCACCACCGTGGCGCTGTGGCAACTCGCCCAGCTTCGGAGAACGTATGAGTCTGCATGATGAGCATGTCTGACATGATATGACATGATGTCACCTAACCTCAGAGAGCTTTCTGCCTGGTGGGCTGATGTGCCCAGGAACGATATCCACAAACGCTACCTGCGCATGAATGGGCACCACGACAAAATGGATGGATCTCCGAAGCCGCTTGTCTCCTTTACTACATTCTTTCACAAGTTGCATGTATTTGCGGTTTACGTCCAGGTGGCCCTAGAGATTTGTCATTTTCTCTTTCAGGTTGGGCAAAATGGCAGACATGCCAGCCCGTTGGGACTGGGAGCTGTTCCGGGCCGGAGCCTGAGGAAGCCTTGGCGCTGGATGCTTTTGCTGCGCCGGCATCGCATGCGACAATTTAGCGGCACAGGTGGTGGATGCCGGCTATGGCCAGGTGGCCTTGCACAACCACGTCAGCAATCGCTTCATGAAGATGGGTGGCCACGAGCCTTCGGCCTGCGGCAGAAAAGGTATCAGAATGTCTTCTCGGGTCACTGCAGTGAATAGACTGGTTTGGTGAGGCTGCCTGGAAAGATTTCCAAGACTTTAGAGCCGGGCATGGTTTCCGGGTGTCAAACGCTAGGGGCGTGAATGCTCGCGGCTTGTAGGTTCAACATTCAGCAGCTCAACAGTGACACGAAGTAACAAGCTCCACAATGCCAGGGCCCGGTACCCCTCAATCACAGTCTTGCAGTCTTCTCTGTGTCTCTCGATTGCTTGAGTGGGCTCCTCTCGTGTCTTGCTTGCCTCGCGACTGCCGCCCGCGTGACCTAAGCCCCAAGGACATGATTCGCTCGCCGACGAAGAACTGGAACGAGCTGCCCCCGGGCTGATTTAGAGTCGTAGAGCTTCCGGGAAAGCGGTTTCGGCCCAAGTTACTTCCAGCTTGGCAGAGGGGGGCGGACGGAAGTTTGAAATCTCCACACCAGGCCTCCGAACTGGGGCGCAGAGAAATTCACCGTGGTGGATGCAGGCCAGCGTGAAGCTAAAGCCTTGCATGTCCCGTGGCCTACTCAAAGATGTCTCGCTGTCCGGCAGGAGGTGGCAAGGTGGCCCTGCACCACGCGGACCACAACCGCCTCCTGGACGCAGGTTGACCCGTGGCGGAGGACCTCTAGCGGTTTCGGTAACCAGAGCACTCTTTAACTATAAACGGAAGCTAGCCGTCCAAACCTGCCCAGCTTCTGTATTGGGCTAGTGCTGTTGCGGGTGTGGGGGGACCAGTGTGGCTTCAGCCTTTTCCCAGCGATCCTTCTGAGAAACCCGGCCAGCCCGCATAGCCTGGCTCACATCACAATGTGACAAGTTCTGAGGCTTCGTATCCATGTGCACCGACGGCGATGGGTGCATCAGTCCTCATAAGGTGCATCAAGGGTCGCTGAAGCTGGCGATGCAACTCACAACTTGTCGAGAGACTTGCTGCCTTCATGGAAGGAAGACTTGTTGTGTCGAGGCTCCAGATCACTTGCCCGGTGGATGGACATGGCCCGTACCCCAGGGCACGTGTGGACGGACGGACGGAGGGAGGGAGAGAGAGAGGGAAGAAGAGAGAGACGGGTAAGCGGGAAGAAGAGGGTTACTTCGGGTGCAGACGTGCGCTGGGGCAGCCTGGGGGTTGTGCCAAGCAGTGCTTGAGACCACACAGCCGCTGGCGCTCGCAGCTCAGAAGCGGAGGAAGGGGAGGAGAGTGGGTTTCTCTTTGCACGTCTACCATTTCCGGGTTCTTGTCCAGCCCGCATCTTCATCTCGAGCCAATCCTCACGACCTGTAAGCTGTCTGGAAGTGCCATGATCTCTACAAAGCTGGGAGACTTCTCTGAAACAGACCTGCCATGACCTGCCACATGGAGTCACTGACAAGCGCTGATACCGCCCATCTGCGCTGAACTATGACTGCAACTGCCCGTCGCCTCTTTTGCCGAGCACGACCCGCCGTGACCTCACTAATCACATCTTTCGACGTGAAGCTGCTTTCGGAAAGTAGGCACAAGGTGCCGCCGAAGGTGGTGTTGAAACCGGACATGTGAGTATAGACTGGAATAAAGGTAGTTTCGGGGAGTTGCGATGTGAAAGGCCTTGGTGACAGAATTCGTTTTGACAGCATGGCTGCTCAGCCGGCCTTGGCACTGCGTGCCATTTTTTCATCGGGTAACTACAGTGTTTTTTGGTACAGACTCTCAGTCTCATTGTGACAAAAGAGGACCTCGACTCATGCGACTAGTGCAGTCGCCGTGCTCGAGTCCTCTTTGCTTTCTTTCACCCGCCCTCCTCACCCTTTGCTTTGGGCATGATAGCTCAGCTCCCGACGCCGACGGGTTGGTCAGACGGCTGTCTCAGCTTCGTTCTTCGGCATCGTTTGGTTCTGAGCTTGATCTGCATTTCGAAGAAAAGAATCGCTCTGATTCTGAGCCGAGAGAGTGCTCGAGTGTACGTTTGTCACGTCTCTGCGTTTGTGGAAATCCGCATACTGTCCAGAGGCTTTGAATTCCATTCGTGCCGATGTTTATGCGCACGTCAACGTCTTTTCCACTCAGCTTCCTTCTGTAACTCTGCTAGATGCAGCAGCGGGGATCTGCAAGGGACCTCATCTCCCCAGCCAAATCCAGACTCTTTTCGCCGATGCCCTGCAAGATGGCACCGGTGACGGTTTTGATTGCGTGGGACCAGCGGCTTCCAGAGCCAGAGCTGCAGGTCCGCGCATCGTTCCAAGATTCCTTACTTCTCCTGTACCCGTGGTCCCATGGTCTAAGTTTTGCTGACGCAATAGTGTTGTGGTGTTGTTCGCTCGGTCGGCTGAAGCTTCGCAGAGCTGGTTAGTGCAGGTAGAATGCAAGTGCCACAGGGGTGAGCCAGGGCTCAACTCGAGTCCTCGTGTGCCGTGCAGTTTTGAATATTTTCTGGCTAGTGCCGAACAGAGCGGCGCGAGGCTCACTACACTAGCATACCGCCTGATGGGGCGAATTGGGGATGTGCATCATACGGGTGCAGCTGTGGCACATGCGATGTCTTCGGAACGTCAGGGCGACAGTTGCCATCATCGGGAACCCTATGAATCCGCACAACCTGGTGGACAATCTTCGTTTCCTTTCAATTCATGTCGCGCTTTCCATGAGAGCCCTATTCAGCTGAATTCGGGGGAATGAGGCCCAGTTCGTTCAAACATCTTGAGGAATATCGCGCCAACCCCATACGGCCACATTTCTGCAACAGGGCCGGCTTTTGCCTTTTGCCTCGAACCCGTGCTTCCTGACATACTCGGGGCATTTGATGGTTTGATCGTTCCCTTGGTTCCCTTCAGGGCCTCGAACCAACCGCAGGAAAGAACAAGCTTTTGTTATGAATCCCTCTCGGCCCATGGAGTTTCCTGGACTGGGGCTGGTTATTTTGGGGAGTGGGGCTCCAGAGGGCGGCATGAAATCGGTCCAACCGCCAACAAGCGCGCCTCCACACGGGGGAGAGAGAGAGCGAGAGAGAGAGAGAGAGAGAGACAGAGAGAGTGCGCTAGTGGCCGAGGGGTCTCGCACTCCCCTCATGCCCTGCAGAAGAAGAAGAAGGTGAGATTGCCCTAACCCTAGCAGAAGGAAGGAAGGAAGAGTTTGACAGAGAAACAGAGAGACGAAGCCACATGCAGTTCGAGTCTGGCATCGATACAAGAAGACAGAAATGCTCTTGCGCATTGCTGCGTTTTCCTGAGCGATCCCTTCACATCAAATCAAGAAGAGACGATGGGACTCCGCTTCAGGCAGCAGTACCATGTGCTCGAGGCCCGACCTGGCGGTGAAGTTTAGGGTTCGGCGGAATCGCGAACATCTGCTCTGACTTGGTTTTGCTCGCAGATCAAGCCTTGCACCACCGGCGGCGGCGGCCACTGCAAAACTTGCCAAGGGCCAGCGCACCGACAGGTTTGGAGCCCGGGAAGACTGGCTGTAGACGTGTTTGGCCTGTGTTCCGGAAGGACGGGCAGGCTGCCATCACACCGAGGTCAACCACCACTGCGCCACCTGCAACGCCGGCTACTACATGCACGGTCACCACTGCAAGGCGCGTGGCCGGTTGAAAGGGAGACGCACATGCGAAGCTCGCCCTGTTACGTGGCAGGCCTACAGCTGCACGACCGGACGGTATCGCCTCTGCGGCTCCTGCGTGGCACAGCACCAGCGCACGGTGCGCCGTCAGGGATGCTTAGGTTTTCGGGACCGCTTCGGGAGTTGCATAAACGCCCGACTGCTGCGACACATGCACTTGGGAGCACTGCATTTCACTGCCCTGTCCGCCGCAGCAAAACGACCACTGTGCAAGCTGCGACGGTGGCCACGTCCTCCGTGGAAAGCGCTGCCAGGCAGGAAATGATGTGTTGCGATGAGACTGCGAGGGTAACACTCTTCGACCGACTGTTTCCGACTTGTTCTCTGCCAGTCCCGGCTGTTGGGCGCGACGGTGGCCTTCCACAACCCAACTTTCAACCGTTTTGTGGAAATGCCCCTTGGAAGTGTGTCACGCTTTTCGCGCTGCCTCTGGCGGTTCCGCTTTTCATTCACGACGCGATACTTCAGGGTGCAGCCATACGCAGCCCGCCTGGCACCAGGCCGAATCTGACATGGCTGCAGCAACCAAGGGCGCACTCGAATGTGGTCCGGACTTCAGCGAGGAAGGCCGCACCTCGGTGCTGCAGAACTTTCACCGTGGGTGTGGTGTGCAAGGGTCTTCAGCATTCCAGGCTCTTGAAGGTCTCTGGGAGGAAGCTTCGAGGCTTTTGTCTTCAGGGTCGGTCTTTGTTGATGCTGAGATGGCAAGAAGGCCATGGAGGGAAATGGGTTTGTCGCCTTGCCGAGGACCAGCTGCCCAGCAATTGGCAGTCCACTTTCTTCCGTGTCCAATTCAAAAGTGGGCGCCTCGGGATCAGGTCTTCGGGCACACGCATAAAGAGGCAAAGCCACATTGGACAAGACGTGCACCTGCTGCCGGAAGGAGCCGGATCACAGGGTTCGGTGAGGTGAGACATGTGAGGCTGACAGAACTCATGCCTGGTATTCTCGAGTCTGGCTTCGGTCAGGGGCAGGTTTCGCCATACTCGTAGCTATCCTGGTGGTCAGCGCCAGCGCTACATAGCTCAACCCGGAAACCTTGCATGCCAAGTCCCGTGCTTCCAGTGATCCAGGTGATGGCAAGATCGGCTTGTACAACGCGAAAGACAACAAATGGATCCGGCTGAGAGACAACAGTGACCGGCTTGTTTCAAGCCCTGTGAGTGACGAGGGTGTCAGCAGGCGCTTGTATTCCTGTTGTAGATTCAGCCAGTCGCTGCGTTCGTCTTGCGTGTCGCAAGAGTCGACGCTCTCTAATGTTAGAGTTCGCAGGACATGGATGGCGCGCCGCACTTCGGAGGCTGGGAGACCTTCACCGCGGTCGATGCGGGCTCCGGGCAGGCCGGCTTTCCCGACCTGGCCATGCCCTTGCCCTTGCCTCCAGACCAGGGCACCTAGGCGCTAGACACTCAGCAGGCTCGGACGAGGCGCCACTAGCAGAGCTTCAATCATGGCAGCTTCGCATTTGCACTTACACTAGCAGCCTATTTTTCGTCTTGGGGTTTGATTGTGCTTCAAGCTACAGGGATCTCTGTCTGTTCGGGAGGGAGGACGAATGCATGACTTTTGCCCTCCGGTGTACGGCATGCATAAGCTATGGCCCAAGAGTCAGGCTGCCTGGAAAGTTTCGACTGCCAAGGGGATGGTGTGTCGCGCCGACCAGTGGCACACGGCAAATGTATTTGGGACCATTGATTTGGTTCTTGCAAGTTCGTCGCCTGCTTGAGCAAACCAACGTACCTCTGAAGCTTTCAACGCCATGCCTTTTCGCTAGCACGAAAAGCAAAATTACAAAACTCTGTTCAGACTCCGTTCTGTGAGACCTGCAGCTGTTTTCTCGCCAAGTGGCTAGTACAGAAGGCTTACTTTACTACTGTTGTTGAGCGCGTTGGCTATGTATGCCGCTCCACCTGCAGGTGGCTCTCCACTGTGCTGCCCACAACAAGTACATGCGCATGCCGGACCGCCATGCCTTGGTGGCTTGGTGGCACCGTCAGGGCTTCTGCCTGCCCTGGGCCTGAGACACTCGAAGAAGCCAAGGACACCAGCTCTCATCGCAACGCCTGGGACCGCGGGGGCGAGGGCTGGTCGGGGCTGGTTGCGTAGAGCCCATGCCACACTCCAAAATGAAAAAAAAGATTGCTCGCTGGATGCCAGGACCTGCCGAATGGCTGGACTTGGGAACGCTTCCGGCCCGTCGCGGTGCCGCAGCTGCAGCTGTGCGGCAGCTCCAGGGCTCGGTTACACTTCGGCTCTAGCTCAGGCTTTGCTGCGGCCCGGCACCACCGTGGCGCTGTGGCAACTCGCCCAGCTTCGGAGAACGTATGAGTCTGCATGATGAGCATGTCTGACATGATATGACATGATGTCACCTAACCGTCCTGATGTGCCCAGGAACGATATCCACAAACGCTACCTGCGCATGAATGGGCACCACGACAAAATGGATGGATCTCCGAAGCCGCTTGTCCCGGTTTGGGATTGGAACCGATGTCGTTCTCAGCACTTGCTCTGTCTCTGCATGGCCAGGTTGGGCAAACTGACAGATGTGCCCCGCGGATGGACTTGGGAGCTGTTCCGCGCCGGTGCCTGAGGAGGTGTTGAGGATGCTTCTCCCCTGCTCGTGTGACAACCCAGTTGCAAAGGTCGTGGATGCCGGCTATGGCCAGGTGGCCCTGCACAACCACGTCGTCAATCGTTTCATGAAAATGGATCACGAACCTTGGGCCTGCGAAAGCAAATCGTCCAGACTGCTGGGGTAAGGTTAGTTGAAGGGAGCGCCCGGCATGCATTTGGGGCGCTGAAGCATGTGTGGACTGCGCGTCCCTTCTCGTCCTGGGTCAAAGCTTGCTGCAATCCACGGGCATGTCTGCGACCTTCTGGTATAAAGACGCTTTCAAGGACATGATTCGCTCGCCGAAGAAAGACTGGAACAAGCTGCCCCCAAGCTGATTCATTGTAGAGCTTTCGGGAAGGCGGTTTCTCTGGGGAGATGTGCATTTTGAGATTCCTACACGAGGCCTTCGACCTGGGGCGCGGAGAAATTCACCGTGGTGGACGGAGGCCTGCATGTAGCTAAAGCCTTGCATGGCCCATCCCCCGCTGTCCTCCAGGTGGCACGGTGGCCCTGCACCACGCGGTGCACAACCGCTTTTTGGATGCAAGCAAAATCCAACTCCAAGCCGAGACTCAGGCTGCGTAGGCTTACAGAGTTTCTTGTCAGACTCAAGTCTCTAGCATCGAGGTTTCGTGTCCATGTGCAGCCACGGCGATGGGTGCATCAGCCCTCACAAGGTGCAAAGAAAGCTTCAGAAGCAGTTGAAGCTGTGAATTCCTACATCGTGAAAAAGGGCAGCATAGGTCTCTCTGTGTCGTTGGAGCATCGGGCCAGGCCCCGGATCATTTACCCACAGGATGGACGTGGCCGACTCCTCAGCAGGGGTTGCCTGTGTTGCCGTGTCTCTGACTGCCTACTTCTCTGGGTGAGCTTGTGTCTTTGCAAAGTCTTGTCCTCATGGAACAGACATCTGGTCTCCTGGGGCGTTTTGAATTCTCGCCGTCCTGTTTACTGCTCTGTCATGCTCACCCGCATTCTAGTTTCGACTCTTGTCGCTGCTTCTTCTTGTCTGAGACGCCGTCGTACTATTGTGATGCAATGAGTGGAGTGTGCAGGGGTTGTGGAATTAAGGAGGCAGAGGTGGCCCCAACACCGTTTATGCCGTTCCAAACTCCATGTCATGAGTCAACAAGCCCAAGCTGAAGCTATGTCATCGCAAAGCTTTTGATACACATCTGGACAACAACTCATAGATCTGCTAGCGGCTGGCTTGCTGCATATCTAACCAGCTATAGATTGACATTTGTGCATGTGCTCATGCATGTACACGTAGTTGCATGCGAGACAGGTGCTGACATCTGTCCTGAAGACACTACAGAAGCCGGCAAGGAAAATGACACAGATGCAAACTGCAAAGACACCGGCCACAGAAGCCGTGGAAGTGGAACAGGTGCGAGGAAGGCCAAAGGAGAAGGAAAATGCAGGTGAGACAAAAGCATGTCACAGTCAAAGTTGGTAAACCGTATCCATTTTGCTGCAGGCAGAGGTTCCACGTGGTTGAGGCCTGCGGTATGAGTTGCATGGAAGCTCCGCAGCACCCAAGCCGAGCCCAGAGCTTGACCAAGAAAGGTGCTTGTAAAGGGAGACATCGCCCGCTGAAAGACTTGCCATTCCTTGTCAGATCAAGCCATGCCACACCGGCAGCGGCACCAAATGCAAGACCTGTGAAGATCCGTTTCACCGCGAGGCGGGGGGAGTGGAGGGTATGAACACTTGGGTTCCTGTGAAACAGAGTGTATACGAGTGCCTTCCTCGGTTTCTTACACGGTGATGCCAACGCATCAACAGACAATGGTTTGATATGGCAGACACGATTGTGCCTTCCAGTGCCTATAGGCCTATAGGCACTTTCCAAAACTACCGTTTGACCCCCACTGAACTGAACCCACAAGCCGGGTTTCTTGGGGCCGGGTGTATGGCTAGCCATGAGCCTTTGGTCCACGTCGACAGCTCCTTGTCGTGAGTTGTCTGAGTGGCACATGATGCACGCATGCTCGGTGCTTTTGCGTGGACTTGGTTGTGCCAGTGTGACAGTCTGGTAGCTTTGTCGCGTATCGTCGCAAACAAATCTTGGAGTAGGGGCAGGGAGGATACAGGCGTTTCAAAGGCCACGCCAGAGTGAACTCGTGCTTTTGTCGGCAGGTGCGGTGTAACGTGCAACTGCATTTGGAGCGCCCAACCATTCGGGGTGCGCTTGAATAATCTGGTCACGGGCCGACCCCCGTGATGCCCTTGACTTGGGTTAGGGTCTGGTGGGCTTGACTAACTTAGAAGGGTTTTGGAGGCTTGCGCAACCCAGGGCAGCGTTGAGGCTCCAAGTGTCTGGCCGAAGACCCTGCCACGGCAATGGGCGATCCTGAGCGGATGCCCGGTTGCGGGTGGTGTGTAGAGGGAGATTAGAAAGGGGTCAGTTCGTCAGATTGATGATTGATGCGACAAGTTGTGCAAGCATTGTAAAATGAGGCGAACCGGTGTGTTCGTGTCATTCATAACAAACTTAACACACGGAGCTTGTGACAGGTCAACGACCATTGCACCGCGTGCAACGCCGGTCATTTCCTCTCCGGCAAACGCTGCAAGGTCACAAAAAGTAGTTAGAGGGCGGCCGATGTAGAGCCTTTCAGTCGTCAGGTATATTGTGTTGTCGTAGTTCGTTTGTGCTGCCACCTTGCAACTGCAGATTTCGAGGGATTGTGGCGGTTCTGTCTGCTTGGGTAAGGAGCTGCGGGAGAGTGACCTCGCGTATTGCATAGTTAACTATCAAATGGTGCAGGATAGCGCAAGCCTACAGCTCCGTTCAATCATTCGGCCCGCATGGCGTTCTCGACAGTACTGCCCGATGGAAAGCGTCCGCGACCAAAGGCTTAAGACTTAAGATCTCCCAGCAGGTCATCATTTACAAATGCGATCCCGGATCCGGGAGCAAGTGCAAGACCTGCGTGGCGGCCAAAGACCGCAAGGCCCGGTCCAGAGCCTTGGGTGTGAATTGTCGAAAAGACATGGGGTTGGGGGGCGCTCTTACGGCCGGGTCTGGAGCTTTCCCTTACTTACTGTTTGTGATTTTCCGCTATCACTATGCAGTCTCGTAGGATCACTGACTCACCCACCCACACACTCACACCTACCGACAGACCGACCGATCCCAACCGAATCCTAGTATAGGCACACCTAACCTTGAACTTTGCTAGCGCAGCGCCGCCCGGAGCCCTGTGTTTGGCAAAGCGGACGCCAGGTTGATAACCACTGTGCCAGCTGCAATGCCGGATGGCAGCTGAAAGACAGGAAATGCCAGGCCAGGCGGCTCTTTGGGGCGCGTGGGTGCTCTCCGCTGTGCATCTTATCTCGGCTCTCTAAGTTTCCCTTGCGAGTGCTGGAAGGCCGTTGCCTGCCCTGCGAACTCAGCCGGCACAAATGTGGGATCTGGGTGCAGCTGCAATGCAGGCGCTGTGGGATGCCGTGGGATGCCATGGACGGCAGTGCGTCCGTTGATGTGCATGGTTGACATCCTTCAGCAGGCTATTCGGGCAGCATCGCAGCTGCTTCCTCCGCGCCCTTCTACACAGGCATCGGGTGTCGTAGGGCAGCAGAGCTTCGAAAATACACAGTGGGCCCAGAGGATTGTGGTTAATAGACAGAACTACTGGTAAGGGTGCCTCGGCACGGGTGCGAAGACAATACTTCACCAACCAGGCATATGATGAAGGGTTGATTAGGGCCCTGCAGGAATATTGATGAGTGAGGGACACTGATAGTAGAAATCGAAACCCTGCTTCGTATGGCAGCCCAGACTAGACCTCAAGCATGCTCCGAAAGAAAGCCTTTCGTTACCTGCCGAAATCGAAAGCCTGAGATGAGCCAAGAAAAGAGCACCCATTGATTGGGGAGACTTCAGCAGAAAGTCTCTTTGCAGAGAACCAACGGGTTCAGGTTCTTGCAACGCCGTGGCCTGCCCATACGCATCGACCGGTGCGAACGCGGCTGGGTCGGAAGTCTGTGTGCAGGTTTCCTCCGAGCTTTGCACAGGAGCCGACTGTTGATGGTACATGTCATGTGAACAGTGTCCACAGGGGTCGATGCTGATTCAGAGGGCACAGGCTTGGACTCTCAGTCTGACGAACGGGAAGTCAGGTTCCCGCCGGATGCAAGTGCTACAACGGCTACGAGGGCAGTGTGACGGCCACAACAGGTGGGTGTAGTGCAGTTTGCATTCGATCTGCTTTCAGGACTTTTCTCGTGTCAAGTGTGTGAGGAAGGGTCTACATTTGTAGGCTCTGTGCGGTTCGCAGTCTTTTGTCGACAGGCTCGCCATTCTACACCTACAGCTGCAAGGCACAGAGAGCACATGTCGCAAGCTGGGGCAGGTGCACTTTTCCTGAGATCCATGCAAGCCCGGTTGGGTGGCATAAGTCCCAGGCGTAGCCTGGCGAGCCTTGAGAATCGAGAGTCGTGGTTAGATGAACTATGAGCCTGCCGACTCCGGAGATGAAACCCAGTTGGCAGTTGGATAGTTAGACTTGGTTTCAAAAGTTGCTACATGCACCTGGAAAAATCCCATGCGCCCTTGTCAGTCTGTGCTCGTTGGCGGCACGTTCGCCCTCCATGCCACGGTCCACAATCGCTTCCTGCGCATGAATGGCCACCCGGTCCTTGCACAGCGATGTTGGCCTTGCACCCGCAAGCCCGGTCTTGAAAGCTTCAGATCGCACGCTGCTGTTCTTCGCACTTTCGAAAGACAGCTTTCAGATGTATTATTCACAGGGTCACATGATTGATACTCCGTCGCCCCAGCCGCTGCAAGCGAAAGTGGCTTGGCTTCGTCAAGGCCCTAGCCCACCTCAGAAGAAATAACAAGGTGAAAACATGGAGCGGACCTCGGCGAAGGCCAGCGCACCTAGACCGCACGAGTGAGCCGCGGTTATGGCAATGGGTGACAAAGCTGTGTGAACGTTCGGTTCGGCGCGGGGTTATGAGTCCCGGACACCGCGGCCCAGCCTACAGCCCGCGCGCTATGGGTGTGCCCGGAGGGGAGAAGGGAGAACCGTTTCAACATGTCCGAATCCTCCTCGAAATAGTTCGTCTGGGCCGTGGTGTTTCCCAAGGCGAAGCTGCCATCCGACTGGGTCAAGTCCTTCTTCCGCATCGTCGATGCCGGCGCAGGCGACCGGGGCGACCGGACAGATTGCCGGGGGGGGGTGGGGGCATCGGCTTGGACAATTTTCACTGTATTTGCCTCTCTCCAAATCGTTTGATTGCACAAGTTTCGGTTGGGTTCAAAGTGCGTCGGCGAAGTTCAGCGGCACGTCAGCAGTTGGATTCATGTGAGAGTCGTAGGATACATTTCTATCTATGTGCCTTCATGCATGTGTGTCTGTCTGTATGTACGTGCGTATGTATGTGTACATGTATGCCGAGTGGAGGTGCCATATTTCTCGCTGACCAATTTAAAATCGATACATCAGACGTACACCCATGTACATTGGGAAGGCGGTTTGCACCACCATCCATTCGGCTTTTGCAGTTCTCCCTGCTCCAAGATCCACTGAAACTGCCTGAGCCAGGGAGGGTTGCAACTAGTATCGAGCCAGTGGATGAAATATCTACTCGACTGAGTTGAGCGCGGCAACACCGCACATGATGAGTTGCGCAGCCTGGAGGCAAGATTGGCCTCTACAACGCCCCGAACAACAAGTACATCCGCATGAACCATGAGGACTCAAGCATCGTACTTGAAAAATAGCAGTCGGGAGTTTGGGAACATGTCGTGTCACTTTTCGGCTGCGACCGTCTGAGCGAAATGTCCATGCGCTCTTTGGATCGGTTCCGTCCTTCCAACAGATCTCACTGAAGCATGAAGAGCACGCCCTCAGAGCAGAACGACTCTAATGCTAGCGCAGATCGTCCTCACCCAGCGATCGCACGGAGGTTCTCAGGAGCTTCCGAGTATTGGCTCAAAGCGTTCTTGGCACTGGTGATCCTGGGTCCGGTCATGTCCGGTCTCTTGTTCTCTGTGCGAAGCCTGAAGGCGCTTTCTCTTGTGGACTGAAAGCATTTAGAGTCAACCCCTTGCACCTGCCGCCCATTCTCTTGAGATCGGGGATTTGTGACGAGACATGTCGGTGTCCATGCTGGGTTGTGGCCAAGTTTCTGCCCATGCACGCAGGGATTTGCCAGCTGCGCATGCCTCCAAACTCGTGAGGGTGTGCATCCTTGCGGTGCAGTGATGCTGAGATTCTCTTTTCCGTGGGAAGATGCGTGAAGGGTGCGGCGCGGCCCGGGCTGTTCAGGCTTTGAGCAGTACGAGGGGTAAGAGGTAAAGACGGTGCATCGCAGGCTCTGAAGCTAGCCGCAAATATAGCAGTATAAGCGATCGCCCTCGCCCCTTCACTGAAACGAATTTGCAGAGGGCACATGCTGTCCATGAACAGTTGGGTGACGAGGACATGGATGCGGTGGCCTGGCGAGCATCCTGGGAGAGTGCCTCGGCAGATGCGCTTACGTCTGGTCTCAACTGGAACCTTCAAGAGGCCCTGGACCATCTCCCACATCTCCCACATCTCCCACAGCTTGCAGGCTTCTCCGTGTACGACGCTGGCAAGGGCGAGATCGCTTTGCACTGCGACGTCTTCAATCGCTTTGTCCGCATGCGGGATAATGACAAGGTGGCGACCCAGCTGCAACCCAGAGCCGCGGTCTCTGTCGGAAACGCGGACTACAAAGAGCGCAGCGCATTCGTTTTCGGCTGCCGAAGTCGTCGTGTCAGCAAGGATGCCAGCGGCGCTTCCAAGGCCCGGCGGAGCGGAGCGGAGCGAAGCTCTTGTTTTCTTGTGTCAAGGACGCTGTCAGCCTTAAGCAAAAGTTCCCCCCCCCGCCTCTGCCCCCACGCGACGAGACCCTTCCGGCCGGCTGGACATGGGAGCGCTTCAAGCCAGTCCAGGCAAGGCCTTGATCAGCTGAGAGCCCGGAGTCCCCTTGGGACGGACCTGTGGTGTCGAACGTTGTAGAAGTCCAAAGAAGCATAAGATCATTTGTGGGGAGGTCCTCCTCAAGCCCGGCAGCGAGATTGCTCTGCACAACTCGATCTTCAATCGGTTCATGCGAATGCAGCTTGGTGAGATGATGAGGATGTGCTTCCCAGAAATAGCGCAAGGGCCGATGCAAACTCAACTTCAGAAAACGTTGAGGCACGGTGACGCCAACAAGATGGATTCCTCAGATGTGAACCCAGACTGCAGCAGATTGCAGCAAGTGGACTTGCGCGACAGCTCGAGCCTCTTTGAGCCTGTTCGAAGGAAGAACATCAACGCGCTGCCCGATGGGTGGACCTGGGAGCGCTTCAAGGCCACATCTTCACTTCTCAAGAAAGGCTTCCTGTGGCTCGACTGCCTTCTAAGGTGGTCGAAGCTGGCTTCGGGCAGATCGCCCTCCACAGCAGCATCCACAACCGCTTTGTGCGAATGTGGCACGGGGTACCGGCCCCGAATCCATTTGCTCACAGCCGGAAGTTAGACTCAGTTTTCTTGTCATCAGTTGCCGTGGGCATGTCACAGTGCACTCCGAGGACATGGATCGAAGTTCGAACAAGGATGCCGGTGCCTTGCCCCTTGTCCGACATGTGGGGGGGGCGGCCACGGCCCTCACAACTAAAGCCACGTAGCTCCGGAGGCCACTCCGAGGCCCAGGCCCTCTGAGCGCGATGCGTCGATGCGTTGCTGCAGGCCGGTTGGCTGGTGGGCAGAGCGCTTCACAGTCGTTGACTGCGGCGGCGGCAAGGCCGAACCCGAAGATGGACTCACCGTGACTCTATTATCATCCGTTGGATGTGCAATCCAGGTCGCGTTCCACAACGCGCGCTTCAACCGCTCCTTGGCCATCGAATCCCTGCGTGTCCTCGCATTTTCCGATGTGTACCACAGCATTTTTCTTCAAGTGGTTGGGGAGAGCGTCTCGAGCTCCAAAGGCATGGCTTAAGAGATGGTGCACATGTCGGAGTATGCTGCGACCATCCGAGGCTTCGTTCGAATGAACCACGGGGACATGGATCGCAGCGCGACGAAGGAGCTAGTTACAGCTAGTTGCAGTAAGCGACTGTAGTACCGAACATGTATCAGAAGACGCAGAAGGCTCTCTCGTTCAATCGACAAGAGTCAGAGCTTGACTCAGGAAACGGGAGGAGGCTGTTATCCACCACTTAATGTGACTTGTTTTTGTCGCGACAGTCTGGGCCAAGCCTTCCCGTCGAGCCGTTGTTTAAGCCATGCTGCTCCGGGGTTCCTGAAAGACAAGTAGCTAACGGTGAGCGGCGTTTTGATGCTCATGCAGGGCTTTCAAACGACACGAATGCGTAGGATCATGGGTCACCTAATTAAGAGCAAGCCGCCAGGCTGGTGATGCGCTGCCCAGTGGATGGACCTGGGAATGCTTCACACCTATTGAGGCCGCTGCCTCCTCGCATCGTTCGCCCTTACAGTCTCTGCATTATCATCACTAAAGCTCAAGATGCCCCTACGGTGACAGGCGTTCACCTGCAAGACTGGATCTGGCAGCTACTGGGCACGCAGCAAATATGGAGTAGCATTGCCGCGTGCAGATGCAGTCGGAGCAGCCCACTTGAGCCTCAAGCGCCTGCCCTGACTTCTTGTTTCAGCTGAGGCAGCTGCAGGGGCTGCGTTGCACCCGGCTCGCGAACCGTGCGGCTCCCAAAACAGAAGTCATCACTTTGAGCTGATGCGAGTCTTGTCATCGCTTGAGCCCAGCCCCGGGGGTAAACGGCCTCGGGACAGGCCACGGACCACTGCAACAGCTGCAATGCTGGCTATGCGCTCGTTGGCAGGGTGTGCAAGGCTGGTCGGCCGGGCCCGAAGCCACCAAAGCCGTGAGAGCGAACGCAGCCGCCCTGATGCCTCAGAGCGAGCACGCCGTGACCAGCGCCCCGTCGGCGAGAGGCGACGACAAGACTACCACAGCGACGTGCCCGGCTGGTTGCTTGGACAGAATGCAAAGGGATAATGGTACGTCCTGACTGACTTGCGGGCGCTTCTAGCCTGGCACAGAACCCCAAGCAGCTGAGGCATGTACATCAAGAAGTGCGAGGTGATCAAGGTCGGATCTGCGCCTCGGCTGAACAATCCTGGCTGCTTTGGCAAGAGGTCACTCTCGTATGATTCCCGCAGCTACATTGCGGGACATAGGTCCCACAAATCTTGCCCTCGCCCAGTGAGCTTCGCCACCGTGCTTGGTTCTTCTCTTACAACTCATTGGAAAGGTGATGGCAGGACGTTGGCACAGCACTTGTGCTCATTATGACTGCGCACTTTTTTCGTTGGAGGTTCAGACTCCAGTTGGCGGGTTGCTGTGCCCAGGGAAATCTGGCAGACGGTGCTGTTGTCAGCGACGATGCAACGAAGTGCACTGCACAGAGCCGCTTGGAGAGCAGGTACACAATGAGTCGATGCAGGCTGCTCCATGCTGCATGTCTACAGTGAAACATACGAATGGTTTCTCGATGGTGGTGGTTGTTTGGGTGCGGTGCGTGTACTGGTGCTGATTGACTTTCTCGATGGTGGTGGTTGTTTGGGTGCGGTGCGTGTACTGGTGCTGATTGACGGAATCACAGTATGGCCAAAGCTGGTAGGACCGCCGTGTTGTCGCTGTCGCTGTCGTCGCAGTGGTGCAGGTTGCGGTGGTGGTTGTCGTTGTGGTCGTGGTTGTGGTTGCAGTTGCGATTACGGTTGCGGTCGCGGTTGCGGTTGGGATTGGGGTTGTGATTGTGGCTGTGGTTGTCGTGGTTGTGGAGTTCTGGTCGTTCTGGTGGTTGTGGTGGTTATGATGGTTTTGGTTGTGGTTGTGGTGTTGTTGTTGTTGTTGTTGTTGTTGTTGTTGTTGTTGTTGTTGTTGTTGTTGTTGTTGGTGGTGGTGGTGGTGGTGGTGGTGGTGGTTGTGGCTGTGGCTGTTGCTGTGGCCTTGGTTGTGGCTGTGGATGTGGTTGTTGTCAGTGTCGTCGTCGCCGTCGTTATCGTTCTCGTTCGCGTTGTCGACGTCGTGGTCATCGTCGTTGTCGTTGTCGTCCTGGTAGTTGTTGCGGTGGTAGTACAAGTACATCACACCTCCTGCGGTGCCTTGTGGACCCCGTACGGGGGCTCTCTGAAGGCAATACCCCGGGTCGGAAATGCCTTGTGACCCCCCCTAATGCCTTGTGAACCCCCCCCCGAAGGAAAGCTAGTTAAATACCGGTCCTAATCATGTGGTGGAATGATAGTCGATGCTGAACTGTTGCCATGGCCTCCCTCCTCCCAACCCCCCACCCTCCATTAGGTTCATTCATATGAGAACAACAATACCACATCACAGCATCTCGTGGCCGAGGGAGAAAGACAGGGGAGAGCGAGAGAGCGTTTGATTCCTTGTGTGTGCGGGCACGTCTTTGCAGTCGAAGCTGGTGCAGGCATTTTGCCTTAGGCCCTCGGAGCAGGCATTTTGCCTGATAGGACCCTGGAGCAAATACTACAGATCGAGCAACAGTCAGCAGCCGTGTGACCCGGGATGACTCCGGCCAGCGGCGCTACCAGGTGCTTGGGCTGCGTCTCCACCAGGTGGGGGAGACTCGGTTGGGCCTCGTCGAGCAAGTCTTCCGCGGAAGCATCGGCCCCAAGGAGCGAGCAGGTGCAAAGCCTGCAGAGTCCATGCTGCCAGCTCGGCAGTGTGTGCGACTTCACATCTTGCTGCTGTCAAATCTGTCCAGCACGAGTTGTCAAGCAACGGCGCTATCGGGGGCATGGGTCGTCGATCCACTTGACGAGGAGGCTCCCCTGCTTTACCAAGTGCCAGCTGAAATCGTGGAAGATGAGTGGCGAGTCCTCATCCGCCTCAGTCCGCAAGCGGTCACCGCAGCCTTGAAGATCCAGGGCCTCGCCATCCAGATGGGCAGCGATGAGCTTAAGCCAGACTCGGGACAGGTCTGGATCACCATCAGCAGCTTTCCGCCGACAAAGGCTGGCAAGGACAACATCGAGCGGTACATGGACTGCAGTCGTCGGATGTGGGAGAAGCTGAAACGGCGGCCTATGCTTGACAGCAGTGGTGTGCCGATCTTCATGGCCAAGGTCAAAAACCCGCCCACGTGGTCGCAGCTGCTTGCCCGAGTCTTCGCTTATTTCGATGCGACCATCAGAGGCAAAAAAGCTGGAGAGAGCAAGGCCTCATCGGTGAGTGCAGAGGACTTCTCCAAGGCAGTTTACAGCAAGTTTCAGTACGTGGCACCCGTGGAGGAAGCCGGCAAATGGATTGAGTTCCTGCACAGTGTTCGTTCCATCTCGCCACAGGTGTTGCCGAGTGCGTAGTGTGCCGTACAGTGCTTTTCTCCCGCGAATGTGGGAGGTCAGAGGCGACAGGAGCACATGAAACCGCACGGGAATCGCAGAGAGCGTTAAAACACTCAAGTCCGATCAGTCGCTTGTCTGAGTCTTTTCTGCATGCTGCATTTCCTCCAAGCCGAGAGCATACCATATCCGTGACATCTGCATGTCTAGGGACCCCCGTGGGGGGAGGGAAGGCATTTGGTTTTGAAGGTGAAATGCCTTTGGGGAGGGGGCGGAGGGTCTTTGGGGGTAGGAGGGCCTATACAAGTACTAGTACTGGTTTTGGTACTTGTATTAGTACTAGTACTAGTACACAAGTGCGAGGACGACCAAGTACTAGTAGTGGTAGTGGTGGTAGAGGTAGTGGTGGTAGTGATGGTGGTAGTGGTGGTTGTGGTGCTGTTACTGGTGTTATTGGAGTAGGGATGCTGATGTTGATGCTGATGTTGTTGTCGTTGCTGCTGTTGTCGTTCTCCGTGTCGTTGTGGTGGTGCTGGTTGTGGTCGTGTCGTGCTCGCCGTGGCCGTTGGGGTGGTTGTCGACGTTGTCTTAGTCGTCGTCTCTGCGAACCAGAGTCAAAAGATGTCAATCGCTGGCACCGGTTTTCAGGCACCTTCCCAGACATGCGCGTGAAGGCCAAGGCTGGGTCATCCCTTGCTGTGCTCTTGCGCAGTCAGCGCAGTATCCTCTCACAAGCCCGACCGATCGGTTACAGGACTGAGTCCTGTAAGTTCTCGGTTCTCGCCCCTTCACATAAAAGCATGCCGAGACCCGAACGTTCATTCCACCCACTGTGTAGGGAGTTGTCCGTGAAGACGATCCAGCACTTTTTCTGTGCGAGGTGCCGGAACACCTTCCAAGACCTCACAGAACTAGCATAGTAGCACCCAAGACCATGCGACCGAACCTTGCAGTCTGTTGGCGAAGCAGGAGCTAGGACCACTCTGAGTCACAGAGGCCTCCTGCAGCACCAAGAAGACCTACGCCGTCTCAACTCCCGCGTGGCGGACAGGCCCCTTTCTTGAGAGGGAATGGTGGCTTCCTGATGCGGAAAGTGCGCGCCGCACGTTGTCTCAAGAGCCGACGCAAGGTACCAAGACAGCTTCCTGTGCCAAGCCTTTGTCCTGCAACTGTCGATCTGCAGCTCGGCCGAGTCGGGTCGGGTCGCGGCTTCTGAGACTTCAAGTCAGCTGTGGTTCGAATAAGGCTGGTGCTTGGCCTTAGCACCTGCATCCCTTCAGGGCGCACTGAAGCTTGAATGACAGGCATGAAAAGGGCAGATTGGAGCCACCTGAAATCATTTGAATCAAAAAATTCTAGGACCGAGAAGCCTGAAATCGGCGTCACGGCATGTGGCAGCCCTCAGGCGTGGAGAGTCAAGGATCAGTGTACCTTGCCTGCAGATGCTGCAGTGTGATTCACGTCAGTACAGGAGTCCGGCAGACTCTTGTAACTCCACCAGGCTGGTCTGGCCACCAGACGGCTGCCACCTTTAACCCTTCGCAGGGCAAATGCACTCGCCACTCGGCGGTGGTAGGCCCGGTAGGCCCGGTAGGCCATGTTGTTTTGTGGGCTTATAGACGAGAGCACCTCACGGGGGGCCCGAGGAAAGTCCGGCAGCAACGGCATTCAGGTCACGGCTGTGTGCGAGGCTGGGCAAACCTTACGAGGGGCCTTTTTTTTCTCTCACCTTTGCCCATCTTAGACAGGTGTTCCAAGCTTACCCCTAAACCTAATCCCTCTAGTGCACGAGCCTTAGAGCCTTGGGCTGGGAGCCGCTCAAAAATAAGGCGCTGGAAGCCCATACCCATCATCAGTAGCTCCGTTGACTTCTGGGAGGTCCTTCCGTGCAGCACTGGCGCGAACGCCGGCTGCAAGAGCTGCGTCGGGGAAAGGGAGCGTCAGGCCGGAGAACGCTGAAGGCGAGTTCAGAAAGGCGGAAAGGAATGAAAGGAAGTGTAACTAGGTGCTTCAAGTCATTTGCCTACTGCTACTTCTGCTACTTTGTCCTTGCTAAAACAAGACGAAGACAAGTGCCGTCGAAGTCAGTCGCTTCGAGTTCGAGACATTTCTAGACCGTCTAGGCTAGATTCTGAGACTCTCCAATTCTCTCCACTCTCCGGAAGCATATCAGGTGGTCAACCACTGCGCCTCGTGCAATGCCGGGTACTATTTGGACGGTGGTGTCTGCAAGGCATCGATAGTTCTCCAGGAGTTCGGCTTCACGAGCGAGCAAGCTCATCATTCTCTCTCACTCGAAACCCATGAAGCCCTTGTCCCTTCCTTGGCCCATCCAGGCCTATTCCTGCCACAAGACCCTCGGCTCGGGCTGTGCCAGCTGCCGCGCTCAGAACCAGCGCACGGCCGGCAGGGGGGCAAGCGTACGGGCACAGTGTAGTGTGTAGATTGAGCAGGAGCTCAGGACCGCGAGTCAGTTTTGCTCCTTGAGCCGCTTCGCCCCATGCAGGCGCACAACCAATGCGCCAGCTGCAACTTCGGTTGGGCGCTGGTGGGCACACAATGCAAGGACACACAGTGGTGGCAGTGGGCTTCGGTACCTCCAAGCAACGGCCAATTTCTGCAAGTTCTTGCAGCAAAGTTTGATCGTGGCACTGCCGACTCAACGTGAAGCCCTCGAGGATGATCACGTCGTTCTTAGTGGGTTTTCGGGCAGCCGCGATGACGACACCACTTCAGCTCCTGGTCCGACAATGATTTCGGACAGACGGCTTGTCACGGGTTCTGTAGTCTTGTGTGACGTTATGACTGTTATGATATGCATGTATGTATGCATGCATGCCTGTCTATATGCATGTAGGTAGATGTGTATGTATTGGTCTATGTATGTACGACGTGTGCATGTACGTATGTACGTATGCATGCAGGTGCGTACGTAGGAATGTGTGTACTTTAAATATGTACGGACATATGTATGCATGTGTGCATGCATGTAAGTCAATGCAAGACTGCACATAAATAGGGAGCGAGGCGGTCATGTGCAAATTGCCCGTGCACTCATGTCTGTGTACATGTCAATTTGTGTGTGATTATGTTTGTGCGTGTGTGTGTGTGTGTCGGTGCAAGGTCATGCATGCTTGAATAGACCAGCACATCTGCGTACATAAAAATGTAATGAGTATATTAGCATGTACATATTATACATGCATATATGTGTGTACACGTACATATATGTGTATGTACAAACAAGGACAGATAGATATAACTTTAACGCTATGGCGCCCGCCTCGGCTCCTCAGGTGCAGGGGCCGGATGAAACGGCAAAGCCTTCTGTATCACTCAGGAAATCTGTTCAGGTCACGGCTATATTGAGATTTCTTTGAGCAGGACTCCCACGGTTCAGGAGGTGCGGGGGCGCCGTAGAGCTCCTTTTTCAGCGAGACATGTCAGCGTGCGGCAAGGAGGAACGAACAGCTGTAACACAGGGTTTAGGGACCAGCATGGCCGCACGCGGCAGGGGACTGGGCAGGAGCAGAGGGTGGGGGGGGGGGTAGGGAGAGAGGAGGGGGGGAGGGTGGGCAAACAACAGCAGGAAACAGCGGATTACGGGAAAGGGGGACTGCCGGAAGATCCGGTAAAATGAAGGGAAGCCGGGCAAGGGGGTGGCAAATGAATGCAAAATACGGGTGTCTCGAAACTTTCGGATTGCAGCAGGGTGCTTGAGGTAGCGCCCAAGACGCCTGGGCCTGTGGCCTCTGCGGATTGCACATGTACGTGGCCTCCCCTGCGAGTGGCATACCCCTTCTGTCTTTTGCCACTTGCCTCTAGCCAGACTTTCAACCCTGCAGCCGCATGAAAACATCCACACATACACAACATACACAATGCATGCACAACACATGCACATACACATACACATGCACATATCCATATCCATGACCATATCTATATCCATATCTTTATCTATATCTATATCTATATCTATACCTATATCCATATCCATCCATGCATGCATGCATGCATTCAGATGTATAGATAGATCGAGAAAGATATACAGTACATTTATGCATTTGTAATGTGTGCATACATGTATATGTACGTTTTTGGCTCGATATGGATATCTACTGATGAGTATGTTTTGCTTCTGTCCGTATGTCTGCATGTGCATGTTTGTCTTCCCTTGTTTTCATGCGGCTTTTGTACACGTGGTTTGAATGTGCATTCATTCCTTGCATCGTCCTCGTTTGTGTACATGTGGGACTAAGAGCAGCCAGCGTGAGCCTTCCCTTGTTCCATTGCTTGCAGCGCTTCCTCTGACTATGTGCAAGGGCTGCCAGGGATTATTTGCAGTCGGAGTGTTGTTTTTTTCAGCGATTTGAGCTGATTGTTGGGGGAATGTGAATGCTGCATGGCAGCAGAGCGCTGCAGGCTAGGGAATGTCCCCATTTCTCAGGTCAAGGCAGTAGACTTGTGCAGCGTCCCAGTAGGATTAACTCCAGACCGGTGTGGCCAGGCCACTTGCCCTAACGGCATGTATGTCGC
Organism: Symbiodinium sp. CCMP2592; assembly: GCA_905221615.1. NCBI lineage: Eukaryota > Dinophyceae > Suessiales > Symbiodiniaceae > Symbiodinium > Symbiodinium sp. CCMP2592. Next base: position 91,940 of record CAJNDT010003935.1, on the reverse strand, counting down.
TTGGCATGGAAGAAGCTTGCATTTGACTTTCGGTGCACGGGCTCAGCAACATGTTTACCGGCAAGGCTGTAGATGAAAGAACAATTAGTTTTGTGCGGGCGGTACGGAACCTGGAATGGGTTTGCCGTGGTTGCTATGCCTTGCCAGCTGTAGACCTGTGCTCCTGAGGCACACAAGTGCGAAGTTGTGGAAGTGCAGGGAGCAGGCGGAAGCTGCCCAAAATTGGTCATGTCCTCGCTGCTCGCTTCTTCGGCAATAACCCTATTTAGCTTCGGTGCTTCCTTCTGCCGAGGTCGGGGCCTGCATGCTTGAGCAGACCGGTAAGCATGTCAATCGCTTAGCATTATCATTATCATGGTCAGCACGACGGCCATCAATACTAGCAATGCTCTGAATACTTGTAACCATCGCAATCAGCCCCATGATAAAGCTGAGAGCTCTGAGTCGTCGCCACATGCACGCAGGAGGTGGCCGAAGGCGCCGCCGTGGACAGGACGGGAAGCCTTTGAAGAGGGTCTGACGAATGCCTTTTTTGTCCTGTTGTTTTGGAGAGTCGAGTCGCAGAGATTCGAGCAGCAACGCGAGACGATGAAAGCTGACACTATCAATGGCTCCTGCACGTACCCGTACACATACTTACATTGTCACACTCGCTTGCATGATCCGGATATGTACGATGGTGTTGCTGGTTTCGGTCGCTGCTCATGAAAACCGAGCGCTGCATAAACCAGTGGTGTCATGAGGGCTGTGGTGGCCTTTTGATGATGATGGGGTGGTGGTGGTGGTGGTGCTGCTGCTGCTGCTGGTGGTGGTGGTGGTGGTGCTGCTGCTGCGTTGCGCTGCTCCTGCCGTTACTGTCTTTGCCGTGGTTGCCGTCTTTGCCGTCTTTGCCGTCTTTGCCGTCGTTGCCGTTGCTGTCGTCCCCGGTGCCGTTGTCGTTGTGGTTGAGCTTTTGGTTTTGGTTGTGATGGTTGCTGTTGTGGTTGTTGTTTCTTGTTATTCTTATTCTTGTTATTGTTGTTGTTGTTGTAGCCGCTATGGATCACGGCAGGCTGTTTAGCACTGCTAACAGGGCTCCGGGTACCAACGCTAGAGGCTCGCAACGGCCCCCTTCTGCGAAGCTTAAGGGACTGTCCTCTTTCTGAGCCGTAGCCATCCCTGGAGCCACGTGTCGCTGTGATCTACCGGGTCCCAATTCCCGGGCCTCTGTCTGCAGTTATACAACATTGGCAAGAGGTAAGCGGTAGTGGTTTTCACCTATCCGCGAGGTGAAGGGAGTCGGATCGAGTTCTCTCTTTCCGGCGAAACTAGCGGACGGCGCCAGCGCCAATGCACCAGCATTCCTTTGAGAGCATTCGCAAGAAGGCCTTTCGAAAGGCTTGCAATAGGGTACACAGAACACAGGAAAGCATCCAGTATAGAAACGGCGTGCTGACGCCTGAGCATCTGCGTCGCAGTGGACTTACCCCACCCTCCCCTCCCCTCCTTCCTGTACAGCCTAGTTCCACGGATCCTTCGGCTCCCTCAGGCCGCACAGACAGCTTCCGCTCACGTCCGCGAGGTGGACGCGCCAGCAAGTCGCTCCGTGTCCTCTCATGGAATGCTGGGCACCTTGGCATCCAGCAATGGGCAGAAGTGAAGACATGGCTACGCACTGAGGCCCAATATGTCTGTGATATTTTAGTCCTGCAGGAGACGCACTGGAGCGAAACAGCAGAGTTTGACGTTGAGGGTTGGCACTGCATAAGCTCTGCCACCAAGGGCGCTGCCCGGGCACCCAAAGCCAAATCAACTTCAGGGCAACGCTCAGCGCGAAGTGCTGCATCGCAGCCGGCGATACATGACACTGGTCGTGCAGATGGGGTTATGGTCCTCCTTTCCCCCTTGATAGACAAGAAAAAGATTAGATGGCGCGAACAGCGCCGAGGCCGACTCATTCAAGTCACCTTTCCGTGGCTGGGAGCTCGAATTCATGTCTTTGCGGTCTATCAACATGCGTGGTCTTCTAAGAAGACTCCTCAACAAAACAAGGAAGATCGCTCGCGCCTGCTACGTGACCTGTCCTCATCCATCAGAGCTGTTCCGGCGAGGGACACATTTCTGCTGGCAGGTGACTTCAACGCACGCTTGACCCCGCAAGAGGGTCTGGTAGGTCGGTGCAGCACTCGGCCAGAGCACTCTCAAATGCAGGACGAGCAGTTCCAGGCCTTGGTTTCATCTCACAGACTGGTAGCGCTCAACACTTGGTCCTGCGGCACTGGACACACTTTCTTCCTGAACGGCAAGGGCTCACAGATTGATTTCTTGCTGACTTCTGAGGCCTCGAAAGGTATGGCCAAGCGTGCTGGGCCACGACAGGACCTGCAACTTGGACGGTGGAAACGCGGAGGTCATATGCCTGTTTTCGCTCAGCTCCGCCCCACCCAGCACTGGAATTTGCCCAAACCTTCCAGCCCCTCCCTGACCTACAATAAGGAGGCCCTGGAAACAGCAGTTCGCTCTGGCCTGCCCATTGCTGACCGTATGCAGGCTTGGGTGAGCCAGCGCCTATCTTCCAGGTACCACACGCCCGACGAGGTCAACCAAGTGCTGCTCGAGGCCTCCGAAACCCAGACCTCAGCAAGTGCCGGAGACCGCGCAACACCGCGCAACCTTGCGCATGTGGAACAGAGTAGCACACATTCGCTCCCTACATGAGGACTCTGTCACCACACTAGCCGACCTAGATCAGTCCCTGGAGGACCTGAGCCGATGGCACAAACAGGCTCTTTACCTGGCGAAGAAGGAACGCCATCGTGCATTTCAGGCAGAAGTTGATGAAGCATGCGCCCGCCATGACTCGTACATCGCTCACAAAACCCTCAAAAAACTCAGGCCATGGGCACCACAGACCAAGGCACAGCTTCAGGGCCCGGATGGCTTGCTTCTGGACTCACACTCAGAGCTCCGTTTGCTCCGCGAGCACGTGGAACAGGTTTTTGCCAAGCATCCTCCCCTAGATCACCATGTAACTACTTTGCCGGACATCCCGGCAGGACTGCTAGCCAAGCACATCGGTTCCATACGACCACACAAAGCGGTCCCTCAAGGCTCCGCACCTGCGGCGTCCTGGCGATTGTGCTCGGCGGATGCGGGTGAGGCTTTAGCAGCAACGCTGCAATCCATTGGGCAACGCCCACAGTCGGCTGAGGATGTTCTTCAGCCACCGCTCAAGGATGCTGACATGTGTTTTATTCCTAAGCCCAACAAGCCAGCCACGAAGCCTAGCAATCTACGTCCCCTGGGCATTATACGCCCTGACGGGAAAGGCCTGGCAGGGGCCTGCAGAGACAAGCTATCTCCCTACACGGCTGAATATCTCCGGGGCCTTCCTCAGTTTGCCTACCAACCCCAACGCGGTCTATCTGATGCGCTAGGCAGGGTCGTAGGACATGTCACTCAAGTGCGCAGTAACTGCCAGGAGGCCCGGCGAACCAGACACCAGCTTCACGCAGGACATACACGTCCTCAGCTGATAGGAGGCATTTGCTTTGCTTTGGACTTGTCGCAAGCCTTCGATATGGTGAACAGGTCAGACCTACTCAACACACTGCACGACGCAGGTGTCCCACAGGACCTTATCGATCTTGTCGCCTCCTTGCACGCAGGCAGTTCGTACACTTTTCGCACGCAAGGTGAAGCCGATACTGTCCAGTCCACGGCGGGCATTAAACAGGGATGCAAGCTTGCTCCCACTCTCTTCTCTATGCTCACAGGCACCATCTTTCGAGAGCTCATAGCTCTAGTAGGAGCTAAAGCTGTAGTGGACTACCTCACCGGCTACGCGGACGATCTGACAATCCACCGAGACATTCACTCGCTGGAGGATCTAGAACGCGCTCATGCTCTGATAGAGCAGTTGCTGCAGTTGGTCCGCAGTCATGGCTTTGCAGTGAATAATTCCAAGTGCACAGTCATGGTAAAGCTCGAAGGCCAACAGGCGCAACGCGCCCTGTCCCAGCACACGTATTGGCGCACCGCGTCTGATGGTACTCGTCACAAGATGTGGCGGTTGGGGACATCCAAGTCTCATGAAGGCTTTCCAATGGTCACGTCTTTCAAGTACTTAGGAGTCATGCTCTCCTACTCGAATTTCGAGAAGGCCACTCTTACATTTCGGCTGCAGGAGGGCAACTCCAAACTGCAACAGGTACGTCGCTTCGTTCACAACCGACGCACTGCAGGGCCGAAATCGAGGCTTCATATCTGGCACAGCACCGTCTGGGCGACGGTGGCCTCTGGGCTAGTCGACGTCGGTCTAACTCTTGAAACGGTTCGACTTTTGCGCGCCTGGCACGCTCGCAAGATTCGTGCGGTTCTTAACAATCCGGTGCATCTCACCCACATGTCAACCTCTGACCTTTACGCTTCCTACGAGATCATAGATCCAGTTTGTAAGCTACAGGCGCGACAGGCCAATCGTGTCAAACGCTTGCATCTCCGCCAAAAGAAAACACCGGCAGGAGACGTCTCGCTGACACAGAAAGCAATGCACCAAGCGGCAGCACTCTCTGTTGGGTATACAGAGGTTCTCCAGCAGCTCTCCGAAGAAATTAAGCAACAGGAAGCCTCCCAATCGTATGCATGCCCGACATGCGCTCAGGCCTTTGACACCGAGGTCGGCCTACGCACACACCAGGCCCGCAAGCACCCAGGCTCGGTCCTCAGATATGTCCCTCGAGCCTTCTCCCACACCCTTTCGGTAGGAGGGCTTCCTAAGTGTGCAGCATGCAACCGGCAATTCCCTCAGATGAAAGGCTTAAAGGACCATTTGTTATCGGCGCCTGCTCAGACCCTGCCAAATTGAAGGAGCTCGATGAAGCGGCTCATCCCCCTTCGGATCTGCAGCAGGTCCCTCGTCTTCACCCCAGACAGCAACGACTTCATGACACATTGCAGACGCACACTGCGGTAGAACTAGGCAGGCTTGATGAATCCCAGGATCTCATGTCTTATTGCCTGATCTGCGGATTCTGGTCTCCGGACAACACCAAGCTCAAGTCTCATATCCGCCAAGCCCACAAACCGGAGTGGGCAGCTCATGGCGCGGCAGCTGCTGACAAGAGCACCAAATCCGGACTAGTCCTCATCAAGGGCATGCCCTGCCCGTGCTGTCGTAAGAAGGTCACGGACAAAAGACAACACCCTGCGCAGTGCCCTGTTTTGTTCCAAATCTCGTTTTACGAGTTGGTTCATGAGCTCTCTCGCTGTCAGGGAGGACCGCTGCGACGGTACATCCCTGTTGTTAGTGCAGCGCCTCGTACTACCTCTGACTCCGATGGCAGACGAACCACCGGGGCAACGCCCCCCAGCAATACAGGCAACGCCTGTGGCAGGTGCGCCCTTGCCCTCTGGCGCTTCGGGATCCGAGCACGTTACCTCTGATGCCCCCCGCCCGCTAAGCAATGTCTCCAATTACTGCTATATCAATTCTACGCTCTCGGCTCTGGTGCCGACGCGCGTTCTGCTTGAGCATGGAAGAGCTAGCTCCTCTCTTCATCATGAAGTTACTGACAAAGCCTCTGCTTCTCCTTTTACACTGACTGCCTCTTTTACTCTCCGCCACCTTACTCCCACCTGGCGTTATGATGGCCATCAACAAGACGCTTCTGAATTTCTGACGGCTTTGTTTGCCGGAATCACAGATCTTCCGATCGCCAGGCCTTGGGAAGTCAGGGATGCGAACACCACGGAAATCCTGGACGTAGGCGGGCCGCTGGCACTGTTGCCGGCTCCGCTGACTGCCGGCTCCCAGGACCTTCAAGACCTGGTAAGCCAATGGTCCGGGCAACCGGTGCGAGCTGCTTTTAGGGGACAGCAAAAGCTGATCGTCCTATCTGTAGCCCGATTTGCAGACGGTCGAAAGCTCAGCTACGCAGTCACGGGCCTAGGCCGTTTCATTGCGCTTCCCCAGTGGGCCCCTGATGGCTCTGTTCACTCAGTTCAGGGTTGGGTGCAGTCATGTGTATTCCACATCGGAGACACCCCGCACAGCGGACACTATCGCTCCCTCTGGAGGAGCCAACCCGATCAACCATGGTCCAGTACGGACGACGGTCGTCCGACTGCTCCGGCCTCAGATTCTGATCTTAGGCAGGCACGACAAGGCTGTTATATGCTGTTAGTGCGACTTGCTTCATCACCGCACACAGCGGAGGCTGGCCCTATGCCAGTCCCAGTTATAGAGGAGTAAGCTGAGGGTTCCCCTGCGGCCAGGGGCCCCTACTTCCCCCTTGCAGGAAGGGGGTGACCTACTGGCTCTGTGGGACCGACCTGCCTACACGGTAGGGAGCAGGAACGCTGTTGTTTAGTTTTGCTGCTCAAGTTGTACAGCTGACGTAGCTCCTCGTTCATGGCCGGCAACTCTTCGCCCCCGGCCAAGCCGGAAAAACGAGCACGTCGTGACCTCGAGGCTGCGGCGAAGGCCGCCGCGGCACCACCTCAAGGCGGGCGCGGCACGATCCGCGCTCTCTCGGTGCAAGAGCTCACCCGCGCCTTTTTGGCACACGACGACGAAATTCAGAGCATTCTCCATCAGCTCTCCGTTGTTCATAAGCTCCCGGTGGAGGGACCGCTGGCCACGACGGCTCTCGACGCCATTCAGGGATGGTTGAAGGATCACAAGCCAGGCCAACCACACCCCTCTGGCTCTCCCACAGCTGCGGTTGCTGCTGCAGTGCTTCCATTCCTGAAGGACTCAACGAAGCCTGAGACTGTCACACGACCAGCCTGGGAAGCCTTCAAGGCTGCTCTGGCTCTCATCCTCGATGATCCGGACAAGAACAACGCGATCAATCACGAGCTTGCTTTGTTTTCGGCTCGGGCCAATGCGAAAAAGACCCACCTCATCTTGGAGATCCGCCTGAAGATGCACAGCACGTTGCTCGCTCACATCTCTACGTACAGCAAACTCATTGAGGACTTTGAAGGCGAGGCACTGGGCAAACGCCCCCAGGGCACTCTGGCCCGAAAAGCCCGTGGACTCCCAACGACCAGCTGAACTTGAGGCATCGAGGCAACGCCCCAAAGGCGAGGCAACGCCTCCAGGTTCCCGGCTTTAGATTCGCAGCCTCTTGCACCCCACAGCTGAGAGCTGCGCGAGGGACTTGCTTTCCATCTATCAAGAGATTCACCCATGCCGCTCCTTCGCTCACACGCGTTAAAGAGAACAAAAAGGGCACACAGCTTGGCCGTGTAGTCTCTAGTTCTGCCTACTAGTTGTCTCTGCCTCCCCTTTGCCTGCTTCTCCTTCCACTTTCCAGCCAACCATTGCTTGTTTTAGCCGTTGAGATCCGATCAGAGTTCCAATCTGGACTCCTCAGCTCACATAGCTAAGCCATGTCGGAGGCTCAGCATGGCATCTCCCAGGAACAGCTCTACGAGCATCTCCTGTGGGCGGCCCGTCAGGAACTCGATGGTCCGACTCATTCTCCGTCAGAGAACAAGGTTGACAAAGCGACGTCTGGCGGCACATCCTCAATGTCATCTACGTCTACCAAGCAGAACCTGGCCATCGGCAAGCGCCAATGGGCGACTGAAACATCATCCTCTTCTACTACAACATCGCCGCCTCCCAAGCCCCCTACGCCTCCTGCATCCAAGCGGCAGATGATGTGGAAACCCAAACTGCCCAAGGCGTCCTGAGTCGTGTGGCATCGCCAACGACTTAATCGGCGAACTTCGCACCGCGAAACTAGTGCATGAAGTACTCGGCTGAAGAGCGGGTCAAATGAAGACCCTTTGCCAGCGCCTTAAATAAGCGTCTCTAGCTGCTTCAGCTAGGATCTCAGGTGTCTGGCCGCAATCGACTTGCATCGATCAGCAAAGTTTTTGGCCCGAGCCAGCGATTCTCTAACCATCTTTTGCAGACGCTGTTCCCTGCGCGGACATGTCGCAGTCCTCGACCTCGCTCTCGGCTGAGGCTGGTAAGGCTCTGGAGAGCCTGCAGGAACATGGTTCCTCACCTCTTGTTCTCCCGGGGCATTACGTCAACCCCTCCATTCAGGTCATGTCCCTGATCACCTCCGAGCTGGGTCAGCAAATCAGCTCGGGCTACACCTGCCAGGTGTATCTTCCAGCCCAGCCCTGCTACTCTCCCTTCTCTGAGGTGCAACGCATCGATGTGACGCGTGGCCCCGCCACCTTCCCGCCCCTTTTGGAAGATCGAGAGCACTATGTGATTCGGACTGCCAAAGCAGGCTTCGGCGCGGAGGTTAATCGAGAAATTATCAGGGCGGCTCGCATGCCTGAGGTGGTGGTTCTCCAGACCATTTTGGCCTGGGATCCACAGCACCTCCGAGTGCTCATGCCTCGTCACTACCCTGTCCCGGTCTCTGCACTGACCACTCGTCATGTCTTTCGCCTCATGCAAGACATGCGCAGGGCGATCTCCCTGCTCCACGACCATGACATCATACATGCTGATGTTCGGCTAGCCAACATCATGCTCCGCACGGATCCTGCCAGCTTCGTCCTCATTGATGACGGCGGCAGCAAGGAGACCATTTGGCCGGTCCGTTATGGTTACACAGTAGCAGGCCGTGGAGGCACCCAACACCGCCCTCCAGCTGAATGCATGAACGAATGGTCGACCCCCTCGGTGCGGGTCCCTTACTTATGCGGCCGGAGCGACTTCCACCGCCTGGCCTGTACTATCCGTGAAGAAATTCTTGGCCAGATGGAAAGCGAGGCGGGGCAACGCCCACCCGCTGAGGAAGGCAACGCCTCCAGACGCAGGAAACGCGATCAGCTTCGCCCACAACTCCCTCGCGAGGCCGAGCAGGAATTGGACATGATGCTTGAGACCGCTACGTCGAAGGTCAAGCCCAATCCTCATAGCCTCTTCCCGCCTGGCTCGTGGCGAGACACGGCTGTCAATCCTACCATCATGCTGACGGCTCACCTGTGGACTACCGATGGCAAGTCACGCACCTGCACTACTACCTTTCGCTCGCCTGTGGAGCGCAAGGGCAACTCCAATGGGCATTTTGTGGACGAGCCGGACCAGCCCTCCTATGAGCCTGGCGCCTCTCTCACAGCACAGATCAACACTGGCTCGTGGGAACAGTCGGGCTATCTTCCCAAGATCTTCCTGGTCTGTGAGCTAAAGACTGAGGGACGTGGCACCCGATCAGTGGCTCAGCAAGTCTATCCTTGGCTGTCGTACCGAAACAGGGATGGCATGCTGGAGCTAGAGCCACCGCCAGGTCCACCTCGGATGGACCCATCCTCGGTGCAGTCCCAGAGCAACGCTCCCTCCTCAGGGGGCACTGCCCAAGCGCCACTTGCGCCGGGGCGCATTACATCGGTCCCGCCTCCGTCTTCAACGACGCCTCCCTCCCCAATGCTAACGGGCGTTTGGGCTGAGCCACCTATGGAAGCGCCTGATGCGGAGGAGACCACCGCTGCCCCCGCAGCCTCGGGAGCTCCGGATGTTCACTTCTTCTCACCTCTTCAGGTCTTCCCGCTCGTCCACGCTCTGGAGCAACACGCTGGCACCACGGTACCTGGAGCAGATGGCCTCTCTCGCTCGGCTCTCTCCAACTCCATTCAGGATACGATGATCTTCTTGCAGGCTCTGTCGCTCTACTTGGAGTACCAGGAGCCGGAACCGACCCCCACTGAGCGCCAGGCCAACCCTCTCTTTTAGAGATGTTCTATCACTGTGGCCATTCAATCATCCTTCTCATTTCAGGCAACGCGTGCACAATGCAAGCAACGCTTGCTAGGTCCCTGCTCACACTGGACAATTTCAGCAGCTTAGCCTCTTCTTCAGCTAGTCCTATAGCCCAGCTGGGCTCGATGGTGTATCCGGTGAGCAAGCCTAGCAAGGCCTCTCTCTTCCTTCACGCTATCTTCACGCAGCAGCCTTTCGTGCAGTCTGTACAAAACAAGGCGCCTTTGCAGTATGCTTCCGACTGCTTTACCAGTTTAGGTAGCCACGGCATCTCTGCTTCTGCCCTAGGCTCAAATAGCCGACTCCTTTTTCGCCTTGGGGTCCACCCTCTGAGAGGGCTGTGCCTCCTCATGGCGTGGACGCGCCCCTTTCCAACAGTCTGGGATGATGCAGGTCGGGAGGTACTCAATGAGGCGCCGCCCTTTCTTGCCCTTGCTGATTCCACCTTCCAGGGCCTTTTGCGACAGGGCAAGCAATGGGCCTCATACGGCTACCCCTCGCTAGGGATGGGCTACTCGGTGGTGTGTCCCGGAGCTTCCCGTTCGCTCCTATCCTGGGCGTCCCTCCATCTTAGGAGCCCTTGCTTTGGCTGCGGGGGATTCCCTCCAGTCTCGCGACTCCCTGCCAGCTCCGATCCTGGTCAATGAGGGCTTCTTGCATTTCCTACGAGACAAGCTCGATGAGCCTGTCAAAGTAGGCCTGGTTCCCTGCGGACGCAGTGTGCCACATCCCAAGCAGACTGCTTATGACTTTGTGGAAAGGGCACAACACGACTTCAACCTCAAGGACTACGAGTATGCCAGTCCGGGGCTAACCGGGTCCTTTCCATTATGGAACCGGGTCCTAGGACTTATTATGCTGATGTGACATCATAGAATGTAGCAAGACATGTGTGTTCTTGTGGCTCAATGGAAGACATGCTGGACATGTGAAAACTTGTGTTCTTGCGGCTCAGTGGAAAAACAAAACCTGAAAACTTGGTCTCTTCCAAATGGAGATGCATACCTGAAAAACTGTGTTCTTGTGGCTCTATATGGAAGAAACGAGATGCTGGACATGTATAAAAAGATGTGTGCTTGTGGCTCAATAGAAAAATCATTGCCTGAAACTTGGTCTGATCGAAATGTGAAAGCATATACATCGAAAAATCAAAGCCATACTGACATAATCGCCTGCCCCAAGTTTTGTAGTTCACATGGAAATTAAAGTTGCCAAAAATTTTGAAAATACGTTTGTGCCGAGCAAACCAAACAAATGTAACTTGGTGTTCTTGTGGCTCAACGGAAACAAAAATCTTGAGATTTTGTGTTCTGAAACCCTAAAGTCAGCTGTTTGTACGATTCTCAACGACTTGAAAATTAGCATGTTCATGATTAAACATGAAGGGTATCTGAACTTTCGTAACGTCCAGCCCATGCCCTAAACCCTGAACTTTAAACTCTATACCCACCCAACCCCCAAACCCGCCCACCCACTCAAGCCCAGAAGCTGCAGGTAGGAAGGGGCACACAGGTAGGTAGAGAGGTATAGTTAGGTAGGCAAGTAGGTATGGATAAGTAGATAGGCAGGAGGGAAGGTACTTGTAGGTGTAGGTGCGTCGGCAGGCTTGCAGGTGCAGGTCGGTAGGTAGATAGATAGCTAGGTAGGCGGGCATGTAGGTAAGGAGGCATTGATGAGGAAAGAGGTTTAAAACCCCTAAACCCCTAACCCCTAAACCCCTAAACCCTGAACCCTAAAACCCGAAACCCCAAACTAACCCTCAACCCTAATTAAACCTTAAAAGGGAGCAGGCAAAAGTAGTTGTAGGCATTCGCGCACGCCCTGTCAGGATGTCAGGTGGCCACACCAGGGCTCTTCGGAGCCCCGTACAGGGGCGGGGTGAGCCTGGACCCCGAACAGGGGTCGTGAGAACCCCGTGCAGGGGTGTGGATGAACCCCGAACAGGGGTGAGCTTGGACCCTGAGCAGGGGTCGTTAGAGCCCCGCACAGGGGCGTACCGATGAACCCCGAAAAGGGGTGAGCCTGGACCCGGAACAGGGGTCGTGAGAACCCCATGCAGGGGTGTGGATGAACCCCGAACAGGGGTGAGGATGAACCCCGAGCAGGGGTGAGCCGGACCCGCAAAGACAGATGCAGAGAGAGAGAGAGAGAGAGAAAGAGACACAGCGAAAATAATTAACGAAGCAAGGAAGAAGGAATGATCAAGATGAGGGTGTGACTGTAGATGCGAGGAATGAGCAGGCAGCAAGGAGTGATATGAGGGAGGCGGGAAGGGAAGGAAGAGAAGGAAAGTCATGCATGGCATCAGTATCCCTCTGCTCACTTTCAGTCTGTCGGCGGCCACCAGGCTGAGACAGTCTGCGCATCGCGATCCTCGAAGAGCCCCGGCCCTAAGCCACCCGGCATTCCAAGACTTGACGGCTGCACCGTGGGTTGCTTCCAAGCTCAACATGTTGGACTGCAGCAGCTTTTCAGCTCAAGATTCAACGAGATCGAACCGTTTTTTCTTGGCGCCACTAGCGCCATGTCTGATCGAGTGTACTCTGAGGCGATTGCACAAGTCCTGATGCAAACAAGGCAGTGTTATTGACATGCGCATACATGCAGATCGTCAAACTCAAGACTAGGAAAGAAGTGCCCCAGTTCGACGTACTGCCACGGAATTGCAGCAATGGATCGAACGGATTTTGGCAGGCTTCATGGACCTGAAGGAACTGATTTAGATGATGATGGAACTAGCTCTTACTATTCGGATTATAGCGACGGATCCGCTGCCGATGCCACTACGCAGATGGGAGGAAACATGTTTACGAGAGAGGAGTTCAATCTAATCTGCATCGACCTGGTGTTGGCATGTGTCATGATGAACTTGGCAACAGGATGGCAAATGGAGCGGGCTTTGACCGATCGGCAACTACGAAGAGAGCTACAGCAGTTCGAAACCAGGCACCACAGACGCGGATCCTCTGCAGGTGATGTTATGGAAGCAGGTGTACAGGAACGGATTCCAACAATACAGAAAGTAAGCATGGTTCGACAACGCAACGTACTCCAAGGAAAGTTGCAAATGGAAGTGAACCCGGTAGATGCAGAGAGATTGCGGGGCTTGGTTGAGCAGCCTCCCGGCTGGGATTGGGCTTTGCCTGATCGAGGAACTATGGTGAGGCTCTGCGAGGACATTCTGGCATCCTCGTTTGAGTTTGAGCGAATGCCAGTGACGGATGCTAGACGGCTGGCAGTTCAATACTGCGAAGTCATCAGTCCACTGCTCGTTGTGAGGTTCCTGGCAATGGTTTTGCTGGGCATGCCGGACACGTGCAGAGATCAGCTTTGGTTTCTGCTTCGCAGGCATGGAAGAGTCTTCAACGTATAGACGGACTGTACCTATACGCAGTCTCACAAAAACTTAGATGGACTAATGCACGGATACACAATCCCACAATAAACCAGCAATGGCGAGGAAAAAACGTGTCACTTGCTCAACAAATTGCTTGACGTGCCTATTGCTGGACCTAAACCCTAAACTCGTCGACCTGAGGTCAGGCCTTCTTCATGCCAAATTCGCTGGCAAGATCGACATTGTGTTTGGAGGCTCGAAAGGGAAAGTCTGTCCTTTAAGCATGCTCATGTTTGCATAAACCCTAAACCCTGAGCATCCGGCCGGTATACCACTACAAGATTGCGCGCCCGGCGCGCGTTCGCCTCAACGCCCGGCGCGCATACCCGTAAACGTTGCAAGCAGACTAGAGAATAATGTATGTATATTATTATGCGCAACGGATGAATGTTTATTTCATTTTATTTCAATGAAGCATTCAATCGACGTATACACCTGCGCGCTCGCTGCGCGCCCGGCGCGCGCTCGTTGCGCGCCCGGCGCGCGCCCGCGCGCGCGCTCGTTGCGTGCCCGCGCCGCGCGCGCCCCCGCTGCGGCCCGGCGCGCGCTCGTTGCGCACCCGGCGCGCGCCCGCGCGCGCCCGCTGCGCGCCCGTTGCGGCCCGTTGCGCGCCCGGTGCGCGCCCGGCGCGCCCGGTGCGCGCCCGGCGCGCGCGCGCCCGGCGCGCGCCCGGCGCGCCCGGCGCGCGCCGCGCGCGCGCGCCCGCTGCGCGCCTTCGCGCGCCCGGCGCGCGCCCGGCGCGCACCCGCCTGCACGCCCGGCGTGCGTACTCCGGGTTTATGGCATGGTTCAGGGTCGTTTTAGCGCCCGCCACGCGTACTCCTGCGCGCCCGTCGCGCGTACGCCTGCACGCCCTTCGCGCGCACATCCGTAAATTAATGTTGCAAGCAGAATATCGAATAGTGTGTTACTGCACGCGCACGCTTGCGCGCCCGGTGCGCGTATGCCTGCGCGCCCCGGTCTTGGGGAACCTAAATTCCGAATTGGGGGCCTGTGGGGCTGTGTTTGAACCGAACAAACAACCTCAAACTGCTGTTACAAAATTACAAGCAAAGCCCTTAAGCTCTGAAAGTTATTCGGTTGCTGGGTTATGGTAAGGCCTTCTTATTGAATGTTGAAGCTGCAGTCTGCAGTCTTCGAGTCTGCAGTTAAGGGTTTTAGGGTTCAGGATTGGGCCTGGGGTTCAGGATTTTGGTTATTCGAGACTTAGGGACGGGTTTCTAGCAACCGCTGAATCAAAGCCAGGAAACCCCTGCTCGGCCCACTTATTCAGATTTGGTTCTTCATTGTTTATGAACGTAACCCCAACCCCCGAAAACCTATCAATCAACAACGTCAAAGCCCAAAACCCTTAGAGCCCAAAATCCCTAAACCCGGAATCCCCAATGACGTCTAGACCCCTAAACACTGAACCCAAACATCACCTTTCCCAGAAAGCCTCGAAGCTAAGCAGAGAGCCTACACCTCCAAATCCCGAAACCCCTAGATAGACCTCCCAAACCTCAAATCCCCAAGCCCGGCTTCAGGGTCTAGGGTTTCAGGTTTTCGCGCTTTAAGCTGTGAGAGCTTCGGGGTTCAGGGTTTGGGGTGTTACAAGTCAGCGGGGTTTCAGCGTCCTTAAGTTCAACGTGGGTTGAGCCTTTGTCGTTTGGGGTTTCTGCTTCTGCAAGTTTCGGGATTCAGCGCTTAGGGGTTCAGGGATTGGGGCTTTAGAGTTTCAATTTTGTGTTTGGGGGCCAGGGTTTCAGGGTTTGGGGCTTTAGAGGTCAGCCTTTAGGGTTTCAGGGTTTGGGGCTTTAAAGTTTGAAGGTTTAGGTTTTGGGGCCGGCTACAAGGCGGCTTTAAGAATTCAGAGCTTCCGGCCTAGGGTTTCAGGGCTTGGGGCTTTAGAGGTCAGGGTGGTTTCAATCCCTTACGTGGGTGGGTAGACAAGTCGGTGGGAAGGTAGCGAGGTATGGCTCCGTAGGTACAGGCTTGGTAGGTAGGTAGGTAGATTCGTGCTTTTGGGTTTGGGGTTTGGGTTTCGGTTTAGGGGTTCAGGGTTTGTGGGGCAAGGGGTCGTTCAGTGGTACTGGGCTTTGGTGTTTGCGATGTGCGGTTTCGGGTTTCTAGGGTAAGGGGTCTTTGGGTTCGGTGGTGAGGGGTTGTGGGGTTTTGCCTTTGGGAGCTATAAGTTTAAGGCCTATAAGTTTGGAGTCCCAACAGCTGCAGCTGAAACCCCTGGAGCCTTGAATTTCAAACCCCTGCAGGGGGAGGGCTCAAACGTCGACCGGCGGCACCTCAATCATGCTCCACGGTTTGGCTTCCCTGAACTATTCTGCGATTTGGGTTGGTTTCCTTGAATTATTATCCGATTTGGTTTGGTTTCCTTGAATTTATATATGTTTGGCGATGGCTTCCTTGAATTTGTAAATGTTTGGCGATGGCTTCCTGGAATTTACAGAAAATCAAGGAAACCATTTGGTTGGTTTGGCCGGACAGAATCAATCACAATTTGGAAGTTGGCTCACGGCCGAAAGTGTGATTGGTTTTCTGGAAAATCGATCGCGTTTTGATATTGCAAAATAGAATCGATCACGTTTTGGCCAACGGCCCAACACCGAGATTGTGATTGATTTTGTTTTGCAAAAGGAAATTGTGATTGATTTTCTGGAGAATCGATCGCGTTCTGGAAGTTGGCCCAAGACGGAAAATGTGATTGATTTTTTAATTTTTTGTTTGTGTTTCCATGATTCGGATTTGGATTTGGTTTGGGTTCCTTGAATCATTATCCGATTTGGTTTGGTTTCCTTGAATTATTAGCCGGTTGGTTGGGATTCCTTGAATTTATATATGTTTGGTGATGGCTTCTTTGATATATTCAACATCCACTAGGCTTGGATTCACTCCATGCCAAATCCGGCCGGCCACGAGCGATCGGGACTTACCTTAAGCTCCACGAGCGACCGGGAAACTACGTGTAGTTTCCCGATCGCTCGTGGAGCATGTTTGAGGTGCCGCCGGTCGACGTTTGAGCCCTCCCCCTGCAGGGGTTTGAAATTCAAGGCTCCAGGGGTTTCAGCTGCAGCTGTTGGGACTCCAAACTTAGGCCTTAAACTTAGATCCTAAAGGCAAAACCCCACAACCCCTCACCACCGAACCCAAAGACCCCTTACCCTAGAAACCCGAAACCGCACATCGCAAACACCAAAGCCCAGTACCACGGAACGACCCCTTGCCCCACAAACCCTGAACCCCTAAACCGAAACCCAAACCCCAAACCCAAAAGCACGAATCTACCTACCTACCTACCAAGCCTGTACCTACGGAGCCATACCTCGCTACCTTCCCACCGACTTGTCTACCTACCCACATAAAGGATTCAAACCACCCTGACCGCTAAAGCCCCAAACCCTGAAACCCTAGGCTGGGAGCTCTGAATTCTTAAAGCCGCCTTGTAGCCGGCCCCAAAACCTAAACCTTCAAACTCTAAAGCCCCAAACCCTGAAACCCTAAAGGCTGACCTCTAAAGCCCCAAACCCTGAAACCCTGGCCCCCAAACACAAAATTGAAACTCTAAAGCCCCAATCCCTGAAGCCCTAAGCATTGAATCCCGAAACTTGCAGAAGCAGAAACCCCAAACCACAAAGGCTCAACCCACGTTGAACTTAAGGACGCTGAAACCCCGCTGACTTCTAACACCCCAAACCCTGAACCCTGAAGCTCTCACAGCTTAAAGCGCGAAACCCTGAAACCCTAGACCCTGAAGCCGGGCTTTGCGGATTTGAGGTTTGGGAGGTCTATCTAGGGGTTTCGGGATTTGGAGGTGTAGGCTCTCTGCTTAGCTTCGAGGCTTTCTGGGAAAGGTGATGTTTGGGTTCAGGGTTTAGGGGTCTAGACGTCATTGGGGATTCCGGGTTTAGGGATTTTGGGCTCTAAGGGTTTTGGGCTTTGACGTTGTTGATTGATAGGTTTTCGGGGGTTGGGGTTACGTTCATAAACAATGAAGAACCAAATCTGAATAAGTGGGCCGAGCAGGGGTTTCCTGGCTTTGATTCAGCGGTTGCTAGAAACCCGTCCCTAAGTCTCGAATAACCAAAATCCTGAACCCCAGGCCCAATCCTGAACCCTAAAACCCTTAACTGCAGACTCGAAGACTGCAGACTGCAGCTTCAACATTCAATAAGAAGGCCTTTTACCATAACCCAACTACCGAATAACTTTGAGAGCTTAAGGGCTTTGCTTATAATTTTGTAACAGCAGTTTGAGGTTGTTTGTTCGGCTCAAACACAGCCCCACAGGCCCCCAATTCGGAATTTAGGTTTCCCAAGACCGGGGCGCGCACGCGCACGCGTGCCGGGCGCGCAAGCGTGCGCGTGCAGTAATACACTATTCGATAATCTGCTTGCAACATTAATTTACGGATGTGCGCGCGAAGGGCGTGCAGGCGTACGCGCGACGGGTGCGCAGGAGTACGCGTGGCGGGCGCTAAAACGACCCTAAACCATAAACCCTAAACGCAGGAGTACGCACGCCGGGCGTGCAGGCGGGTGCGCGCCGGGCGCGCGCCGGGCGCGCAACGAGCGCGCGCCGGGCGCGCAACGAGCGCGCGCCGGGCGCGCAGCGGGCGCGCGCCGGGCGCGAGCGCGCGCCGCGCGCAGCGGGCGCGCGCAGCGGGCGCGCAGGTGTATATGTGGTTTGAATGCTTCATTGAAATACAATGAAATAAACATTCATCCGTTGCGCATAATATACATACATTATTCTCTAGTCTGCTTGCAACGTTTACGGGTGTGCGCGCCGGGCGTTGAGGCGAACGCGCGCCGGGCGCGCATGTTGCAATCTTGTAGTGGTACCGGCCGGATGCTTAGGGTTTAGGGTTTATGCAAACATGAGCACTCTTAAAGGACAGACTTTCCCTTTCGAGCCTCCAAACACAATGTCGATCTTGCCAGCGAATTTGGCATGAAGAAGGCCGGCCTGACCTCAGGTCGACGAGTTTAGGGTTTAGGTCCAGCAATTTAGGCACGTCAAGCAATTTGTTAAGCAAGTGACACGTTTTTTCGCGCCATTGCTGGTTTGTTGTGAGACTGTGTATCCGTACATTAGTCCATCTAAGTTTTTGTGAGACTGCGTATACGTACAGTCCGTCTATACGTTGAGGACTCTTCCATGCCTGTGAAGCAGAAACCAAAGCTGATCTCTGTACGTGTCCGGCATGCCCAGCAAAACCATTGCCAGGAACCTCACAGCGAACAGTGGACTGATGACTTCGCAGTATTGAACTGCCAGCCGTCTAGCATCCGTCACTGGAATCCGTTCAAACTCAAACGAGGATGCCAGAATGCCCTCGCAGAGCCTCACCATAGTTCCTCGATCAGGCAAAGCCCAATCCCAGCCGGGAGGCTGCTCAACCAAGCCCCGCAATCTCTCTGCATCTACCGGGTTCACTTCCATTTGCAACTTTCCATGGAGTACGTTGCGTTGTCGAACCATGCTTACTTTCTGTGTTGTTGGAATCCGTTCCTGTACACCTGCTTCCACAATATCACCTGCAGAGGATCCGCGTCTGTGGTGCCTGGTTTCGAACTGCTGTAGCTCTCTTCGTAGTTGCCGATCGGTCAAAGCCCGCTCCATTTGCCATCCTGTTGCCAAGTTCATCATGACACATGCCAACACCAGGTCGATGCAGATTAGATTGAATTCCTCTCTCGTAAACATGTTTCCTCCCATCTGCGTAGTGGCATCGGCAGCGGATCCGTCGCTATAATCCGAATAATAAGTTCCATCATCATCTGAATCAGTTCCTTCAGGTCCATGAAGCCTGCCAAAATCCGTTCGATCCATTGCTGCACTTCCGTGGCAGTACGTCGAACTGGGGCACTTTTTTCCTAGTCTTGAGTTTGACGATCTGCGTGCATGGGCATGTCAATAACACTGCCTTGTTTGCATCAAGACTTGTGCAATCGCCTCAGGGTACACTCGCTCAGACATGGCGCTAGTGGCGCCAAGAAAAACGGTTCGATCTCGTTGAATCTTGAGCTGAAAAACTGCTGCAGTCCAACATGTTGAGCTTGGAAGCAACCCACGGTGCAGCCGTCAAGTCTTGGAGTGCCGGGTGGCTTGGGGCCGGGGCTCTTCGAGGATCGCGATGCGCAGACTGTCTCAGCCTGGTGGCCGCCGACAGACTGAAAGTGAGCAGAGGGATACTGATGCCATGCATGACTTTCCTTCTCTTCCTTCCCTTCCCGCCTCCCTCACATCACTTCTTGCTGCCTGCTCATTCCTCGCATCTACAGTCACACCCTCATCTTGATCATTCCTTCTTCCTTGCTTCGTTAATTATTTTCGCTGTGTCTCTCTCTCTCTCTCTGCATCTGTCTTTGAGGGTCCGGCTCACCCCTGCTCGGGGTTCATCCTCACCCCTGTTCGGGGTTCATCCACACCCCTGCATGGGGTTCTCACGACCCCTGTTCGGGGTCCAGGCTCACCCCTTTTCGGGGTTCATCGGTACGCCCCTGTGCGGGGCTCTAACGACCCCTGTTCGGGGTCCAAGCTCAGGTTCTCACGACCCCTGTTCGGGGTTCATCGATACGCCCCTGTGTGGGGCTCTAACGACCCCTGTTCGGGGTCCAAGCTCACCCCTCTTATTCGGGGTTCATCCCGCAGCCCCTTCGGGCTTGGTGCGGGTACGCCCCTGTACGGGGCTCGACGGGGTCCAAGCTCACCCCCCCCTATTCGGGGTTCATGCCCCGACCCATTCAGGCCTTGGCGCGGGTACGCCCCTGTACGGGGCTCCGAAGAGCCCTGGTGTGGCCACCTGACATCCTGACAGGGCGTGCGCGAATGCCTACAACTACTTTTGCCTGCTACCTTTTAAGGTTTAGGGTTGAGGGTTAGTTTAGGGTTTCGGGTTTAGGATTTAGGGTTCAGGGTTTAGGGGTTTAGGGGTTAAGGGTTTAGGGGTTTTAAACCGGTTTCCTCATCAATGCCTCGTTACCTACATGCCCGCCTACCTAGCTATCTATCTACCTACCGACCTGCAAGCCTGCCGACGCACCTATACACCTACAAGTACCTTCCCTCCTGCCTATCTACTTATCCATACCTACTTGCCTACCTAACTATACCTCTCTACCTACCTGTGTGCCCCGGGGGTTGGGTGGGTTCAGAGTTTAGGGTTCAGGGTTTAAGGCATGGGCTGGACGTTACGAAAGTTCAGATTCCCCTCATGTTTAATCATGAACCTGCTACTTTTCAAGTCGTTGTGAATCGTACAAACAGCTGACTTTAGGGTTTCAGAACACAAAATCTCAAGATTTTTGTTTCCGTTGAGCCACAAGAACACCAAGTTACATTTGTTTGGTTTGCTCGGCGCAAACGTATTTTCAAAATTTTTGGCAAATTTAATTTCCATGTGAACTACAAAACTTGGGACAGGCAATTATTGATTTTTCGATGTATATGTTTTCAGATTTCACATTTCGATCAGACCAAGTTTCAGGCATTGGTTTTTCTATTGAGCCACAAGCACACATCTTTTATACATGTCCAGCATCTCGCTTCTTCCATATAGAGCCACAAGAACACAGTTTTTCAGGTATGCATCTCCATTTGGAAGAGACCAAGTTTTCAGGTTTTGTTTTTCCATTGAGCCGCAAGAACACAAGTTTTCACATGTCCAGCATGTCTTCCATTGAGCCACAAGAACACATATGTCTTGCTACATTCCATGTCACATCAACATAATAAGTCCTAGGACCCGGTTCCATAATGGAAAGGACCCGGTTAGCCCCGGACTGGCATGAGTTCCCCTGGCAGATCATGGACCTGAACCAGCCTCCGGATCTGGACTTGTATGGCCAGGATGCCACTCACTTTCAGCCGTCTGCTGAGCTGCCTGCCATTGGGCGTATCATTGGCCGCGCTCTCTACTGTATGACAGTACCGAAACCACAGCGAGCTGAAGGAGGCAACGCCCCCGAGACTCCGCAGGGCAACGCCCCCCAAACCCCATCTACCTCACCTTTTGCGGGTGGCCTGGGGCCAGGGGATGCGCAGCAGGCGCCGCACACTCCTTTCTGCCAGTTCTTCTGTGCTGCTCCTGGAACACGACTCAAGGCATGATACATCAGGAGATGTTGGCCACCCACGCGCTCACCCGAGCCACCACTCTTAGAGAGTTGCTGATTGCGGCGGCCAGCCAAGCCAACTTCCCCATTGAAAAGACGTACCGCCTTACGGTACCGGCTGACTGTACTCCCTATGGGAGGTTCCCAATCCCGCAGCGCCTGGTCCAGACTTTCATTCATGACGAAATGGTTGGCCCTAAGGAAATGGCGGCGGACAAGTTTCGGACCTTTCGTCGCGAGTTCTTCAACGACGAAGCCTGCGCGGAAGTGATCCGTTCAGTCACTGGAGGAGCAGGGCAACGCCTTCTCTCCAAGCTCCGAAGCAACGCGCATCGCGCGGATGTCTTCAGATACGTTGAACACTGGCTCCGCGGCGGCATCTACCTCGACATCAAGACTGCCTTCCTGATCACGCCGCAGGAGCTTCACTCCTCCATCGTGGCAGAGTGGCGAGCCAAGCCACTCCTCTCCGACCTTGCCTCCCAAATTTATGGATGGGATGCTGATACCTTGCGAGCCAGCGGCCCTCCTGATTACTTCCTCACGGCCATCGGTCAGAAAAAGGACCACATTTTCCAGGGCATCCTCATGGGACGACGGCAGCACCCCCTCATGACTGCTGCACTACGTCATGCTTTTCAGCACAAATATGTGGATGCGCAGGGGGCCATCAATGAGAAGTATATGTTCTTCTGCATCGCCCTCTATGAGATCGTCCGCCAGGACCTGCTCAGCGACCCGGTCCTCCACCCAACGGCGCAGGGACGCAGCCTGGCCCCTGGCTGGCACCTCACCCAGACCCTAGGCCCGATCTATCTGCTGCAGGAGG
The DNA here is from genome assembly GCA_905221615.1 of Symbiodinium sp. CCMP2592. Taxonomy (NCBI): domain Eukaryota; class Dinophyceae; order Suessiales; family Symbiodiniaceae; genus Symbiodinium; species Symbiodinium sp. CCMP2592. The sequence goes on along the minus strand of CAJNDT010003935.1, from coordinate 69,888 downwards.
TTCATGAGGATCAGTTGCGGCGAATGCAGGGCGTGCCCCCCAATGAGGGGCATGGGTTCCGCACAGCCTCCAAGCAACTCATCGCTCTTACTCGGTGCTGGGGTTGGAACAAGGGATGGAAGTCTGATCCGTCCACTAAAGCCAACAACGATGCCATCCTTCGTGGACTCCCTACTGCACTCCACGCAGCACAGGAGGCTGGCAACGCCGCGACCCGGCGAGGCAACGCCTCCACGACTCCGGTCCCCACTGAAGCCACCATTCAGGCCCATGTGCTTGAAGCTCTCGACACCAGCCTTCTTGATCGGATTGTGCAGCTTATCGAAAAGTGGCCGCAGTTCTATGGAGAACTCACCAAGCAGCAAGTCCAGGAGCTCATCCCGCGCGGTCTTGGCATAGCCATTTCAGAGCATGGTGACACTTTGTGCTGTGTCTTCTGTGCGGGCAAATCTGGCGGGCCCTGCATGTTCCACACCTCTCAGGGCCTACTGCCGCACTTTCTGCGGACACGTGGCAGCGGTGCTACATGGCATCACGCGGGGGAAGAGGCCTATGCCAGGGCTACCGCTGGGCGCTCAGGTCAGGCCGCTGCGGCGGCCTCCTCCTCAGATACCGGCAATCAACAGCCCAACGAGCCTGCCTCCCCGCCGCCATACGTCGCACCGCGACCAGCCATCCTTGATGCACCGCATCGTCATGAAGCTCCTCCTCAAGAGCCAGAAAACACTCCTCCCACAATGGAGGAACTCTGTGCCGAGAAGGACTTCTACGACTGGGTGGTGGCAGTAGCGGACCTCCAGTCACTGACGGCTCCTGAAGTAGTGGGTGTTCTTCAGCCCCAGGAGTTCACAGCGATATGGAATGCCCGACTTCAGGTCTTGACCAAGCTGCCAACCGTGCTTGCCGGCCTTAGCAGGGTTTACCAAAAACCTGAAGCTGATCGAAAAGACCTCAGCTGGCGCTCTGTGATCTCGGGTCGACTTGTTGTCCACTCCTCTGGCCACTTAACGATGGCCACGAAGGACCGTGCTGGTCAAGAGCACATCCACCCCAAGCTCACGACCTGGCTCGGGGGCCTTCAGGCTACCATTAAAAATGGGGTTCCCTACGCTCTCTTCGAGGGCGAGCGTGTGGCTACTCAGGACGAGTTTCGCCTCTTCGCGACGACCCTGCAGACCATCTATGAGGCAGCCACCAAGAAGGCGCACCAACCCTCCCACGTCAATATCATCCAGGCCACGCGTGACAGCCATCCAACCATCAAGATTACGCACGGCCAAGTCCTGGATAGTAAGCTGAACGTGATTCGCAATGTTACTGGCCAGCAGCTTCGTGGTCGCCGCGAAAAACAAGCTGAGCACCGTGAGAACAAAGAGTCCAGGAGGTCGGACCCGTATGGATCTCACGAGCCTCCGCCCGAACAACACTCCAGATCCGCCGGCTCCCAAGACTGGCAAGACTGGCAGGACTGGGAAGAAAATTCCTACAATGCCAGGAACTCTGCCTACCACGGCTACTACCGCTGAGCCATTGCATGCCAGGGCTACTTAGCCAGTCTCACCTTTTGCGGCTGCCGGGCAACGCCCCAGTTGATGCCAGGCACCGCCTGCTGACATCATTGCGCGTTGTTGGTAATAGGCAACTGAAATCTATCTCTTCCTTTCTGCTCAGCTCCTATGCAATACAGGCAACGCCTGCACTGATGTCAGGCAACGTCCTGCTTACAAACCGGGCGTCCTTTGACGAAGCGCTCAGAGACGCGTCAAGCAGCACAGCCTCCGCTAGCGATGCTAGTCTCCCTGAGCGGAATACACATTTTCTTTCAGTCATTCTGCTCTTGCCGCACGAGCCAGGGACCACTCTCTCTCACTCTTTCTAGGGCATGTGGCTCCAGCAGCAAACATAGCCAGGAAGCTCCCAACATCATGTTTCAAACGCGAGACTTTCCGCCGGACCTGTACGCCGTGGCCCTGGAGGAGTACCTCTTGTTACAGGCCATGCATGCCCTGGCCGCTCGACCGCCACGCTTGTCGCTTCCGGCCGAAGCGGGTATGCTATCCTACAACGATCTGCTGCACCTGGCCATTCAGACCTTTGGGCATGAACGGATGCAGGAGTTGTCCTACTACCTTGCACGCCTGCAACCCTGTCTCCCTCGCAGCCTTGACACTCATATGCCCTTTCCGTACGGTGAGTTGGATGCGCGGACCCCAAGCGCTGAAACTCTGTCGTGGCATTTGCTACAAGACGCTCAGTCACCGCTCTGGAATGCTGTGCGCACAGCAGTTCGAGCCTTGACGTGGCGCCCAGGTCGCCAACGCTTCTCTGATGGCAGCGCCAACAATGTCACCTTCGGCGCTTTTGCACGAGGACCTATTGGACTTTGTGCAGACACGGTCCGGTATGGATCCTTCTGTCGACTGCTTAACAGACTGATTGAGCACATCTGCCCGGAGCATAAATGGACTACCTTCTCCTTGAACCTCAACGTCCGTACTCCACCTCATCGAGATCAGTCCAACTCCAAGACGGGCACGTTGCTGCTTAGTCTCTCCCACCACGATGAAGGCTCAGTCTGGGTGGAATCCTGGCAAGGCACCGACTACGAAGAAACTGACTATGGTCTGCTGAGTGGCCGCCCATTTAGCCTGGCCTTTCAGGCACTCATTTTCCCAGCTCACAACCATGTTCACTGTACTCGTGGTTGGAGTCTGACAGATCGTATCACGCTGGCTGCATACAGCATTTCTGACCCTGGCCGGTTGTCGAGTGCGCATAAAGCCACTCTTGTTGATCTCGGTTTTCATCTCCCTTAGGTCTGACAGATCTCTTGAGCCCTCACGCGACGTAGCTTCAGCTAGTTACGTCGGGCAACGCTCGCAGCTCGCATGCAGGCAACGCCTGATACGTCCATGACATTTAATCTTTCATTGGCCTTCCATGGCACGGAGCTTCAGCTCCCGGGGGTGCCGTGACTTTGCCGATGCACTCTGCTCTTGTTCAAAAAAAAAGAAGAGCTGCCTCAGTCAACAGCATATCCGCATTCACGAGCCTGCTCGTTGCTCACTGTGTGTGAGCAAGCCCAACTGCCACATTGAGGCAGCTATGCCATGCTAGATCGGGTTGGACACTGTCTTTCTTCATGAGCCTACGCCAAGGCGTGGGCAGCTTATACTACCTCCATTGGTTGGCCACGGACATTATGCCACTTTGCGACCTTACGGCCCACCGCCTCTGATTGTGAGTGACCATGAGTGGGACGCCACGAAACAGGCACTCCGAGTGACGGCCCGTTGGGTACGGCTCATCAATCATTGGTTCGTGGACATGGGACGCCATAGTCCACACTGAGGGTGACGGAGGGTTTCTCACCCAACTGAGTGACAAGTGACGGCCTCTGAGGTAGCTTGTAGCTTTCAGTTTTGTCTGCTGCTGACTGCCAGCCTCAAGACTCCAGGCCCAGACTCTCTTTACTATGCTCTCAGCTCTTTGCTCAGGTGCAAAGGCAGTTTCACACGCCCGCAATGAGCAGAGCCCGCTCGCTCAGCGTCTAATAAATTGTTGTTGTTGTTGTTGTTGTTGTTGTTGTTGTTGTTGTTGTTGTTGTTGTTGTTGTTGTTGTTGTTGTTGTTGTTGTTGTTGTTGTTGTTGTTGTTGTTGTTGTTGTTGTTGTTGTTGTTGTTGTTGTTGTTGTTGTTGTTGTTGTTGTTGTTGTTGTTGTTGTTGTTGTTGTTGTTGTTGTTGTTGTTGTTGTTGTTGTTGTTGTTGTTGTTGTTGTTGTTGTTGTTGTTGTTGTTGTTGTTGTTGTTGTTGTTGTTGTTGTTGTTGTTGTTGTTGTTGTTGTTGTTGTTGTTGTTGTTGTTGTTATCGTCGTTGTCGTTGTCGTTGTCGTTGCTGTTGTTGTCGTTGTCGTTGTGGTTGTTGTCGTTGTCGTTGTCGTCGTTGTTGTTGTGGTTGTGGTTGTGGTGGTGGTGGTGGTGGTGGTGGTGGTGGTTGGTGGTGGTTGGTGGTGGTGGTGGTGGTTGGTGGTGCGTGGTTGGTGGTTGGTGGTGAGTGGTTGGCGGTTGTTGGTTGGTGGTTGGTGGTTGTTGGTTGGTTGTTGATTGGTCGTGGGTTGGTTGTTGGTTGGTTGGTTTGTTGGTTGGTTGGTTGGTTGGTTGATTAGCTGGTCGGGTGGCTGGCTGGCTGGCTGGCTGGCTGGCTGGTTGGTTGGTTGGTTGGTTGGTTGGTTGGTTGGTTGGTTGGTTGTTGATTGGTGGTTGGTTGGTTTGTAGTTATCGGTTGGTGGTTATCGGTTGGTCGGTTGTTTGTTGGTGGAATGTTGGTTGTCGGTTGGTTGTCGGATGTTGTCGGTTGGTTGTGGCTTGGATGTCGGTTGGTTGTCGGTTGGTTGTCGGTTGGCTGTCGGTTGGCTGTCGGTTGGATGCTGGTTGTTTGTTGTTGGCTGTTGGTTGTTGGTTGGTTGTTGGTTTTCGGTTGGTCGTTGGTTAGTTGTTGGCTGTCCGTTGCTGGTTGTTGGCTGTTGGTTGGTTGTTGGTTGTTGGCCGGTGTTGTTGTTGTTGTTGTTGTTGGTGGTGGTGGTGGTGGTGGTTGTGGTGGTGGCGGTGGTGCCCTTGCCGTCGCATTTGTCCCTGTCGTTGCTTTTGCCGTTGTTTTTGCTGTCGCGATTGCCGTTGCTGTCGCTGCTCCTGCTGCCACTGCTGCTGATGCATTTGTTGTTTGTCTGCTCAGTGCTGTCGTTGCTATCACTGTTTCACTATCTTAATTTCCCTTAAGGCTGGCACATGTACAGCTTGCGACATGTCATTCCGAACTAAAGCTTTCGTGCAGAACAGCAAGCTCGGGGATGGCCTGGATGTGCCGAATGCGCAGACCTGCACAGCCGCTGGGCGTTCGATAGCTATACGCTTCAACAAATCTGAGCACAATGGGACATATCCGCATTACTGGGTCATTGCGAGAAGGTGTGGATTTTACCACGGACTGACGATGAGTATGGCTATGAGATTGTGGTCAGTCTTCTCACTTGACAACACAGATAGTCTGAACTCGCTAACCGTCACAGCATCAGATACGATGCTGAATCATCTTCCAGACACCGGCCAAGCCAATAAATGTGAACAGGACAACGTTTTTTTGGATAGCAGTTGAGTTTCAAAGCTGTGCCAACAATGACTCAACAACGCATCAGATCGTCCCCTCAACTGTTGTGGCAAAACTGACTGAAGTTCCAGTGCAAGGAGAGTAGATCCGGTGGAATGAGGGCACATGTGAGACATGTGGTCGTTGCGTGGAAGGCGATTACAACCGGCGGAGTCAAGCTGAAGAGCAAAGCGCACTGCAGCACCACCGAGACGGTCATTGCAGAGACATGGTGAAAAGATGTTGGCCTACCATGTTAGTACGTGTTGTCGCCTCCGTCTGCTCAGGGGTGGATTTATCAAAAGGTATGTTTCTTCAAGGTCGATTCATGGTGCCACGTCCTCCAATATTTGGTCTTCAGACTTCACTTCGAGCTCAGAGTTCGCGGTAGGAAGCTGGGAGTACTCGCGAGACTGGTGACATTGTAGCTGCCGAGGACAGCGGCAGTCGATGGAAGAAGGGCTGGGTGGAGGCTGCGGTGCTCGGAAGAAGCTAGAACTGAAGAGAAAACAGCTGTGGAAGGTCGTCTAATTCCCAAGTTTCCGGCTTGTGAGCATGGTGGACAGACCTTGCGCGCTTTTCAGAAGTGGATGAACGCAAGTTGGGCTCGCTTCAAGCGCATCAAGCCAGGACCGGCTGGCAAATGACCAGCTTCAAAGCTTCCCCCTTCCGCCCTCCTGCGTTGAAGGTTGGATGCACCCAGGGTGATGCGGTCAGCTGCACCTGCTGGTCTGTTCTTTGGTTCTATATGCCGTGTGCCGGGTGAGTTCAGCCGCTTTGGAGCTTAGGCTCCCTGGTCCTTGGTTGGATTCGGATTCGGGGCTTCGTGATTAAGGCAATGTGGTCCCGAGCCGTGCAGCTGATGTCGCATGTCGCAAACTCGGAGTTCAAATCCCAGGCATGGCGAGTCAACGATTACTGCAAGGCCGGTGCAGGGTGCATTGACAGGTCGGCCCAGGCTGTGCTTGTCAAACTCGATGCCAGGACCGTTGCCGCGTGCATGACCTCGTCTCAAACCTGTATGCGGTGCTGCCGATACACCCATTTACACGTAGAGCCTGGACAAGCCATGCACGATACGCGAGCATGGACACGGAACTCGACAACAAACTTCCAGTGCGAGCTTTAGTAATGCGTTTGGAGGCGGGTCCAAACAACAATGGCTGGGCCGCCACCTTCAAGCCGATCCGCGGAAAGTGCAAGCGCGCCTCGGCGTACTGTGAGCTTACGCGGACCACGGATGCGCCCAGCAGAGAATTTTTTTTGGACCACAGCGACACTTTCTTGCGGCCCTCCCAACTAACCTGTCCTTTGGTCCTCTGTGGTAGCACTGCCTTGCTGGATATGAGGCTTCTCGCCTGGCGGGGGACACAGAATCAAGGCTGGTGGACGCACCCAAATGCAGATTGCCCCATTGGATTGGCTCGCCACAGTCTCCTGCTAGAGGATATGAAGCCATCATGAAGCACAAGGAAATAGCAGCAAGACACACTGCCGAAGCCTGGGAGGTCCACGCTATCTGCTCCATGGAACACGGGCAGCAGTTGGTGTCAAGTGTCACGCTTTCGGGATTCTCTGCACATCCATGCAGGAAGAGCAGCTTAGCCTCCCCTTTTAGCCTCCTCGCGCTGCTCTGCGTAATGACATCTTGCAGCCCCATGAAGCCGGAGCTCCAGCATCAGAGCCGCCACCAAGGAGCGATGCAGCAGTTTCGCAGGATGCCCAGATGGAGACTTGGACGGATTCTCATGAACCCTCTCCAAGTCCAACTCCAGAAAGGAAGTTTCAGTAGTGCCAAACCAACTTAGCTTTCCTTTCACCACTATCCAGCTGAGTGTTGAACATGTTTTGCCCTGCCGTCTCTGGTGTTCTGGCTTCTGGGGTCGCAATGCCCCAAGCTGATCTGCAGCAAGGTTATCATTCCAAGCCGCTGACAACGATCGGTTCCAGTGTGGTGGGCTACTCAGACATACGGTAATGCATCCCTTTGGCAAAATATTGGCACCCTTGATTGGCGTGCCTAAATCATGGGTGCACACCCGCTAAAGCCACTCTCCAGTCTTCTTGGCCAGGATGGTTGCTGTACGCCGGCAGCCTGCCCCGCTGGCTCCACTGGCACAGACGTTCCAAGCATCCTGGACACGATTAGGTTGTGAAAGAGAGAGAGAGAGAGAGAGAGAGAGAGAGAGAGAGAGAGAGAGAGAGAGAGAGAGTAACCCATAGGGGGTCAAACCCCTACACCATAGCCCTGGCGAAAGAAAGAAAGAGTAACCCATATTCAGACGGGCCGCTGGAGCCTTCCAAAATCCGAGAATCCCGCCCCCTGCCTGGGGCTTTGTTCATACGGCTTAAGCCACGAATTCATCGGCCGGTTTTTCCTGTTGCCAAGCGAAGTTAGTGAACGAGTGGCTGCTGATGGGGGTTTGCTTTGACTGTAGATCGTGGGTTTGTGTAGGCGTGAATCAGGCTTAGTTTGCCTTTGTCGCACTTTCACCCTGCTTCCCCAAACAATTGCGGGGGCACGTAGCGCCGGGAAGAGGGTCGCTCCGTCTTCATGTACTCGCGCGAAAAAAGAGAAGGAGTAACCCACCGGCCTCTCCTCTTTCACCCCGCTCGTCGTAGGCCCCTCAACCCAGTGCGCGCATGCGCGCGGGGGGTTGGCGACCGCTACTTCCCTTGGTTGTGTGGAAGAAGAAGAGCAGGTGAGGTTTCCGGCGCGGCGGCAGTTCCTGCGAGACGGTGTGTGAGGGATCAAGGGGTGCAAATGTACAGCGAAACACAGAGGACTTGCCGGAAACCCACATTTCAAATTTTCTTCATTGTGAATGTTTCTTCTTGGTGAAGTTTGCTCTGCTGCTTTGATACAACGGGGCACCGGGGACTCTCCCCACGAGGGCTTACTTGTCAGCACTGCCTTCCTTTCCTCCAGCTTTTCCGACTGTCCCACCCGCTCTCCGTAGCCTAAACAGTGCACGCTCGCGTCCATTCTCACTCCCCGAAACCCAATCAAAAGGCATTGGGTGGGCTTTGAAGCCCGGGGACTTTGAACGGTCCCCATGCCCAGGAGGAAAGAGAGAGAGAGAGAGAGAGAGAGAGAGAGAGAGAGGGAGAGAGAGAGAGAGAGAGAGAGCGCTGAGCGAGCGAGAGGCTCTTTGAGTATCGTTTGAGAGTATACGTGCATCCTTCGTCCTTTATCATATACTTTATGGCTTTAGCCCACTGGATGTACTATTCTCGTTTCTCACTCCCCGATACTCAATCAACGTATTGGGTGGGCTTTGAAGCCCGGGGACTTTGATTTTGATCGGTCCCGAAGCGCAGGAGACAGAGAGAGAGAGAGACAGACAGAGAGAGAGAGGCTCAAGGTGCCTTCCTCCTCGAGAAGTTCATCCGCGAGTACGACTGCTCAGGGGGTGGAACGGGGTGAAGCATCCGGGCTGTGTCCCCGGGTGTGGATCGCCCAGCCACTTCTGAAAGTAGCCTAGAGCCGTTCCTGGCGAAAGGGCGGGAGCGCACGAGCCATTATTCCGTTCAGTACCTGGGCGGAGAGACCAAAACACTACATGGGACGTCGGTGACCGATGTCAGAGTTCAGGCCTTCTACCGGTACCAGCTCCTGCACAGCCCAATGCAGTGCTTGCCATGCTCTATCCGGTGAACTTACACTACCTCTGAGTGCGGGGTGGATTTTGTCAAAGACAGGACTGAGCTTGGCCGACCTTGCGAACGTAGCAGTCCAACTGATACTTGCGCAATGTAGTCGGTCTTGCGTGGTGAGCAACGCAATAGCAGGGACCAAGAGAGCTGAGCGGGATACGGATCCACAGTGCATCAGTACATTTTCCGTGTAACGCGGGCCCCGGCCCTGAAGTTACGCAACCTCCAAGGCACATTTCGTGTGGAAGAAATCCTTGACTTTTCTCAACTTCTCCAAACTTGAGAGAGGCGCTTCACCCAGAACAAACCACCCGAGTCCGAAGCACTGGGACGGCAGCACGTCTTTGCCTTACCCCCGTCGCTTTCCTTTCTTTCTTCGTAGGAGCTGTTTGTGACAGGCCGCACCGTAGCAGCAATAGCCGGTCCCACCGGGTGCATAAAGAACCAGCACGACACCAGTGGCAATGCGAACAGTGCTAGCCTGAACCAACCAGAGCCTGGACGAGGCCAGGAGGTTTGCTAGTTAGTGTACAGGGTTGGGGATGGTGCGGTCCAGAACGGTGCTTCAGTCCAGCTGCGGAGTTTCACAAGAGACGCAAAGACCGGTGCGCGCATGCGCGCGAGGGCTCATAGCCCTTTGTCCGAATGCAAGCAAGAAAGAGCGAAGAAATCATCAAGCCTTCACTCCTTCCTAACAACCCGTAAAAAGAAGGCGGGCGGGCCTCAGTGCCCGGGGGGCTTAACTCGCCCCTTAAGCCTGGAAGAAGAAACGAGGGCCGGGAGACACAGAGAGCGAGAGAGAGAGAGAGAGAGCGAGAGCTTGTAGTGTGAGTCGCGGAAGTCTGAGCAGGAAATAACCCAGCTACTCGAGCTTTGGTTGGCTTGTGTTGCGAGTCGGGTGGGAGACATTCCCGACGTATTCCCATACCTCGTACAGCCGAGCCCCTCCAGCGAAGAGGGGGAACAAAACGGACGTTTTGCGAGAAGCGGGTGTACGTGCGCGCACGAGGGGAGCGACCTGGACGCTGTCGCGACCCTCACGCCCGGTAGAGAGAGAGAGAGAGAGAGAGAGAGAGGGAGAGGGAGAGAGAGAGAGAGAGAGAGAGAGGGGAGAGGGGGGGGGAAGGACTCAGGGCACGGATATTTGGAGGGGACCAAGCAGCTTGCAAATTTCTGCAGGTGGCTGCACATGCTCGGCAGGCGGGGCGAGTCGTCAGCAGCCACGGCAGATAGATAGAGGGCATGCAATTTGAGGGACTGCTCTGAGATGGGCATAGATGAACTCGGCGCTGGCATGCGAAGAATTGAAACTGGTGCCACAACACTAGGAGCGTGCCTCCAACTTACACCTGAAGGCTACACTGGCTCCATTGCTGTCAGCGGCAAGTCTCCATTCTACACAGGCGCATGCAGCGCTGCAAGGTCCAGATTCAGTTTTGAGCCTGGTTTCACAGTGTCTTCTCGTGATCTCTCCTTGAAGCACGGAATTCCTTGCATGCCTCGTGCAGCGTCAGGCAGCTGCGCAGCTGTGGATTGCCCGGATAACTCCGAGGGCAGCAACGTGCCGGGTGGCTGTGCATGCAAAGCAGGCCCAGGGGCACACGGCCGGAAGGATCCGGAAGGACCCAGAAGGACAAAGTATCATGATGGCCTCTCGGCCCTCTCTTCGCCAGGCTACTCTGGCAAAATCACGGCTACGAGCTCTTCTCCCTTCTACAGCGGCACCTGCGTTGCGACCTGTGCGCTCTTCACCTGCCCGAAAGGCCATTTTAGTGATTGCAATGCCGTTGCAGGGTGCAAGCCTGGGAGTGAAAGAAGAATGCGCGAGGCTACAAGCCCAAAGCCAGCACCACAGTGGCGAACTCTCTCAGCGGCTGCTGCGAGCCAGTGGATTGCCCTGCAGGATCGTCCGCATGTTCGCCGGGGGATGCTACAAACCTCTGCACTTGCCCAAATGAGGATCCACCGGCACTGCCGTCCATAGCGGTTGCAGCTGTGATGCTGGCCACTCCGGCACCATCAGCCGGAGCCCCGATGCTGATGCTTAAGCGAGGCAAACCCTGTATCACACCGCAGCCTGAGCCAACATGGACTGCGTGGATGTTCAACGTTTCCCCTGAATGCAGCCTCTGACTCTTGAAGGTGCAACAAGCTCCGCTCCGTATTTCTCCGGGCCAGCGCCCCAAGCAAGGGGTCGACTGCCGTATCTCGGGGTGAGGAATTCGGTTGCACGAGATGCCCGGCTCGCAGGCTCAGTGAGTAGAGGATCTGAGCTGTTAAATCGGAACCTGGAGGATCTGGAGGTCCCTCCGTCCCACCATCCCACCATCTCCCCTCAACCCGCTCAGGACGTGCTCAACTGTGGCGTGCCCTGACAACTCTGAAGGGGCTCACGCTACTCGGCCAGTCTTTTCCAAAGCCCTTTCTTCAAGAGATTCCATGAGCCGTAGGTGCCGTCGGGCTGCACCTGCAACGCTGGCTATTCCGGCACCATCAAGGCTTTTCATGCATCATGTTGCACTGGGAGATTCGATTTCAGAAGAAGGTCTTGATGTCTGAGCCATCTGCTCGTGTCTGTGTGTTGATTGTGCCGTGCAAGGCCAGCAAGGCGTCCCCTTTTTACACGGGATCCTGCGCAGCGGTCGCGTGTCCAGCAGACTCTTCGGGCAAGGCATCTCGGTGGGGCGATTTTGCCGATGCGAGTGCTCATGGTTCTCTTCTGCCTGTGAAAATCACCACCATGATTGCGATCATTTGCATGTAGATAGACTGCGCTCAGCAGCCCACAGGACGTGCCCAGCGGCTGCAGCTGCAATGTCGGCTTCTCCGGCAAGATCAAGTCATCGGCGACGCATCTCGGATCCATGTATCCACTATGGTGGCATGACTGCATGACGGTCAAGAGCCCAGACACCGTCATACGATTTACTTCGCCTTTCGGGTTCTTAGTGTGTCTACATCGCAGCGCTGCCATGCGGTTTCGGAACACTCTCGTCACCATTCCCGGTGAGGTCGCCATTCTACACGGGCAAATGCGCAGCCGTGGACTGCCCTGCTCACTCTTCCGGCAGCAACGTACCTGCGGGCTGCGCCTGCGACGCCGGGCGACTAGGCCGAATAAATGCCGGGAGAGGCTGAGTCGGCTGCAACGATCTCTACTGCATATCGTATCGTAGGCTGGTCATGGAATGCACTGTGACTGCCTAGACAGCGCATTTTGTGAGACGGGTCATGCCGCTGCAGGCACGGGCGGTTCCCAAGCACCCACCTCCCCCCGTCCCCTTCATTTGGGGACACGGTGTTGTGGCAGCTTGTGTTGGTGTTCCTTCCAAGCTCGCCAAGCATGTCTCCAATCCGCAAGAAAGGCGATGCCGAAACCGAAATCGGATTTGCAGTCTGCCACTCCGCAGCCGCAAGCCAATAACTGAGCCCTTCCACATGAGCACTCAGGTTCCTGACGAATTACGAATGGCCTGGAACTGGTAGGCCTTTAGTCTCAAAGCGCCTGGTCGCAGCTTCGAAGCTCAGAGAAAATCTCTGAGGTTCAAGGGATCCATCGCGGCAGTGCCTGGCCTCAACAAGTTGTGGAGGATTAAAGGAGCATTTTGCCCGGATGCGCCACATGTCTAGGTGTGTGAGACCGTGGGGAGGCTAAGACCGCCAAGTCGCAAGACCCCTGTCGTTGTCACTTCTCACGGCTTTCATTCAGATTCTGGTTGGCTTTGAGGGAGCCATGCTGACCACTCCCCAGGCTGCAGCAAGCCCGTTCTACAGCGGCAAGTGCGAGGCAGTCGCGTGCCCCAAGCACTCCGCAGGACTGCAAAGACTGCAGAGGCTGCAGAGCTCTCCGCTCTGTGACGGCTATGACCACCAGTTGATTGGTGTAACATGCCGCAACTTCTTTAGAATCTATGCCGATGTGACCACTCCGCCAAAAGAGTGTTGCAGTCAGGAACTGACGTTCCTAGCGGCTGCAAATGCAAGAACGGCTCCTTTTTTGCAGCTGGGTGCGTTTCTCGATATTTCGCGGTAACTTTCACATGGAGTGTGAGTAAGCTTTCTTCCAGTCCGGTCCAACTTGTGCAGTTCATTGACGTTTACCGGAGTTCTTAGGACCAAAGCACCTGGACAGGCTTCAGCTTTTGCCTAGGACAGGACATCGACATTTAGACAGCCGGATGTTGTGTGGTGCAGTTTCAACATTGTTTCGAAGTTGCACAACCGAGGCTACAAGGGTCAGATCAAAGGAGCAACGGCTGCTTTGCCAGCAATGGGCCCCCATAAGTTCTCAATGAGATCCCGAGCCCTTGTGACTGGCGATGCTTCGGAAATCACTCAGACGTGATCTTTGACGCTCCGTCTGGCTGGATAAACAAGAGGCTTCGCCGTTCTTCACCGGCAAATGCACACCAGTGGGCTGCCCGGACAATACCGAAGGCCTCGGATGCCCGGCGAACGAAGCAATTCAAGGAGTGTGTTGTCTACAGTAGCTGTTCTTGCTCGGATGCTTGTGTCTCAGCTTTTTGGTGAGCCTCCTTCAAAAACATGACCAGGCAACAATGTGCCTGGGGGATGCGACTGCCTCGCAGGCAAGGTTCCAAGCTGTCAGTTGCGCACCCACCCGGAATTGAGCAAGTAGGGCAGGACGCTGGTTCCACCCTTCCAAACTTGCTGTTGCAACATGGGACGAGCTTGCAAATTAAAGCAGCGTTTTTGCAGTGTCCTTGAGCAGACATGTTCATGATCCTTGACGGCCATGCGGGTCTTAGTTTGCAGTCTCGAAAATCAACCTGTGCAACCTGCGAGGCTTTTCCGGAGAAATCGAGGGCGATGATTCGAGGCGACCAATTTCATGACAATCACTCACTCTCTCCCTCTCCCTCCGTCGCTCGCTCTCTCTCTCTTCTCTCCCTCCCCCTCTCCCGGTTTGAGCTCTTTTCCTGCTAGACCCGATTTACTCCATCACAGGCCCTGGTACACCGGCAAGTGCGAAGCGCAAGCCTGCCCTGCGGGCTCTTCCGGCGACTCGTCTTCGAGCTAAGGGCGGTCGCAATTCAAAAAAGGCAGCCGTTCGAACGTGGAGTCAACAGCTTGCTTGGGACTCGAGCGAGGCACAGACCTTCCCACTGGCTGCACCTGTGATGCTGGCTACTCCGGGAGTGTCACGGCCGTGCTTCTTGACTTGTCCATGAGTCTGTTGTAGCGAGTCCTTTAGTCGACATAAATGCACGTCTCCACGCTCCGAGGAGCGAGGAGCGGGAAGAAATATCAGTGAGAGTGCAACACCCTGCGAAAGATCCCGAGACAAGCGCTGAAATCAGTCAGCCTAGGAAGACCTCGCCCTTCTACAGCGGTGGCTGCACAGCCGTGCCTCGACCAGTTGTCTTCGCTCGGGCCGGCTTACTGTGACGTATCCAAGTTGCACAGGTGAGCTGCCCAGCCAATTCCAAGGGCAGCAACGCCGCTGTGATGCAGATAGCTTGGCGCAAGCGCGGGGCAAAGCGGGGTATGGCAGGTCCCGTCTGGATGTACTTGCAACGCTGGCTACGTCGGCAGCATCAGTGCCACCAGCAGCCCCACAGCCGCAAGGGGTAAATAAAGCTCGGTTCTGACCAGGTAAGTGTTATCGTACATGGGCGATGTGGCAATTGCATGAAGCTTACAGTTGGAGCCCTTCTGACGATTTTTGCTTTCTTCCTCTACATATTTCTGAACTCGATCTTGTCAGGCTCGCCGTTCTACTCCGGCTCATGCGTTGCCACCTGCAGCCACTTCGAAGCAGCTTCTACATTCTAGGATTCTAGCTGACAAGTTGCCGTTTTTGAATGGTGCGGAGCATAGGCATGGTGTCTTCGCAAGTATCCTCCAAGTTGTTGCTTGTCTCGAGGCCTCTTCAGCTGCCCCAAGGGCTACCAGCCCAAAGCCGGCAGCACCGTCGGAAACGACCTAGCCACCTGGCTCAGGCAATGCGGACAGGCACAATACATCGTGCCCCCACCACCCCACCACCCCACCACCCCACCACCCCACCACCCCACCACCCCACCACCCCACCACCCCACCACCCCACCACCCCACCACCCCACCACCCCACCACCCCACCACCCCACCCACCCCACTCACCACCTGCCAAAAGCTCCGTTAATCCTGCTGGTTTGCTTGATATGAATCTGAAGAGTGAACATCAGTGTCCGGTATACAGATGCACATGAAGTAGATTCCGTGAGATATATGAACTGTCAGGTACGAAGCCTTAGATCTAGAGACACGAGAGCATACAGGATGTAAGCATGTACTTAAGGACGGATCTCGCATGGCAGACAGGCAAGCAAGCAACGAGGCAAACATGCAGGGATGGGAAGATGCCTTGAGCTCGTGCCTCCGAGGCCGCTTGCTGCGATGCGGTGGCATGCCCCGCGAAGTCCACGGGCAAGGACTCGACAGAATATTCGTCGCTAGATGCTTCCAAGGCAGCTTCGAATCATTCTTTTCTTGCGTTCTCTGAGAGCACTCCTTGCCGGCCGCTTGCCACCTCCCAGGATGTGCCGACGGGCTGTGCATGCAACGGCGGCTATCAGGGGTCCGCCGGCAACTTTTTTTGTGGGTGAATGTTTTGGGTCGCGGTTGAGTTGAGGCTCTGACCGTGTTAATGGCAACATAGACGTCGGGGTGCTTGAATCCGAGTCGCGCTGTTGTTGCTGCCAAAGCGCTTGGCAGGACGATTGAAGCCACGACGAAGGACCGCAGCGGCTTTCAAAGTCAGATTTTCGTTGCATGGCTTTTGTTGAGCTTTGCATGAGAGGCTCCCTTCTACTCCGGCAGCTGCGAAGCCGTGGCTTGCCCCGCACGTTCCACGGGCACCTCAATTCCAGATGGATGCACGTGCAAAGCAGGCACGAGGGAATGGTGTGCAGGGGTGCTGTAATCCTGAACGACTCGACGGCTGCAGCTCCTGGATTTGCCTCATCCTGTTGATCCGTAATGGGGCCTGATGGGAGGCCTGTCCTATGAATGGCCCGCCCTCAAGAGGTCGCAGCGCATCGCATGACTTGCTGAATTCAGTCCGGAAAGAATTCGTCCACACCAGAAGCACCAAAAGCCGTGATTCATGGCTGACAATGCAGTTGCCCCGCAAACGCGTTACAGTACTGCGTTGAGAGCTTCGAGGCCCCTTAACTCCAGAACCACATCCAAGCAAGCATCGTGGTCGCAGGGTACAGCGGAAGCATCTCCACTGCGACGAGCTCGCCCTACTTCACCGGCGAATGCAAGGCAGGGGGCCACGCTTAGTGCCACGCTTCAAGGCTTCCCGGCTGATGTAGGAACCATTTGCAAAACATCGCCGAGCTGCGGACATGTCGTGCTTCAGTTCGCGAGTGATAGGAGGCCTTTGATTGAAAAAACCCTGGCAGCACGTGGACTGCCCGGCGAAGTCCAGTGGACGCAACGCGCGCCCGGCAAGTTTTCTCAGTTGCCGGAGTTTCATCGGGGAGGGAGCAGGCGTTGAAAGCCGTGGCAGTTGTGGACGTGGAACAGGGAACCCCACACCAAAACCTCGCAAGCCACTAAACCTCCAAACACCACAGACCTTTTTGATCCCTAAACCGTTGACTCCTGTACCAGGTCGTCAAGGGCTGCGCTTGTGATGCGGGCTTCTCCGGCAAAGTCACGGCCACCAAAAGTGCACCGCGGCCCGGCCGGCAATGGGACGCAGCGGTGTCTGGGGTTCTATGCTTTGCCCGATTCAATCAACGGCACAGTTCTGCTACTTGTAGCTCCTTTCTGCAGATCTGTGGGATCCTCCAGTTGCTGTTGCCATCCCATAATCTTTGCTTCTCCAGACTCCTGTCAGTGCGGCTTCGAGATGTTCTCAGCAGTGGCCTCTCAGGTTCTACCACAGCACCTGCGAGGCTGTGGCTTGCCCTGCCTTCTCCACGGGCAAGGACGTCGCACCGCACCCGAAGCCACCCTCAACGGAGCAGCTCGGCCCCGCCCAAAGAAGCTGCCAAGAAGCGTCGCTCTGAAGAGAGGATGTCGCCTCCGGCTGCACCTGTGACGCAGGCTCCTTCGGCGCTTCCGAGTGTGAGTGCTTTCTTACTGTAGTGACAGGCTGCCTGTGGCAGGGCGCGCTATCCGTCCTTTTGGCCTCGGAACTGAGGCTATTCTGGCACCATCACCGCATCCAGCGCTTCGCCTTTCTACACTGGAGCCTGCCGACCCGTAGTCCGACGGCAATCGGTTTTACTCCTTCAAAGAAAGGCCTTCGGTCCTTTATCGCCTCCTCTCGTGAGGTCGAATGCCCGGCCCACTCCACGGGAACAGTGCCAAGGGGCTGCAAGTGCCTCTCGACAACAACGAGAGTTGTATGAAGCCGAGGTATCGTGGTCCTCGTCATTGTTGCCTCAAGCCCTTCCCTTCACCCAGGTCATGCCGGCTACTCCGGCACCATCTCGGCCACCTCTGCGGCGCCTTTCTACAGCGGCAGCTGCCAGCCAGTAGCATGCCCTGCCGACTCAACAGGCAAGCTACACAGCCTTCCTTTACCAGCAGCAGTCGCCACGCTTGTAGCTTCAGACACTGTTGTACCCCGTGCGGGTAATGGGGCAGTGCTGTCTTGTCCGGACTCAATTGTGTTTTTGCAAGCGAGCCTGGAAGAGGAACCAACGTACCGAGCGGCTGCGTGTGCAATGCCGGTTACGCAACTTGGCGTGGGGTTTTGGCCGGGGTGTAGCAGAATTCAACCCAAGATCAAGAAGTCTCAGCGCTGCTGTAATCGGCCACATGAAGCTCGTGACGAATAGAGCCCGGCCGCGCATCCAAGGGGGGCAAGATCACCGCGTCTTCGCAGCTGGGCCAAGAGTCCGTGTCAATGCGAGTATGAGGAAGTTCCACTCGGAATGAAGATTTAGAATTCACCGCGAACGTTAGCGGTATGCGCTTCAGGTACCCTGCCTTGTTCAGCTTCAGAGGGGTTCAAGTCCCGACTCCCCAATGTGCTACCTTGGTTCTCAGGCTCAGGGAAAGCAAATCCCACGCAAAAGCAACTCGTGACGTGAAAGAACTCAGGGGCACTGCAGTCCGACAGAAATGCCTCCTCCGGCTTCCTCCGTCCGAAATCCGCAACAAGTGAAACGGGTTCAGAAAGCACACCCAGACGCAGACGCAAACCCCCCCTCAGGGCCCACATTTTCGTAAACAGCCGCTGCCTTGCTGCCCTTGCTGCCCCATGGCGGCGTCCCTGTGGCTGCAAGCGCTGCTGTTCGGGCTCTTCTCTGCGCCTCTCGGAGCATCGAGACTACGAGGTCATTGAAGGTTGTGTTCGGAACAGGACGACACTAGCTCTATAGCATGGGATTATCAGTGCTATGTTGCCATGCTGGATACCGAGCCAGCCTTTTGAGACGCCTGGGGTGTCGCGGATCTCGGGGAACCTCTTTGCTCGTTCCCCGACAGGGCTGAGAGCCCCCTTACAAAGACAAGTGTGGATCGGGAAGTACGAAAAAATTCCTACCGAGCCGTCTCGGGCTTCGTGTTGAAATTCAGTCGGGTTGGTTTTGTTCCTAGCACGAAGTCGTGGGAAGCCAGTCCGAAGGCTCTCGCTGCCGCTCGGTGCTCTGCTAGGCATTGCCTTGGCACCCGCAGGAGCCCCGGAGGTTCTGGACGGCTTAGGGTCTGAGTCTGAGTGTTGTAATGCCTTTCTGCTTTTTTTTTGCCGGTTCTGCAATCTCTGTGTCGGCAAACGCGTGTCTGTAACGTGTCTCGCAGTTTCCATCGGTAGATTCTGTAAGTGAGGTCTCAAGCAAAGTCACCGCCAGATGGCTGCTGGGCAGACACTATTGGTTTTTCAGAACATGGATGCGACTCTCTGTCTCGGAAAGCATCGAATGAGCAGCAATGATCTTCGACAACGCAACATTGCCAGCGTGACGCCGACGGGCTTCTGCCGCCCAGGATGGCATTTGGATCCGGAGCGCTTGTTTTTGCTGTGGCAACTTGGCCAGCCCACATAGCATGTGCACATCCTTGGAAGGTATGGAAGAGGGTAGCTCGACCCCCACCCTGCGTCTTGTAGACGCCCTTGCCGATTGTCGCTGCAACGCCAGCCCGAGTAGCTAGTGCACTAGTTCCGGTTCAGAGGATCCAGGTAAGAGTTCTACTTCATGCGAGACCGAAATCCCTACCTCTTTAGGCCACGCAGCTCTACGGCGAGTCGCTCTTCCGGCTGGCTGCTTCCACGTCGGGTCCTCAAAGTCGTCACATGTCCAACTCTTGTGGTGTTACTCGTTACTCGTGCATGAAAGGTACGGTCCGCACCCAGGCTGCGGTCCGGCCTGCAAGGCACGGCAGCTCATCGTCTAGAAGCTTCGACATGCTATGCCAACATCCGCGAAACACCCTTCAAGTCAATGATAGTTGGCTGTTTGCTCCTCGAAATGAGACTGCACTTGAGACTTGAAACCGTTCTTGAGGAGCGGTGTACCAACGTCGTGCTGCAGAGACTTGGCAGACAAGTGTGGTGCTGGGGCTTCGCTATGGTAACTCCTCGTACAGCTGGCTTTGCATCTGCATGGGAGCCTGAGGATCATCTGCGCTATGATTGGAGCTTGCCTTTACCTCGCCCTGAATCGGTGGCTGGAGACACTCCATGCATAGACAGCTCAATCTCGCACTTGGCTTCACACGCCGAAGCCTTGGATGAACAGTTACGCATGGCAGGAGAACCTTGGCAAACCTGAGCAGCAGCAAGCGGCCCAGTGCGACACCCGAAGCCTGCGGAGTGGCCCAGCTGTACTTGGATCAGATTCTTGGAAGTCGGACTCACAGGATCGTGGAAGGACGTAACGGACGGATGGAATCAGGCGGAGTCTCAAGACCCAGAGCACCAGCAACACCAAGTCCACGACGAGAGCAGCACGAGCATCAGCTAGTCCTGTTGTTTGGGGCGTCACTTGTGCGGCTCGTGCATCATGTGCTGGCCTGGGGTCATCAACAGTAAAGAGTGGGTCCTGTGGAGCATCACGAGCATCTGCTGGTCTTGGTATTTGGGGCGTCATGTGTGCGGCTCGTGCATCATGAGCATCAGCTGGTCTTGGTCTGGGGTCATCAAGAGTGGGTCCTGTAGAGCATCACGAGCATCAGCTAGTCCTGCTGTTTGGGGCGTCACGTGTGCGGCTCGTGCATCATGAGCATCAGCGAGTCCTGGCCTAGGGTCGTCAAGAGTGGGTCCTGTGGAGCATCACGAGCATCAGCTAGTCCTGCTGTTTGGGGTGTCACGTGTGCGGCTCGTGCATCATGAGCTGGTCCTGGTCTGGGGTCGTCAAGAGTGGGTCCGGTGGAGCATCACGAGTCAGCTGGTCTTGGTGTTGGGGGCGTCGCGTGGGCGGCTTGTGCATCATGAGCATCAGCTGCAAGAGTGGTTCCTGTGGTGGCCAAGCATACGGCAAGAGCATCATCCGTGTCGGGCCACCAAGACCCAGAGCACCACAGCACCAAGTCCACGACGAGATCAGCACGAGCATCACCATCACGAGCATCAGCTCGTCCTGCTGTTTGGGGAAGTGAGCGGATGCAACTAGGCAGGCGCACCGTTCACCCTGCGAGCCGTGCCAGGCTAGAAGGTTGCGCCCAACGCCCCAACGGCCTAGTAGGCCCAAGACGCGAGGCCTGGAGCTCGGTGTCGGTGCCGGCATCGAGACGGTCCCGGAAACTAGCCCGCTACCGCCCATCGCCGCGCAGCCCGGCAGGAGATGAATGCACCGGGCGCAATCTCGGGGAAGTCTGCCGCGCCAGCCAGCACATAAGTGCCAGTTCCGAGGCTGTCGTCGCTGCGGAGGGCCTCCACTTTCCACGAAGACGACACCGGAGAGGCCCCTCTCCCGGACATGTCAGTTTGGTGAAGGATGCACACGAAATAGTCTGAGCACCGTTTGCAGGTGACCACAAGCTCTGGCAATGTGGCTTTGTCCATGTGGTTGGGGATGATGCTCGACGCTCTGCTTGCATTCTCCTCGGCTCAGGCTGCGATTCTGCGATCTCTGGTAGACGATACTAAGAAAATGCTTGAGAAGCTCCTTGTTCCGAACGGCACTCTTGAGCCGTAGGGATCTTGGTATGGTATGGGTTTCCTAGCTATACTTAAGGGCTTGTTGATCAGACTCCAACTTCCATGGGTTGAAGAGTCAGCAACAACTGTTCAGGACGGCATTCCAGAGGCCCTTATGCCACCCGGCGGCCAGTATTCTGCTGGACATTCGTCCACTAGTAACAGTATCTCGCAATGTTAGACACCATTAGTTCGGAACCTTTCGCCCTGTTTTCGTCGAGCTGTTACTGCTGCACCGACAACTATGGCAACGGCAATGAATCTGGCGATGACGCTGACCCCGTCATTGATTATCATTCTGCGCGTCGTCATGGTCACATCGACTCCATCCTCACCCTCCCCACGTATTCTTCATAGATCGCGTCGTGATCATTCGTTTCATCAGCAGTGCATCTGTGACCAGTCTTCGCAAGAACGTTGCGATTTTGAGGCTGGGATTCATGACCAACGAGGGTGCTGTGACATTCTCCTTCCTGGTAGCGATCTTCATTGCCAACTTCCCAGAAGCCTTTAGCGGTGCCAGCCTCTTGCTGGGGCAGCGCATGGGCGTGTGGAGGATCCCGAGTCCCCGATTTTTGGTTGAGATCCGCTGCATTGAAACCCATCCAAACCAAGCGCAGGTCCGATGTTCCAAGTTGTTGTGCTCGGCCTTGTCTCCCGACCCCTAGTAGCGCCCTCCACGTCGGAAGCTTGTATCTAGCATGCAGGATTATGGCGATGTGGCTGATTCTTTTTTCGTTGACTGGGCTGCTGGCAATGATCGGATCACTCATCATGCCTGCCAATGTCGCCGCTGACATCAACAGTTCAGAACAATCCGGGGGTTCTGCTGTTTTTGCAACGGCCCGATCTTCAGATCTAGAGTCTAGAGGTCTCAGCAAGAGATGCGTTGGCACAATTCGTTGGTCTTGGGTTGGCCGATGCTTCTTATGCATTGGCTTTTTGTGTGTAGCCGTGTAGCGGCCGCACTGTCTATCGAGCACACATCATCTCTATCCGTTGCATCAGAAGGTTTGGTCCCATGAGCGCCCAGTCAAGCTAAGGTCGAACTGGCAAATGAGTGTCTCATGTATTCTCATGTCATGTTGCGAAGCTCTCCAGCCATGGTCTGGCTCATAAAACCAGCTCAGGCTGAGGAGTATGAGTGGCACTGCGCAAATTTGGCAGTCAGGCGACTTTTCATGAGGTATGTGCACGACCACAATGGCAGACAAAGCCGGTCCAGACTTGTTTCTGACAGCTGCTGCTACCACTGGTGATGGTCATGATGAAGATCAAGATGTAGCGTGATGACTCGAATTTTGGATGTCAGCTGATCGTGCAGGACTTTCAGAAAATCACTGGACCCCACGTCTCGAAGCCAAGTACTTGCAGTAGGATCCCGACTGCAAGGGTCCTTAGCTTGCCGCATTGCATCACCTTGCCACCACTCGCCAAGATAAGCCTCGGGTGAAATCGTGCTTTGAGGAGCCCACATTCCCGGACCCTCCTGGCAGTGTGAAAATCCTTCGCTCTGAGCTTTTGCCGGCTTTTGAGCTACATGCCTCGGTGGGGACTTCCCCATGAACTGGCAATTTGACACTCGTGAACGCTTGTGTGGCTTGCGAGCTGCGTGGCGATTCCGCGTCAACTCCCGAATCCGAGACCCCCCACGCCTTTAAACGTTAGTTTCGCATCCTCAAAAAAATTGCTGATCAAACCTTTGCAAAATCCGATGAAACCTTTCCTTGAGCCGTAGAAAACCCTGGTTGCGGGTAACCCGCCATGTCCGTTTCTCCATGATTTCGAAAGCTCGCAACAAAGGAGCGGGGATCTGACTTGGCGCAGAAGCGTGACAAGGCTCGCGTTGGGTGAATGAGCAAATCAGCATGTCCAACCATGCTACGCAGACACAGAGAGACACAGACGTCATCTGGGGTACCTGTCGACCGGCCTCCGGCTCAATTTTTTGCTCATCCTCTTCGCAACTCCTTTCGAGCGGTTCGCTCCTCTGTCTCACATGCCTTGGTAAGTTTGGAGCTTGTTTGCTCCCACATACTGTCTCCTGCACTTCGAGTGATGTGATCCCATCCTTTCGAGCTGTTTGCTCCTCTTTCTCCGAATTTTCCAGTACGTCTGGACTTTGTCTCAAACTCTACAATGGCTGTTCTTTCTTTTGGTTTGCTTCCATTTCTTAATCTCCTGTCAGATCTGAACCTCGTTGGGTTTGCCTACATGTTGCGCTTCCACTGCTCCTCCTCCTCCTTCCTCCTTCCTCCTTCTCCTCTCCTCCCGTTCTCGGCACACCGATCTTCATCATGACCCTTATGCAGCTGCCACACAAGCGTCAGGCCGCGAAGACAACGCACATGGCAGGAGAACATAGGACATAGGAGAACCTGAGCAGAAAAGCAGAAGCTCCAGTCATCAAGCCTTGGCCTGAGAGGTCACGGCCTGTATGGAGGGCCTGACGGGCACGAGACTCAGACTCTCAGAGAATCTCAGACATGCAGAGTTGCTGGTTGCGAGGTGGCGCCATGCTGGCCATGGTCTCCACGGCAATGCTGCCAGAAGCTTTCAAGGGATTCTCGGCTCGAAAGTCCAACTTAGCGGGGCCGGTTTGCCAGGGCACAGAACGGCTTCGACAATCGACATATCGACATCGTGTCGCACGGCCCCAATGGCCCAAGGTGCTGGAGACAGAGCCGGGCTCCTCTTTGTCCTGGGCTTCGGTGCCTGGGCTTTCCGTTTTCTCTTTCCCCAACTTCTCTCACGCTGTCCTCTGGCCGCTGCAGGCCTCTCCGTATGGATTACCTGCTTGGGCTACCGCTTCGGCAGTCCGCAGCAGATGGCAGAAGGAGCCTTCTGAGTGAGAGTTGTAGTTTTTGCACTGCTGGCGCAATACCTGCGACGCAATGCAATGCAAGATGCAGTGGCCGCCAAAGTAGTGGCAAACGGTTCCCCATTCGCACAGTTTCGCGCCTGCAAAAGGCTCGTCTCAATCTGCTTTGCCGCCACTACACGACCACACGCCCATGAGCAGACCTAGGCAGTTGCCTTTCTTCAAGGGAAGCTGCGCAGCTGCTGCCTGCCCGTGGTGTCCTTACGAGTTGAAGCTTCCTACAAACGGTTGGGCTTCTTTCGAGCTTGGAATCAACTGTCATGACGCAGATCACCTGCCAGTTATGCGGCAAAGCTTGCTTCTGAGGGCACACTCGTCGGGCGACAGCATCGTGAAAGGCTGCACCTGCAATGATGGCGACTGGGCCATGAAAGGATGATCCAAGAAGATCTGCACTCCAAATTTTCGAAGTGGCATCCGTGTCAATTTAATCATTTTGTTCCAGCAGTTCCATTCGCCTGGTGTGATCAGCCAGAGTTGCGTAGAGAATCAGTGATGCCATCCAGCTTCGGGACGACACTCTGCGATAGGCATCAGCATGCTAATCAGGCTTTGTCCCTCCAACAAGCGCACCAAAGCCAAATGCAAAGGCTATTGGGGCAGCATCGCGGC
The DNA here is from genome assembly GCA_905221615.1 of Symbiodinium sp. CCMP2592. NCBI lineage: Eukaryota > Dinophyceae > Suessiales > Symbiodiniaceae > Symbiodinium > Symbiodinium sp. CCMP2592. The sequence continues at coordinate 45,493 of CAJNDT010003935.1, read as the reverse complement.
ACAGGTCAGGGCTGCACTTCACGCGGAAGTGCTCAGTGCGCGTAAAGCTTAAGTCACAATCTGTCACAAGGGCTGGCTCTCTAAAGTGCAAGGTGTGGTGTCGTGCAGTTAGGTGGAAGCAGTCGGTGGTCTGGATTTGCAAAAGCTTTTATGAAGCTCATGGATATCGCTCTGATGCAGGTTGGCAAGCCCTTCTACGCTGGAAGCTGCACAGAATCTTGTCGTTTAATGTCCAACGCAGGGTGCAAAGCAACATGGCGCGGTGCCGCTGCTCGTGCATATCCAAGGCTTTCGACTGCGACGCGGGCACTGGTTCCTCCTGCAAGACGTGCGTGGACCAACCAAAGCGAAAGCAGGAGGGGCTTCGGAAAAGAAGTGTGTCCAAATAGCAGGTCCGTATTGCAAGGACCCTTAATTAAATCTTGAGAAGTCTTCGCATCGTGGCAGGCACAGCCACGCAGTGAGCTCACGCATTCGAATACCGTGCCCTGATGTGCTTTCGCTCATTCCCAGGACAACCATTGCTCCAGCTGCAACGCCCCTTGAGCAGCAGAGATATAGTTGGGCCTAGGCTAGGTCTAGTCTTCATGAGACTGCCGAGGCTTCAGGTTTTCTCTAAATTACTTGAGATTGCTGTTCGACTTTTATACTGTACTGGCTTGAATGTAGCCTTTTGTGGAGAGGGACAATCTTCTTATTTAGGGGCTGCGCCCAGGTGCGGGCAGCGCGAGCTGTTGTCAGAAACCCGCGGTATATAGATAAGTGCAACGTAGGCCCGAAGTGCGCAACTTGTGGGTGATCGTAGGCTCTCAGCCCCCGTCGGCCCTGCATGTAGCCCGCACCCCCCGTCCGCCGGACCCCGCTGATGCTCATGATGCGCGCCCTTTGGCGGCTTCCGCAACCCACTCAAAAACTTGGGAGTTATGACTTCGCGCCCACGTCGCGCCGCCGGCGCCGGTTGCGGGCGCCCGAGGGCTCATGATGCTCGCCGGCTCGCCTCCTGGCGTCGTCCACCGCGGCCCCGAAACCCGCCACACCGCGGGGAATGGCTGCAAAACGCGTGCACGTTCCGAGACGCCTTCGGGCCAGGCCCCGCGCGGCCCGAGGGAGAAACGAGGGTCCGATGATGCGGGGTTCGGGGCGGGTCGGCGGCACTGTCGGTCGTGGCTTCTGCTTCGCAGACGAAGCTCATTCGTCTGAGCCATAGCTCAGTCCATACAGGGCAGCGAAGCGCTGCCCGATTTAAGAGCCTCCGGCTCAAGCCGCCGACCCCGTGGGCGACAAAGCAGAAGCCGACTGCATCTGCACAGGAGCTATGTGGGGACCAGGGATGTGGGAAGCAGTTTGGGGCCACGGCTTACACGAAGCCACTTCTTGGCCCCGAAGGTTGAACCTTAAACCCTAAACCCCAAACCCTACCCCGCAACCCTAAACCCCGACCTTAAACCCTCAACCCCTACACACTGACCCTCCAACTTCAGCCCCCTCAAACGGGAGGGGGAGGGGGGAAGGGGGGGGAGGGGGGGAGGGAGGGGGGAGGGGAGGGGAGGCGAAAAAAATTGATGGTTTTCCTAGAGTGAACTGATTTGAACCCAATGGGCTGCGGTGTGATGCTTCTGGGGGCTTGGGTGCTGCTTGCAAACAGCCATGGGGTACCCCCCCCCCCCCCGCAGGGGGCGCCCGGTGTGCGGGATGAGGGAAAAAGGGAGGTTAACACCTCCAAACCCATCGAGACCCATCCAACACGCCGCCAGGGTCGGCGGATTGCCAAGTTTACGTAGCTCCCTATTTTCCCAAACCGAAAATGTCAGCATGCTTTGCACTTTTGGAGGATGGCTACACCATCTTCGAGCCTCAGTGCAAGGCCTGACTGGGAGATGTTTTCGGGTCCGGGCTTCAAGCAAAGTGCCTGGCGGCAGCACCCCATGTTAAGCAAAGTATGACTGCTGGATTCACCAGGTTATGGCCAGCGATCAGAAGTGTGGAGGCTCGACGCATGCAAGTCTGGAAGTGGAGTTCTGATGGCTTCGAGCAGATTCTTGCGATCGGAGCTAGAAATTTCTCAGCCACCCGCCTCCGGTCCCAGGCCATCAAGTCTCGAGGTCAGGTCATTTTAGGCGAAGGCTGTCTGACAGCACTGCAGGACCAACTTGCGCGAAGGCCTGCAAGGGCGACAAGTGCGGCTTCAAATGCCCGTGGCCTGGAGTCTCACTGCAAAGCGAGTGGATTGAGTTTTTTGCTAGCTGAGGTGCCGGGACGTTGGCCGGCCAGGAGAGAAAGTTTAAGAGATGCTTCCTGCACGGGCATAATTGCTTGTCGTCTCAGGAGGAGTGTGCGGCGCAATGCCAGGGTGAGCAGTGCGGCTTCCAGTGCAGCGGTGGGGACCTCACCTGTGGGACGAGAGGAGCTGTAGGACCCTAGGATGTGGCTTCGCGGGCCCAGTGTGAGGCTGTCACTGCATGAATCTCCTTGCCAGGTGGGAACTGCGCATCCACATGCCAAGGCTGGGGGTGGCCGCGGGCGCATGTTCGATCATTTTCGTGCAAGCCTCGTGCCCAACATTTCTCAGCATCATTCAGAACATGATCTGATGACATGTTCTGATGTTTTATGTTTGGGTTTGGGGGGTGCTTTCAACCCCGTCGACGGAGGTGTTTCTTTTGATCATTCTGTCCCTGATTGTGTTGCAGTGGCCTTAAGTTTGACTGCCAGGTCATGGCGTCCGGTATATCGTATGCAGTCCGTCACCCTCTACCGAGCATCTCTGTATGCTCTCCAGCTGTTCCGCTATCAGAAGCTGAGATTTTGACATCGTCGGATGTCTGTCGGTCCTCGTGCTGTGAATCCTCGTTCATTCACCTGCCGTTTTGTCCTTGTCCGTTTTCCTAAATCCTGTTTCCTCAATAATCTCCCTCTGCCTCTGACTCTCAATGGATTCTTCGAACTGCCTCTCTTGGTGTCATTCTCGCTTCTGCATTCAGATATAACTCGCTGTTTCTGGTGTCAGGCAACCAATGCGCCTACGAGTGCCAAAGCACTTCCTCGGATGTTCAGCAATGCGGCAAGGAATGCAAAGGCCTGCGACTGTGGCGAGCCCAAGAAGCCGAGGCACCTGTAGGACTGCGCCTGGCAGGTTTCGAGTGCGGCTACTATTGCCAGGGCGCTGAGTGCGCACGCAGCTGCTCCGGTGCCCTGCTGGAGACATCTTAAGTCTTAAGTTTTTGCGGCAGGGATCATGTCTGCATGTCTGTGTTGCGTGCGCTCCGGCAGCCCATGGCAGCCCGTTGCCAGGCGATCGTTGTGGTGCGTACTGCAGCGGCGAGTATGGCATGCTGGCTGAAACGGTTCGCGAAGAGAACTACCAAATATAAGGACCATGTATACTAGGCTGTATGATTGAAGAAGCATCCTGGACTCGAACATCTTCAGGGTTTTGAGACAGTGTGTGAGATTGAGATTGCTCGGAGCGGCCATGCTAGAGTTGCAGGTGTTTCAGAACATGTCTGCCTGTACTGCATTGAGGTCAGTTAGGGAACTGCGCGGCCAAGTGCGTGGGCAGGCCGGGCATGCATCCTCCAGTATCTTCCGTGCGGTGGCGCTAGTTGGGCTTACGACTCTGTGATGATGTCGCTGGAGCCTAGAGCCTAGATCGGCAACTGGAAGATGGGTGAGGAGCTGCCATGTATCTAGTGGAAACTAATTGCTTGGACGAGGGGCCTCAGAAGAGCAAGTTGATTGAACTCGGTACTGGTGCAAGGTAGAGCTGCTGGTGGCTTCGGGTTGAATATCTACAGATAAGCACATTGTCTCTGTCACGATGGCCTCCTTTCTTCCCCATGGGTTGAACTTCCGCGCCAGCGATCACTCGTAGTTTCATTGCCTGCATGGTGGTGGTAAGTTTTCAAGCTGCTGATGTGATCCGAGATTGATGGTTTCCTCAGAGAGACATTGGAGAAGACCGTGTCACAACTCGTTCATGTCCACACGTTGCGCACACCGGACGACACTTCCTTGCTTGGCTTAAATGCGGCACGGTTTCGAAATCATTGCGAATACAGCGAGTACGTGCAAAGCACTGCAAAACTGCGCAGAATGTCTCATTGTCCTCGTCTGGCTTTTGCTCCAGGCAGTGTGGTTTCGAGTGCATTGGCCACCAGTGCGCTGCAGAATGCCAGGGCAGCCGATGTGGGGGCGCCAAAAGAAATCCTGTTTGACGATCTCTCTTTCGGCTGCAGAGCCAACTTCTGAGGTGCCTACCGATGCCAGGGTGATCTTCAGGCCGGTAGGTAGATGGAGGGCCGAGGGCGGAGGGAGAACGCTCTCTTCGGTGGCCTAGAGCCTTCCGCTTGTGCCAGGAGATCGGCAGCTGTGGCCTCAAGTGCCAAGGCCGGCTTTCCTCCGCTTCTCCAAAGCTCCAAACGTGGGCTAAGATCGGCTCAGCCTACAAACAGCTCTAAGTTTACGGCTTCCAGACTTCGGAGCGTCTCCTTTCTCGAGCCAGGACCCGAGTGCGCCTTCAGCTGCCAGGGCTCGGCCTGCGCTCAGCAATGCACAGGCCAGGCGGCAGATGTCAAAGAGCTCGAAGTCTGGGCGTTTGAAGTTAGGGCATCTGTTTGAATCTATTTGGGCCCGGGATCCATCTCCATCTCATGCTTGAGGTGACCGATGCGGCAAGAGCTGCCAGAGCGGCACCAGTGGCGACCAGAGTTGTGCGAAGCAGCACCTTTCCTGAACTGCTTTGGCCAGGATCTTGCTGTCTCGCTCGGTTTCTCTCGGACTCAGGCACTGTCGACCTCATTTAGTTCAATCACACGACGTAATGTTTTGTCATTGTTTCTGCGTGTTTCCAACACTGTTTGCGAGATTTGGTCAAGGGTTCGACACTGCTTGTCCGTTTGCAATCAATAGAATCACTCCTGCTGATCTTCCCCCACTTTTTTTGCATGATTTCATGCAGTTTGCTCCACTGTCCCTCTCCCTCTCTCTCTACCTCTCTCTACCTCTCTGTTTTTCTTCAGGCGGAGTTCCGCTCTCGCATGGTCTACTTCTTTCTCAAGACTCCCTCGATTTGAATGTCACACTAGAGCAGAGGCCTCACAACGGCGTACCCCCGAGGTGCAAAGGCGAACAATGTGGTGCTCTGTGCGTGGGGGCGACCTGCGCCAAAAGTTGCGAGGGCGACTTCTGCGCCTTCCAGCCCAGACCTTAAGGGTAATTATGGGAGTGAGTGTTGCCCACTCAATCAGGCCTCTGTGCTCTGCTCATATCTCTGAAGATCTCTTTTTGAATCATCGCCCTTGGCCTAGGTGCAGCGGAAAGCTGGAGGCAGAGCGGTGGAATCAGGGGTTGTAGAGAACTTGCTTGCAGCCTCCTAGGGTCCTAGACAACAGCACTATATTTCTCAAACACGGTGTCCCAGCTACTTTAGGGGTTGGCTTCACTCTGGCAGGATGTGGAGACATGCGGTGCCGGCTGCAAGGGAGTGGGCTGCGCGGCATCGTGCCAAGGCGGGCCAACGGGCAGTATGGGACGAGATGCCACAACTACCAGTTACAGCCACCGCAGTTAGGCCCTACAGGTCAGGAAGGCTCGAGTGTTGACGATGACCTAGCACCCGAAGCCCTCTACTTCCTCCTTTTAGAAGCTGAATCACGATGTCCAAATAGCCTCCAGGCAGCGAGTGCGCCCAGGGGTGCACAGGAGAGCGATGCGGTGCCGGCTGCAGTGGCACCTCTGGCCACCCGGATGCTTCACCCCAGAGCCCCTCATTTCAGGCCGCAGGACAGAGGCCTCTCCTTTGCCCTGAATCCTAAGATCTCTTAATACCCTAAACACTTAAACCTCAGATCCCCTGCAGACTCGCCGTTTTGCTGACAGCTTTCTCAGCACAAGCACTGGGCTTGCATCTTTGAGGCAGCAAGTCCCACTGTGCCGCGGGCTGCGTCGGGCGCCGTTGTGCGGCGAACTGCAAAGGCACAACCAATCTCTGCAGTTTCGTGAGGCTGAACTTGGAGGAAGGAATTATCGCACTAACAAGGACTAGCTCACCTGGCGGAGGACGTGTCCGTGACCGGTACAACTTCGTAGTGCCAGTGCCAGGGTTCTGAAAGTCGTTTGACCCCTCAGCACGGCTAAGCCGGCCAAACCCAACTTCTTTTCCAGGAGCCTTCTGCGTGCTGCGGATGCAAGGATTCTGAGGGGCGGGATCGTCACAGGAAGGTTCGGAGGTGCCGTATTCGCTCTGGCACGGCACGGGTTTCTGCCCCATGATACCCCTTAAAGACCCTTGTTTATCTTGTTCGGCCCGGGATCACAGGATGCTGAGGAAGCATGCCGCGGTCTTGCCTGGTTCTACTGAGCACGGACCATGACCAGCTTAAGCAGCCCTGTAAACACAGCCAAGCGCAGCTTCCTTATGTGGAATGCTGTAATATGCGGAAACACTCTCCGAGGGAGCTGGCTGCAAGGGCGAAGGCTGTGCAATGGGATGCGAAGGCTGCCTCGGGGAAGATTGCATTGAAATGGGTGTTTGATACCTAGCCGGGGCCATGACTTGTGCATTGCAGGCGCCAAGGGTCTAACACAGGAAAACTCGTCTGCCCGCTTTGATCTTGATACTCAACGTCTTGGCAATGCTGCTCGAGCATGTTCCATTATTCATACACCGGCTCCAAGGTGCCTATACTCCACTCGACCTCACCAGAATCGTAGCTATCCTACAACTCAGATGCAGCCACTATTGCAAATTGCTAGACGACGCAAGTGGATTCGTGAAATGATCGAAGAGGTTCCTGCGTTTGGACAATCCTAACCCATCAATGTAGTCATGGTCTGTATGCCCTATGAGGCTGTTCGGCGAGCCTTTCAAAGCTTTCAGGATTTCTGCTGTGCACCTCGACAATTGACGCACCGGCGAGGTGAGAACTGCGATCAGGGCTGCACGGGGACCAACTGCGGAAAAGGCCGGAGCCGGAGGGTCTGAAAAGCGGATGACCGGATGACAGTGTCCGTCCGGTCCGTCCGGTCCGTGCCAATGGCCAATACAGCCAATACAAAGGAAAGGAAATCGAATAGGCAGCAGAGATCTGTGATCATCTGTGCGGTGATCTAATGGACGCAATGTGTGCTGGACTAGAGGCCTCGACGTGGCCTTTGTTTCATGAAACTTGTCATCGTCCTCTTCACTTCTTGGTCAGTTGGACTGCAGGAAGCCTTATCAGTTTTGCATGCCGCTCAGGAGCAACGCCAGCAGCGACTTGCAAGGAGGACGAATCCGTTCCGAGTCACACGCGCATGCAGGCTGTTCCGAACGAAGCGATGAAGCTCAAGCGTGTTATAGGATGAGGTGGGCATTTAGGAGCGTGTCATGACATTTAATGCTGCCGTCATAGTATCTACTTTTCAAACCCGTTAGCCAGCTGTGCAGAAATCACGGCTGCCTAATCGCTTTGCCTTCCGGATGACAGCACCACTTGGGCATTTTGCCCGCCAGGAGCTTCAAAAGAATCCGAAACTCTGCGGCTTACGGGCAACCTTCAATGACGAGGCAAAATTCATTCAAAGCGGCTGCTTTTGTTGCGTTTCCAGTTGATGTCTGCTTCGGACCACAGCGGAAAGCTCTCATGGCCTGTGCGGCTTGGGGAGAAGCGCTGGCGGACCCGTACGTGGGCTGTTGTTGTAACATGTACCACAAGTGTGATCTCGCGAGATGCTTATGCTACGCTTGCAGCCATTTGCAGCATTGATCATTCCTGATCCCTTCGCCTGAACAGAGGCGAGAACCGTTTCTAATCCCGAATGAAGTTCCTTTCCGGCTTCTGCTTCCTCCGGTTGCTCCCGTGCTTGGCTTACAAGTTTCGCGACCCTCACATCCCAGTATCGCAGATCCAGTACGTGCAGGAGTTGACTGTGGCCTTGCCGCTTGCGGTCATCAACCTCACAAACACCACACAACTTCTCCGAGATGGAAACCTGGTAGGTGGGAACATCACCTTCCGCGCGAGCGACTTCGGACATGACGTGCCCTTCGTGATGGACAAAGTCAAGGGCTTCTACGCAATTCTGGATGACGTACTAAGCCGAGCGAGTGATGGCAACCCTTGTTTCCACGAGGATCTCGGAAGCTACATGGCCTGCATCGTGGCGGCCTCATGCGTTATTCAGGCCGCCGTGCCGGCCCATGTGAGCATGGAGGTCTACGCCATGATCCTTGAGCAGGTGACCCGCTTCGAAGAGATCACGTGGCCACTGCTTCGGGACGCCTTGGGCCACGAGGAGGGCAGCACACTTGCAAGCGACATCCTCTTGCCGGAGGCATTTGTATGTGATGGATCGGAGCATGACCCCTCGTTCTTGCAGCTTGGTTCCGACAGCTTACATGAGGCGTCGCTGCAACGACTCATTTCTGAGGTTGGCGCAGAACACAAGGCTACCGTAAGCATGGCATTGGCCCTTCGAGAGGCAGCCGCCGACAGTCACCAGATCTTGGACAGCCATGCCATGAACGGATCCCTCGATGCCACCATCGAAAAGCTTCAGCACGCATGGCACCCAGTGTGCCAGCAGCTTGGCTGCGACCACACCAACTTTTGGGACATCTTCTTGCAGCACCACAAGCACAGCATGGCGGTCCTCAAGACGAACCATGCCGGTCTCCTCCGCTCGGACATCAAGCTGCGGTTCCACCTGGAGCACCGGGTTCAAAGGTCCCTTGCGCTGCAGTAGCAGGTTCGTGGTGGCAGTGGTATTGGTAGTGCTACTGGTGTGCCGGTGCTAATGCTAGTGCTACTTGTAGTGGTGCTGGTGGTGATGCTGCTAGTGGCAGTGGCAGTGGCAGATGTGGTGGTACGTACTAGTGGTGGTCTTGGTTGTGGTGGTGGTGGCGGCAGTAGTGACAGCGGCGTTGGTGGTGGTAGTCGTCGTCGTCGGAGTAGGTAGTAGCAACAGTAGTAGTATTAGCAGCAGCATTAGCATTAGCATTAGCATTAGCATTAGCATTAGCAGTAGCAGTAGCAGTAGCAGTAGCAGTAGCAGTAGCTGTAGCTGTAGCTGTAGCTGTAGCAGTAGGAGTGGGAGTGGGAGTGGGAGTGGGAGTAGGAGTAGGAGTAGGAGTAGGAGTAGGAGTAGGAGTAGTAGTAGTAGTAGTAGTAGTAGTAGTAGTAGTAGTAGTAGTAGTAGTAGTAGTAGTAGTAGTAGTAGTAGAGGTAGTAGTAGTAGTAGTAGTAGTAGTAGTAGTAGTAGTAGTAGTAGTAGTAGTAGTAGTAGTAGTAGTAGTGGTAGTGGGTAGTGGTAGTGGTAGTGGTAGTGGTAGTGGTAGTGGTTACTAGTAGGTAGTAGTAGTAGTAGTAGTAGTAGTAGTAGTAGTAGTAGTAGTAGTAGTAGTAGTAGTAGTAGTAGTAGTAGTAGTAGTAGTAGTAGTAGTAGTAGTCGTAGTAGTAGTAGTAGTAGTAGTAGTAGTAGTAGTAGTAGTAGTAGTAGTAGTAGTAGTAGTAGTAGTAGTAGTAGAGGTAGTAGTAGCAGTAGTAGTAGTAGTAGCAGTAGTAGTGGTAGTATTGTAGTGGTCGTGTCCGTGGTAGTGGTAGCAGCGGCAGCGGCAGTAGCAGGAGTAGCAAACCTAGTAGTAGTGGTAGTAGTAGTTAGTAGCAGTAGTTGTAGCAGTAGTAGTAGTAGTAGTAGTAGTGGTAGTAGTAGTAGCAGTGGTAGTAGCAGTAGTAGTAGCAGCAGCAGGAGCAGGAGTAGAAGAAGAAGATGAAGAAGTAGAAAGGGAAGCGGAAATGGAAGCGGAAGTAGAAGTAGAATAGAAGTAGCGGTCGCAGTCGCAGTGGCAGTGACAGTCGCAATCGCAGTCGCAGTGGCAGTAGGAGTAGTAGTCGTAGTCGTAGTTGTAGCCGTTTTATGATTCTGATTAGTAGTAGTCGTAGTAGCAGCAGCAGCAGCAGCAGGAGTAGTAGTAGTAGTAGTAGTTGTAGCAGCAGCAGTCGTATTTGTGGTCGTTGCCGTGGTGGTGTTGGCGGCGAGGGTGGTGGTGGTGGTCGTGGTGGTGTTGTCGGCGATGGTGGTGGTGGTGGTCGTGGTGGTGGTGGTGGTGGGGGTGTGTCCATCAGCCGGAGACGCAGGTAAAATTCGATTTCGAAATCATTAAGATCCCTAATAACTGAATTCATGGTCGTACAGCGGTTGCACAATCATGCGAGAACAAATAAAAGAAGAGGCATTCTGAGCCTTCCGGGGCCCGAGGCGGCTAGATTCTTGAAAGCTCCCTGATGAAAGAAACAATTAGAACTGCACTGAACTTCCCAGGTTCATGGCAGACACTCAAGACTACAGCTTCATCGAGAAGTATGCTCGGTACGGCAAGGAGCTTGCGTCCTCAAGTTCGGGGTTTTGTAGCTCCATCTTCCCGGCCTTGACAGGAGCAGCACTCATCTCATCAACACTTCTATGGCTACCACGACGGTGCCCGGGCAGCCATGCTAGCATTTGCGGGCCCCGTCGCGGCTGGGTTCGCAAAAAGCCAGTTCCCAAAGAGCTTTCTCAGCGTGAGCACCCCCGCAGCAATTACACTGGTGTTTCGTTTGTTTCAAAAGGTGAAGTCTTTACCCTACGAGCGGGCCAAGCGTTTGGTGGACCTACACAAGTTGGACGACATCAAGAAGTCCAGGGAGGTCGTGTGGTGGTCACCGTAAGCAACACTGCAGTGGGATAGGGATCATCAGCTTCACTCTGGATCAACAAAGGGATCAACACATATTTGAAGTAATTGCCGGTACCACTACCACTACTCCTGCTCCTACCCCTATTCCTACCAGTACTACAACAACAACAACTACTACTACTACTGCTACTACTACTTCTTCTATGACCCTTACTGTTATTGTTGTGGTTTGCTTTTTTTTGATTAGAGTTTTTTGATCCATCACCTCATTGCAGCAGCCTGTTGTGACTGGAATTCATGTGCATTTGCTCCTCCATGTGGCCGTCCGAGGTATCTGAACAAGGATCTGAAGTGTTTTTTCGTTCAAATTCCGCGCGACACTGATGCATGCAAACTCCAAGCAGGAATTCTCCTTTTTGAGATATACATCCGTAGTGAGCAGTGAGTAGTGACATATGCAGGCGCTCCGTTTTGGTTCCGAAGAGCCAGCGGTGCCGGGCGAGAGGGATGGCAAGCCGATCTCTTTGCTAGAAGAAGCTGAAGAAGACGAAGGAAGGGAAGGCCACCTCGCAACACACAACACACACCACACACACGCAAGGATGCTAGTGATTCTGCTCGCTACAGTAAAGCAGAGCGTGTGTGCATTATACAAGGCATTGTAGTGTATGGTATGGCTAACAGCTAACACTGCGTTTAGTGACAGTGGTTTCCGGGTACGAGTGGTCGCCGGCAGGCAAGGTGGTGTTTTGGGATCGACGTCGCGACCGCCGCAGACGCCGTCGGGTTTTCGAAGCGGTCGTGAACGTTGTGAAGGATGTGGCGAAAGAGGTGGAGAAAGTGGTGGAGGACGTGGTGAAAGCGGCGACTTGGCTAATTTAAGAGGTTTTGGGCAGGTTGACGTTGCCACTACTTGTAGGTTGGGTCGCGTTCTCCTGCTCAGCTCGTCCTGAAGATCTGAAGGTGGAGAGTGCTCTCAGTTGCGCAGGCCAGGGTGGCACTTTCGCATCCACGGGTTACACGCGATCCATTAACGGCAACGTCGCTTGGTCCATTGGTTTGTCTGCTGGACCCGAAGGCGTTTTCAAGGAGTTGCTAAATGGTAAACTGCCCCTGGGTACGATCTCGCTGGGAGCTGGGTTTAGTGTGGGCAGCACTACAGATGTTTGGTGGGCCGGTGCTGGCTTCGGCGGATCTATCACGTGCAAAGCGGGCAGGGGCATGTTTGGTATCAAGAAGCCGGGCCAATGCAAGCTCGACATGACCGTGGCGACTTTGGCATGCGGCAATGTGCCAACGTCACATTCTGCTTGTCCCATGGGCCGGAACTTTGCAGGCATGACTTGCTCGAGCTCTGGAGGCTACTTTGTGTCCATAATGTGCTGCACCTTCGACCTGTCGAACGGAAAGAATAGCTGTGACTAGTGAGCTGAACAAGCTTGATATGCCTCTGTCTGTTGAGGTTCAGACTCGCGGCTGTGAACCCGTTCTGCAAAAGCGAACTAGTGCCACAAATCCCGCGAGTTGCATCGTCGGAAAGTGGTTCGATGGCCTGTGGCATCTAAAACTGCGACTTGGGCAGGTGCTCTTTGCCGGCGAGACAGCTGCAGATGTTTGCCTTTGCCTCAGAATAGCCTTGCTCAGACACTGTCGCCGCTGTAGCCCGTACCTCGGCCGCCGCGGAGCATGTCGCCGCAAGTTCATGTGACAGATACACCTGGACGACGCGACAAGCAGACGTTCTGCAGAGGCAACAAACAAGAACAACTTCAAAAAGGCCTCCTGTCCATCGCAAGGGATAGGAATCGGGTAGTATGTGCAGCTGGTCCCCGATTGCCACTTCTCGCGATTATATCCATGAATCATGTTCCATCTGCGCACATTATTGATTTAGCCAGCTCTTGTGTGCGGCTGGGCCCAGGTTGCAGCAAAACCGATTGCCCAGACGGCTACCAGGTGCACTGCATGCTTCGAAACGTTGGTCTTCCGAAGCCTCACAGTGGCGGATTTCACACGTCGGTTCAGTTTGAGCTTGAGGGTCAGGGCCAATGCCCCAAGCTTACAAACCCCCAAATGGGCAGGGCCCCTTTCAGGCCTTAAGCAATAAGGGACAGCCAGGTCCGATTGGAAATGTGTTCGCTTAGTGTTGATTTGTCAGCGGCGACCCTAGAGCCAGTCGCCGAACTGCGAATAAACAACAGCCATGCAAGCAGCACGCTAACCTGCAAGCATCGCTCCACCACCGCACCTCCAGCAGCCTAATCCATCCCACCTCTGCCACTAGCGTCGATGCCTCCAGAGCAGCTGCGGACGGCTCTTGACCCATGTTACAAGGCCACTGTGCATCGCTTGTAAATCCAATCTAAGATGCAAGCACAAAGGTGTTGCCTGTTTTGACTGACTAGCTCACCATGTCCGCCCTTGCCAGCTCGTGGACGGCGAGTGCCAGCCCCCGACATGCAAGGGCGAGCAGGGTGCCCAGCACAGAGCAAGTCGATGTGATTTTAGAGTTTATGGCTTATGGGGGTTGAGAGAGATTCATGCAATAGCCGGCAAACAGAGGGTGCCTGCCCAATGCCTGAAGACTTTTCCCCTTTCAAGACGACCCGAGAAAGCATTACACGGTCCGTGGCCCGAGGTTGGTGGAGGGCCGCTTGGCTTCGACGTTTTGCCAAGACCAGCTGTTTACGTAGCATATTTAGCTGTGTCGCCACTGCTCCAAGGAGCAGAAGCCACGAAGTCCCGATAAAAGATGCACCTCTTGCTCTCTGACATTCATGCCTTGTCCAGGCTGTTATTTGGCGGACTACAGCAAATGCTCCAACAGCTACATTAAGTACGAGCCGCATCCTCAGGGACCCGTAAGCGATTCTCAGGAGGGCGCAATGGCATGGCCCAAGCCGGCAGATTAGTTCAATATTGCGTCTCTGTTTTTTTTTTGCTTTGCCTTTGCTAAACTTTGTCGTGCCCATCTCCTGAGCTACAACAGCTTATCTAAGCCGCTTGTCTAAGCCTAAGCGGTTTCTGCCCGAGCTCCCTCAAGCGCAGTTGTCTCCGCCAGGACGGAATACCTCCAATGCGGTGCCGCCGGTCCGAATTGCCTCTCAGACACCATCTGCAAGAAGTGATCTTAGGATCACGGGGAGCAATCCAGACTGCGGCTGCGCCCGGAACGAGAGGAAAACTGGGCTTGTGCACTGCTCGCCCACTCAGGCTTCTGGTACTTGCTACGAGTACTCCTTTCGCGATGCTTCCGGGGTCACTGATGGTTTGACCTACAAAGGTCTCGCGTCTAGGGAATTTCTTTCCAGTCTACATCTCTCCGCTGCTTTGGCTTTTGGCGGCGAGCACCGAGAGCCATGACGCCATCAAGGCCGACATCCGTGATAGAGCGAACCGAGGGCTAGAGCTGAGGGCGGCGGTATTCGCTGATCATTCGTCGGAGGGCAGAGTTTGATGCCTCTCCTGACGATGGTGTCCATTCCCTCACGGTGGCGCGACATCTGGGATGTGTTGCCCGAGTCAGTCACTGTCGCCTCACGGAACATGAAGGTTCGCCATCCACTGTGTCGTCGTCCGAGGGGCCAGGAAGGAATCGAATTCAGGCTCATGCTGCGGATGGGTTACAGAGGGTGAAATAGTTCGCAGGTCATGGTCCTGCTACCGAAATCAGTTGCCGTTGAGGTTCTGGAGTTCCAAACCCTGAGCCTCCGAAGACCACCGGCTAGGCGGCGCCTTCCGCTGCTGGCACTTGTCGTTGCGCGACTCTTGGAAATCGATAGGATCGAAGTCCTTGCGTTTCGGCATCTGTGATTACAGAGTAGCCTGGGGTGCCTAAGCGCTTCTTGCTTTGACCAGTGCCGCATGCCAATGCTGTTGAACTTGGTGGCCTGACTACGCCGGCGAGTCCTGGGCCATACCCGCTGCGAAGCTGTCGTGCTGGCGGCCTTTCGGGGCCGATGGGCATCTCATCCCCATGCATGATTTTGCATGGTCCGCAGGACTCGTCGTTTTTACTACTGACGAAAGCTCTGACATCGCCTGCCTTGCAGTCCCTTCAAGGCCGGCTGGCAGTTTTCACCCGGCAGCGATTTTACAGGCCAGCCCAGCTGGCGCAAGCGGGAGCATTTGGCCTGCATTGTCTCCACACCTTGGTGAGGGGGGGTGGGACGTGAGGTGCTCGGCTCCCAGAACGCAACGAGCCTGTTCTTCGAAGAGCTCAGAAGGAGCAGAAGACCCAGGCGGCCGGTAGTTTGCTGTGGTTTGCTAGAAGCATTACATCGTGTTGTCGCAGGCTTCTTCAAGGCGAAGTACTTAGAGTATCAAACCATATGAAACCACACTGACGCCCAAAAACTCTGGGCATACTACACAGAGACAAGAGGCCGACAAGCACTTCAGATTCTTGAGCCACTACTACTGCGAACACAGCCAGCTGGATTGATCCCTTCTATATGATTCGCGGAGAAAATGCATCCACTGGCGCATTGCCTGAAGGCTTACAATGAGATCGCCAGCGTGGAAGTGTCCGAGAAGGCCCCGTCTTAGTTTGATCCTGCTCTGTCTCTGTTCCCCGAAATTGAAAAGTATGCCAGCCATGTCCAACTACTGAGAACCGAATGCTGCTAGATGCACAGCTCAGAAAAGACAGCGATGTATCGATGTATCCGAGCGCCGAGCATGCTATCCAGCAAGACTAAAGGGCCAAAAAGGGTCGAGAGGACAGCGCAATGTGGACCCTGCAGTGCAGGAGAAATCGATGAAGGGGTACATGTCTCCAGAGGATGTCGCAGCTGCGTCTCTTCGGCACGTTGGAGTTGCGGGGTTCGGACACTCCACGTACGGCGGAAGTGGAATTTGTTTATTTGGCATGCATGTAGACCTGGCAAGGCGCCTAGTAGTACATATTACTGTTCTGTTTAGGATCCGTGTGCAAGCTGTGAGGGCTCAAGAACATAAATCGAACGAAGCAGTCTTGGCAGTGCATCTGCAAGAGAACATGGAAGAGGCATAAGTTCGGATGTGGTGGAGTAGAAAGCCCTGTTGTATGGTGAGGCACCGATGTGAACTGCGTGTGTTTTGGTTGAGCTCCATTTAAAGTCAGACCGTGTCGTCTCTGTGCATGCAAAGCATGTGTGTGCGTGCGCTTGCAGAATGTATTTTGTGTTTGTGTGGGCCATTTGCCGACGTCCTGCTGGCCGTGCCAGAAGATGCGTTTGTCTGCATGTCGGCGTATTCCTGCCCTTTGAAACCCCCTGGCACGCGACGGCTCAGGAGCTTATCCGCCGTCGTGAAGAGCAGGCTTGCGCTGGCTGTCAGCATCTGTCACGGTGTTCCGCTTGTTACGGGCAGGTTACGGGCCTGCAGCGTCATGTTGTACTGGAGTACGAATCCGCTGAACCTGCACAATGCCTGCGCCGCCATGCCCCTGCTGCCAGCTGGAAAGCTACATGAGCGGCGTAGATCTCGAACAAGAAGAGCGAAGCGACAGGTCGATTTCGCCTGCTCCCCAGTGCACAGCTTCCTTTCCGAAATGTTGTGCTACATCTTGCACAAACCAAAGCTCTTTCTTGTCGTATTTGACAAACTTTGAAGATGCATGTATGGTCAGGCGTCTTGCGTTCCCGCCCCCCATCCCCCGCCCTCAACGGTATGGGCTGGTACGTAGGGGCTGGCGTATGCGATGAGTGTCGGGGCCGTTGGAGCTGCAACTGGAGGGTGGGGTGGGGGCGGTCAGGGGTGAGAGAGGGCCGGGATCTTCTTACGAAAGCCATAAACCCTGTAACGTAGGACGTGCTCCTGCTATTCTCAACCTTAACCTGTATTAAACCCCTGGCAGAATGCCGGCTCTAAGCCTGAAGCAGAACACAAACCGTCAACGCCAACGAAGCTACACCCCAGAGCCCCCCCAATTCCTTGTCGACTCGAAGCCTTGTAATTCTAACCCTAGAACCCTAGATAAACCCCAAACTCCACAACGACCACACAGAGGGAAAAAGGGACTCCACAAGCCGCACAGGGGTGGGGGGGCATCCTGGACCATGGGGAGGGGGAGGGCCGCAAAGACGCGACCATAGATGATGCAGGGCTGCCACCCCCCCCCTCCCCCCCCGACCCCATGGTCCTCCCCCCTTCCCCCCCGCCCCCCCTGTGGTGTGGGGCCTGTGGTGGTACTCGTTTTGCCGCGACGTTCTTATGTGTTACTCCTTGTCTTCTCTCTTGCTGTGGCACCGGTGATACTGCTCAAGATGTTGTGCTGCTCCAGACTGGGACATGTCCCGGGCCGCCCCCCCCCCCAATGGTATTCCCCCCCACCCCCTGTTGCCCTGCTGCTGCACGCCACCCGCCCCGGCCCGCCCCCGGCCCGCACCTGGTCCGGCCCTTGACCTTGTGTGCGGATCGGGAGTGTCGCGCTATGCCCTGCCGTGTGCGGAAAGCGGCAATCGGCGCAGTAGTTTCCAGCATCTGACATGAATTGCAATGCTGAATTATGTTGGCTATGTCTTGACATGCTACTTTAATGTGCCGCGCGGCCATTTTGGCTTAAGTGCTGTTTTTCTGTTGTGTCTGTTGCTGCTGTTGCCTTCTGTTGGGCTGTTACTGGTCATGTCGGTCCAACCTTTGCGTACCCTGGTGCGCCGACTGAGGGCGGCAGCGGCTGCTGATGACGAGCAGTTGGATGCAGCGATTGCTGCCATGCCTGCTGCTGAGGCCCTGCGTCTCTACTACCACTTTCGGGACCACGTTCAGCAGGCACACATGGAGTATGAGACGGAAGGCTCCAGCGAGTATGACCTGCCTGCTTGTCCTGTCGCTGGAGCCCTGCACCTGCCCACTCAGGACGTCCATACTGATCTTCTTGGTCTGGTTCCTGACCTTCTGGTGCCACTTCTGCCTCTGGCCGGCCAGCTTCTGTTGTTGCTGGCCCTGCGGCTGCGTCTGTTGCTCCGGCTGGGGCTGCTGCTGAGGTGGCTTCCGCCGTTGGTGCTGGTCCGGGCACTTCTGACCAAGGTGCTGGCACTGTGGTCGATGACGGTGGCTCTGTGGCTGTGGGGCCATCTAGTGAGCCTTCGGCCCACTCTTCGCCTGAGCTTATCCCTGCCTCACCTGAGGACGCTGGCCCTGACGCTGCTCCTGACGTCGCTGGGGCGGTTGCAGCTGGGTCTGATGCCTGTGACGCTGTTTTGCATCTGAGGAGGTGCCTTCCGAGCCCAGCAGTGAGGCCGGAGATGTGGCGCCGTGGTGGTCGGCAACTTCGGTTGTTGACTTGAACGCCATGGACGGCATGGATGATGGTGTGGCTCCGGCTGTGCCTGTTGAGCTTTTGGTTTCTGAGGACACCGCCGTCGACGACCCCCCGCTGGCTCCTCCTTCTGATCCACCGGGCTTGGGCGCTGGAGCTCCAGCCTTTGCCACGCCGACTGTGGCTGCGCCTCCGCCGTCTTTGCCGACGGCCCCTGCTGCGTCTGCTACTGATCCTTGGGCAGGGTATCAGGGACTAGCTGTGAGTGCTGGTCCCGCAACTGGTGGCAATCATGCCCGGCTTCGTATGACTGGTACGGCGAATTGCCCGTACGTGCTCGCCTGTGACGTGCGTGCGGGAATTCCGCTTGACCCTGCTGATCTGCAGCGCCACGGGCACAGTCTCACAGGCTGGTGCGCGACAGCATGTTGGGGCGACTGCGGGCATGCCTGCAGTCGCCCCGTTTCAGACTCGGCGCGACGGCCGCATAGACGCCACTTCTCCGACCGATGTCGTGATCTCTGATATGCTGTCTGTTTTTGGGGAAAAAGCTGGGCAGTTGCTCCCTGCCAGCCTGTTTGAGCGACTGCGGCCGGGGCACGGGCCCTTTGAATGTGCACACTCAGCTTGTCTGGCTCTGTGACCTGGGGCTGGGGCCTCGCTGCTGGGGGGCCTTTAGGCCGGTAGTGCTGTGTGAGCCTGTCTTTCTTGTGAGAGCCTTGCATTTTCTGTGCAGGTCGCGGCTCGTGGGGGCTTGTGCCCCAGTGGCTTGTGTCTCTTGTGAGCTTTCTGCCTTGATGCTCCTTAGGTCTCCTGCGGGGCCTTTGGTGCGCCTTGGCAGTCTGTGGCCTGCGAGGTGGGCTGACCACTTGTGTGCGAAGTCCATTGGTGGCCTTGGGCAGGTGTCTGGTGTGCCACCTGCTTCTGAGTCTGGCTGCTGCCTCGGGCTTGTGCCTCTTTTTCCCTGTGCACCTTGGTCGTGCCAGGTCTTACTTCCTGTTCCAGGCCGGGCTTGTGCCGGTGGTTGAGCCTTTTCGTAAACTCTGCTTGTGCAGGCTTTTCGTGGCTGCCTGTGGCCATCGTGGTCGAGGCCGGCTTTGCTCACTTGAGCTTGCCTGACTTGTGTCCTGGCAGGTCTCTGGATCTGGTGCTGCTGGGTCTGAGCCGTGCCTCTGACTCTGCTTCTGCACCTGTGTCTGTGATGGCGAGTGTGGCCGACAGTGCCGTGACGTTCGCCAGCAAAGCTCGTCAATACGGGCTGAGCCAGGGGGTGCTTGACAGTCTGTCTGCAGCTGGCATCACAACGTACTCTGCTTTACTTTTCGCAGTGGTGGGGCTGTGGACGAGGTCAGGCTTAAAGCAGCCAAAGATAAGCACCTGGGACCTGGTGCCTCTGAGGGTGCCGTCGCGGCCTTTTCGCGACTCCTCTTTGAGGCCGGGACTTTCGTCGTCGCCGAGCTCAGGAGTTCGGTGGCCAGTGAAGACGATGGCTCCAAGAAACTTACCTCTCAGGAGCGCACCAGTCGCATGGATGCATTGCGTTCCAAACTAGGAGCGTGGCCTATCACTGGCTCATTCGAGCCGAGCCATGTTCCTATTGATGCCGCTTTTGGGATGGTCGCTGATAGCTCTGTGCGCTACTTGCCACCTAGCAAGTGCAGTTCCCGTGAACAGGAAATTCTTTCAGAACGGCGTGACGACACGTTGTTTCGCCTTGAGGCCACTGCCCTGAAAGCTGCCAAAAAGCCTGTTCTGCCTAAGGTTGACCTTGGCAATGAACTGAGGTTGTATCAGGCACTTAGCAGGAGAGGTGTTGCACTGGAGGTCGCTGGCGTCTGTTCTTTTGCTGTGCATGAGAACTACGTGCGTGGCTTGCTGGACCACCTGCAGCGCATGCCGCCGCCTGGGTACTCTGCTCCTGGCATTGATGCCGTGTTGGCGGCTGATCGTGCTGTCTGGCAACAGGTTGCTGCTCAGGTTCCCTGCTTGCCTGCTGTGGACATTGTTGCTGCTAAGGTCGATGCTGCCTTGCTTGCTGCCGCTGGGGCTCCTGCTGTTGCTTTTCATGTCATGCCGCGTGAGAAGAAGCGGGCACTTGATGATCCCGCCAAGCCTCCGGGCAAGACGGGCAAGGGCGATGGCAAGGATAACCGTCCTGGCAAAGGCAAGGATAAAGGCGGCCGGGGAAAGGGGGGCAAGACCCCCGGTGGTGGCAAGCCCGGCTCTCCTGCAAAACAGACTGCTGTGCCGGCTGCCCTCAAAGGTCTGGACCCTAACAAAGATGGCACTCCTTTGCGCTTTGATCGCAACTTGGCTCACGGCTGCAAGCGTGAGACCTGGCAGACTCCGGCCGGGTTGCAGTGTGAGAAGGGGTTGCATTTGTGCATGAAGTGCGGCAGCCCCGACCATGGTGCGCACGCATGCAGCAATTGATCTGCTGACTCTGAGGTTGGGGCGTTTGGTGTCGCCGAGGTTGCTTCTTCCTCTGTGGATTGTCTCCTGGAGGTGCTGCCCTCTGGCACTGTTCCTGGGACACCTGTGTCCTCGCCTCAGAGCTTTGTGCCCACCTCTGCCGTGACTGTTGTGGCTGCGCCGGCTGTTCCTGCCGCTGGGGCTGCCCCTGTTGCGACAAATGCTGATACAAATTCTCCGACAACCATTTCTCCTTTTAATTTGCCGGCTGCTGATGAGCCGCCTCCTGCTGAGGTGTGCCCACCTGATGTGCCCGCTTTTTCAAGTGTGAGGGATTTTTCTTCTTTTCTTCCCGGGCCTTCTGCTGCCAGCCATCCTGATGTTGGCACGGCTCGTGCCTGTGTTGCTGTGGAGATCTTTGCTGGGTCCTGCAGGCTCAGCAAGTGCCTGAAGGCATCAGGCTTTGAGACCGTCGCCGTTGATGTGAAGGACGCTGCCGGCCACAAAGTGCTTAAGCTTGATTTGCTCTCCGCTGCAGGTTTGGCTGTGTTGTGGGAGATTCTGTGCTCAGGTCAGGTGTTGTATGTGCACATGGCGCCACCCTGCAGCACTGCTTCTGCTGCTCGCTTCATCCCAGGTGGGCCCCGGCCTTTGCGTGATGCTCGGCATCCTGATGGCCTCAGTGGTTTGAGCTTCTCCCAGCGTTTTCTGGTTCACAACGCAAACAGGCTTTATGCGCTGTGCAGGGACGTTGCGACTGACACAGCGCAACATTGGCTGGAGCATTGAAAATCCATCTTCTAGTTTGTTCTGGCTCACTTCTCCGATTGCGGCGCTTTGCAAGCAGCTTGGCAGTTCTCTGCATACTGTAGTTTTTGATCACTGCTGTTGGGGAGGCGACAGGCCCAAGCGCACTGCTCTGTGGAGCAATTTGCCTTGCCTCTCCTCGCTTGAGTCTCTGTGCTCCCGTGCCTTGGGGCATGTGCACAAACCCTGGGGCAGGCTGCCTGACGGTTCCTGGAGTACTAAGGTCGAGGCGGCTTACCCTGTGTTGCTGTGCCGTTTCTGGGCACACCTGCTCAAGGGCCACTGGGCATCTGTGCTGAACGCTCGTATGCAACCCAAGGATGTAAACTGGTCTGGGCCTGCGCGTCTTTTTGAAACGCGCCGAGCACTTGGGCTCTTTCCCAGAGGACGTCATCCTGGGGAACTCCGCAACCCTTTCAGTGACACTGTACCGGTAAGGTTGCCTCTGAGTACTGCTGCGCATCTTCTGGTTCCTGGTGCACACATCAGTGGTGCACCCAAGGGTTGTAAAGTCCTTTCCTGTGTTAAGGAGGCCTCTTCTTGGCTCGTGGAAGTTGGTGTTCCCTGCGAGCCCGAGTCCTTCATGAAGTCGGCTGCCTCCTTCAGGCACCCTTCTGAATGTGATTCTGAGTTGCCTGCTGACCTGGAGGAGACGTTGTCAGCCGTTTCTCGCATGAGCTGTGCCGAGCTTGCGCGTCGTAGGTGCCGCTTTTTGCACAGCATTCTTCAGAGGTCCCAGGAGTTGGCACAACGGGAGGTTGCACTGCACTCTGGTTTAGCTCCGCATGCTAATGCTGTGCTTCAAGGCAAGCGCCTGCTGTTGTTGGAAGAGCTTCTGTCTAGCCTTGGGCACGAGGACACAGGTCTGGTCCGTGACATTTGCTCTGGTTTCAAGCTCACAGGCTGGCTTGCGGCGTCATGGAGTCATGGAGCCCAAGATGACTGCTCCCTCTGAGTCTGCTTCCAACTTGTGGCGGCAGCGCGCTGACCTTAACTCTAAGGCCTGGAACCAGACTGGTCCCACTACTTCTGAGGAGCTTGACCGCTCCCTGTGGGAAGCCACTGTAAAGGACGCCTCTAGTGGGTGGGCCATGCTGTTACCGGCTTCTGCAGAGCCCCCCTCTGATGTGCTGCTGAGCCGTAGGTTTGCTGTTCTTCAAGGTGACAAGGTCAGGGGTGTCGACGAGTTCAGCTTCAGTGGCCTGAACGACACTTTGGGCACCTGCGAGAAGGTGACAACGATGTCCACTGCACACACTGTGTCCTTAGGCCTGCGTTTGCTGAGGATCGCTAAGACCCGCGGCATGCGGCTTCTCGGCCGTTGCTTTGACTTGAAGAGTGCGTATCGGCAGCTGCCGATCCACCTGGAGGATTTGCCGGATGCCGCTGTCACTGTGTGGTCTCCTGAAGATCAGGCTGTCAGAGTGCTGCAGATGTTTGCGCTTCCCTTTGGTGCCGGTGGTAGTGTTCCCGGGTTTGTTAGGGTTTCATTGGCACTGTGGCGCATTCTCTGCCGACTGGCCCTGGTGCCTGCTACACTGTTTTTTGACGATTACACATGCATTGTGCTGGAATCTGATGCTGTCAACGCTGAGGCCTCTGTGCACATGCTGTTTCGCATTCTGGGTTGGAGGCTGGCGCTTGAGGGCGACAAGGCTATGCCCTTTTCTCAAGTTTTTCAGTCACTTGGTGTTGTTTTCCTGCTGACTCCTGGTGTAGACTGCAGCCTGTCCGTCTGTAACACCGAGAGCAGGAAGGCAGAGGTGGCTGCTTGGTGCCTTGAAAAGCTGAGGTTGGGGACTGCTTCCCCCAAGGAATGCGAGCAGTTTGCCAGTAGGGTCAGGTGGTTGTCTGGTCAGGTTTTTGGGCGCACTTCTGGCTCCGCCCTTCGTGCCCTCCTTGCAGCCGGTCGTGCTGACAAGCCGCATAGTGCCAGAGAATTGTCCCAGGAACTGCGTTGGGCAATAAGATGGATCCTGGAGCATATTCCCAAGGGTCAGGCTAAGGTCTGGTCACTTGCAAGCCGCAAGAAGCTGCACCTGTTCACTGATAGAACTTTTGAAAATGGCAAAGCTTCCATTGGTGGCGTCCTCTGCGATGGCTGGTGCCAGCCTTTACAGTGGTTTGGTTGTGAGGTTCCACAGGTTGTTACTGCAGGTTGGTTGACTGAAGGCTGCGAACATCCCATCATTCAGGCTGAGCTTCTGGCCGTTGCTGCCTCAGTCATGTGCTGGAGTACTGCTCTGCGTGACTCCAACACGTGCGCCTGGGTTGATAATGAGGTGGTCCGTTTTGGGGTTATTAATTGGTTTGTCAGGCCTTCGAGTGCCATGTGCATTCTGGAGCGCATGTTGCGCCTGGAGGCTGCTCTTGGCATCCAGCTGTGGGTATGCCGTGTTCCTTCCACAGCAACCCTGCCGATGGGCCCAGTCGTGGCTTGTGCCCTTCCTTCCTGTCCAAGGCCAAGGAGATTAAATTAGACGTGGGGGATCTGGTCTCCTTGGCCAGCGGCACTTAAAGGTACTGGGGCTTCGGGGCCGCTGGCCAGACTGTCAGGGTCGTAGGCTGTCGGCTGCACTCTGTACTGTGCTGCCTCTGTCGGCTGCACTCTGTACTGTGCTGCCTCTGTGACAGCTGAGCGGCTTTTCGATCTGCGACGAGCTGCCCCACGTGTAAAAGGTTTGAGTGTCTTGCATCTGCACTGCATGCTGATGCTTGTTACAGTAGAGTGCGTGCATTAAGTTGGCTATGTCTTGACATGCTACTTTAATGTGCCGCGCGGCCATTTTGGCTTAAGTGCTGTTTTTCTGTTGCCCGCCCTCCCATCCCTATGAGAAGTGACACTGACCCTTTCTGGGCTCATGGCTTGGGCTTCGGCCCTGTCAGGTGTCGAGGTCAACGGCTGCAGCTCCCATGGGAAGCTGGCCCTTTTTCCTTTCTGACGACTCAGCAGTCTGACTTGCAGCGGTCCTTGGATGACCTGTTGCGAGCTGCCTGCACTGGCTCTGCTGCTGGTCTTCAGGCTGTTCTGTCTGCCTCTGCTTTCAAGCAGCCTGGAAGAGCAAAAAGGTTTGGCTGGAGTTCTCAGGAAGAGCGCACCCGCCGAGTTCAGGCTTTGTGCAAGTGGTCGAACTTGCTGAAGCTGGCTCCTGAGCTCTTCTGTTCTGCGACTGTGGCCAAATTGCCTTCTGAAGGTGATGAATCCATGGTGGAACACTTGGACCTCCTGTTCAGTAAGAAGAGCACGAACACTGTTTTGACGAGGGCTTCGCCCTTGACTAGGTCCGACTAGGTTTGTTGTGTGGAGGCGCCGCACCTGCCCTGAGGACTCCTTTTGTGAGAGTGTCCTTTGGGTGCACTGCCGTTGGCTGCAGAGCACTGCGGCTGCTTCCAGCATAGACTCTTTTGTGCAGAGCCTGAACTTCGTGCACGGCACCCTGGGTCTGCGCGTTTCTGTTCAGGAACTTCTGTCTGCTCGTGTGCGTGGCCTGGCCCATGCGCACTTGCGCACTAAGGAAGAAGTCGACCAGGCTCCCGCTCTTACTGTGTCTCAGCTTAGGTGGTTGGAGTACTACGCTGCCACTGTGGACGACCTGTACGAACGCCTGGTTGCCTCCACCCTCTGCTTCATGGTCCACGCTCGTGCTCGGCGCAGTGATCTTCGCAGGTCCACTCACATTGAGTTTGACCTGTCGCCTGGTGGCTTGGATGGTTTCGTGGAGTGTCGCGTGAAGAACCCGAAGCAGGCGAGGGCGTCGAGCAGAAGGAACTTGTTCATGCCTTTGACTGCACTTTTCTGCGGGCTGTCTGATGTGCCCTGGGGAGCTACTTTTTTGGCTGTCAGACAAGCCAACCGTCTGGAGACTGCTGGCGCTCTGGATCACCCTCTGCTACCTGGACTCACTGCTGCTGGTCAATGGTTGCAGGAGTGCGTCAGCAGCAGTCAACTGACTCAGTGGCTACGCTGCATCCTGGCCAAAGCCCCTGATGCTGACCTGGCTTCTGTGGCAGCTGTTCGGAGTCACAGCTGCAAGGCCACTTTGCTGAGCTGGGGTGCCAAAGCTGGTCTCTCTGACAAGACTTTGACATTCCTTGGCTACCACAGCCATGGGGTGAACATGGCCAGTGTGGGTTACCGCCGTGACGTGCTAGCTGGGCCTTTGCGTGAGCTGTGGCAGGTGGTCTCTGCCGTGCGCTCTGGGAAGTCCCAACCTGACGTCACCAGGAGTGGTCGCTGGCAGGAGCCTGCTAGTCCTGTGAGTTCTGCTTCTGCCTCTCTGGTGACTTCTCCGCCGAGCAGTTCTGAGAAAAAGTCGTCTGCTGCTGTGAAGGTCCTGGACGCTGCTGTGACCAGCAGCTCTAGTGGGTCCTCTGAAGCTTCCTGTGAGAGCGACGATGGCGCAGAGCAGCTGGTTGCGGCGGCTCCTCACTTTGTGGAGAACATTCTGGGCCTTGGCGGATATGCTGTTGCAGGCAACAGGAAGAACAAGCTGATGCATATTGTCAAGCAGTCCACTGGTCGATTGCTGTGTGGACGCATACTGAACGATTCTTTCGAGGTCACTTCTGAGACTGATGCTGGTGCGGGTAGATTCTGTCGTACTTGTAAAACCTGTGCCCTGGCCTCTGTGTAGTTGCCTCGGGGCTTCGGGGCCGCTGGCCAGACTGTCAGACCGGTCGTAGGCTGTCGGCTGCACTGTGTACTGTGCTGCCTCTGTCGGCTGCACTCTGTACTGTGCTGCCTCTGTGACAGCTGAGCGGCTTTTCGGTCTGCGACTGAGACTGTACAAGCTTGAGCTGCCCCACGTGTAAAAGGTTTGAGTGTCTTGCATCTGCACTGCATGCTGATGCTTGTTACAGTAGAGAGCGTGCATTAAGAGGGTTGCATGGCGATGGTGATGGTGGCAGATACTCTTTTGAAGGTATTAATATGATGAAGATGACGACGACAAGGATGATGTTGACCATGGTCTGATTGTCGACTCATGTCCCGGTCTAGAGCAGCACAACATCATGAGCAGTATCACCGGTGCCACAGAAAGAGGGAAGACAAGGAGTAACACAGAAGAACGTCCCCAGCCCCCCCAGTGGTATGGTCTGCTACGGTGGGGGGGGGCTGGCGTGTGCGGAAAGGGGTCGGTGTTGGAGCTGCCACTGGATGGTGCTGGCGACCAGGGCTCGCACGCAAGCCCTTCGCAAGCAAGCCGTAAATCCTATAACGCAGCGCGTGCCCCTGTTTTGAGTAACCTTAACTTGTACTTCAAACCCGACACCCAACCCTAAACCCCACCTAACTGCAGGCTCTAAGCCTAAAGCAGAACATACACCGCAAATCCTCCCTAAGCCCTTGTCGACTCGAAGCGCTATACCTTGTACCAGTAGCCGTAAACCCAACACTCAAAAGCTTAAGCTAAACCCAAAACCCCAAAACCCCACAACCACCCCACAGGGTGAAGAGGGACCCCACACCCCACACCACAGGGGAGGGGGGTCCCTATATCCGGACCATTGACCTTTGGGGGGGGAGGTGGGGCCGCGGAGCGCGTGACCTTTTATGGTGCAGCGCTGCAAGACCCCCCTCCGTCCCCCTGCATGGTATCCCCCCTCCCCGCTCGTGGTTCTTTGTGGTGTGGGTATGTGGTGGGCGGCATCGATTGTAGGAGAAGGGTGGAAGATCTGAGTATCGTCTCTGGCAGATTCGACACGACCCAGCGCCATTCGCCTTGGTAGTGACTCAGATTGAATCCACGGCATTCCCTGGCCTAGGAGCTTCTACTGGCTTTTTGTCCCCGTGGGCATCGGCCTTGCCTTGGTCCGGAAGCCCAGAAGACTGAAAGGAGAAGACTTAGTGACTCAGTACTTCGGCCCTCGGCCCCTGTTTTCAGCGATGCGACTCCGTACATGGAGGGCCCCAGTCCCGAGCAACCCTGACATTGCAGCGTTCGAGCAAAGAAGAAGCTCCAGAGTTCCGCCGTGCACGGAAGCACAGACACCGCATTTAAGTTTAGATGGTTGTGCTTTGAACTTGAGAGAACTGGTGCGGAGCAAACTCCGGCGCCACTGGCCCTCCCAAATCACCATCCGTTTCCTGAGACGTTGTACTACCTGAACATCACCTACTCAGACTTCAAGGCCGCTTGGATCTCCTAAGCCTTAACGGGCCAGAGCGTGATGCCGAATCTTCCCGACGGCCCGACCAGGAGCGCTCCGTGGGACTGGTGTCGTATGCCGATGTGTCGCGCCCTCACGCACCGAGCTTGTGAAATGTCCGCAGCACGCTTTTGTTTTAAGAAGCCTCGTTTAAATGGGGATTCCTCCTGCAGCTGGAAAAGGACCCGCAGTGCCAGACCGGCATTCAAGACTTCTGTTGCATCTGCCACCTGAGGGCCGACTGCTGCATTGGACGGTTGGCTGAAGGGTTGAAGGTTGTTCGTGGCGAAACGACAGTTTCATAAAATGGAAGACGTCATAGCCCACAACGATGGACAACAACAAACCAACAAAGCGACTTCGGTACAAAACCAGCCAAGAAGCTTTGCAAAATAGTGGACGGCCACCATCATTTTGAGATAGCCGACTGCGACTTCTTTCAAAATGTGCGATTCGAAGATTCCAACCATGCTGCATTCTGTTGGCCGTGTCGTCCCGAATCTGGTCGTCTTCTTTAAGAATAATAGAAATGCCATCTCAAACCCAGGAGATCCCTGGGAGGCCACGTTCACGATACCGAGCTCATGCATCAGGTGTGGCAGCGATGCCTTTGAGCTGAAGCAGCTTTTCTTCCCAAGTCAACCGCTCAGAAGGGGGGGCAGAGGCGATTGTAACATGTTGTAGATGGATGGATGTACATGCTTTGTATGGCATACAGCCCACGACATCTTAGCATGCGTACACCTTCAATGGACTACATGTACCGCTTGTACCAATACTTAGACGTACACCTACGTTTCCAGTTTACACTCTTCCTTACGCTGACACTATAATGCTAGCACTTGCACGGGCACCTACACATGCACGCACGCACACGCACGCACACGCACGCACACGCACGCACACGCACGCACACGCACGCAAACAGAGACACGCACACACAGAGTCGCGCGTGCGTGTGCGTGAGTGAGTGAGTGAGTGAGTGAGGCGGTGAGTGAGCGAGTGAGTGAGTGAGTCTCTCTGTGCGTTTGCGTGCGGGTGCACTTTGAGTGTACCGGCTGAAGAGACGTTGCTGCGGATACTTCGTCTCAGCCCATAGTCATCTTCCAACCCAAACCTCAGATGCGGAGTGCGTCGAGCCACTGTGGAAGATGACGAAGGAGGCCGGCAAGAGGGCGTACATGTTCTTGCGAAGGAGGCTTGAGCACAGATTGTGATTGTGTTATCATTGAAGTTAGATGTCTTGGTCAGCAAAGTTTTTTTGGAGGTACGTGCTTCTTTTTTTGACTGACCCGAAGCGTGTTGCATGCCCCATGCATTCGTGCTTGCTGATGTTTGATCCATCTCGGTGGACTGAGGAGTTCGAGGATTCACAGCGTCAGGCAGGGAGACCCAAAAGTGGCGTTCAATTTGCGACGGTGCCAGATCACCTACCTACATCTGTGTCAGCTAGACTCATGCAGCGTGTCTCAAACTTCGCACTCATCGCGCCGTCGCATTCTCTTCTTCACGTGGTGAGTGACTGCCTTGCTCGACGAACAAGTCCACTACAAGTGTGTCAAGGGAGTCGGGAGCCAGACAAACGAACGGACCAACAGCTGTGGGATCGCTCGTTTTGGCAGCCACCAAGTTCCAGGCTGAAGTCGGCGTGGGTTCCGCAGAAAAGAAGCTGCCGAAGACCGCCCAGCAGATCTTGAAAGAGCTCCAGGCCAGAATAGCCGCCGGCCGTGTTGAAACCAAGACCTTGCCATGTGATAAGGATTTATTGTCACGAGCCAAAGGCACCCAGCATGCGGTTTAAGAAGCAGTACATGCAGTAGCAGTGCACATTCAGCAGTAGTGACTGGTATTGTTGTTGGTCGTGATGGTGGTTGCAGCAGTGCAAGAGTGGTAATCAGTAGTAGTTGCAGGATGGTGGTAGTGAGCAAGAGGAGGAGAGGAGGAACTGGATTGGATGAGCCGCAGCTGCAGTGCAATAGGAGACTGAGTAGTCACGATAGGGGGAGGAACAGTAGTGGTGGTCGTGATGGTGGTCATGATGTTGATCGGCGGTGGTGGCGGTGATGGTTGTGGCGATGGTGGTTGAAGGGGTGGAATGCCAGAGGTGGCAAGGCAGTGGGAACATTAAAACGAATAGCAGGCAATAACTGGTAACAGTTGCGCTATCAATACCGCTGGCAGAAGTTTCGGAATCACGAGTTTCGCAACAACACCAAGCTGCCAAATCCGTTCTTTCTTCCAATGTCTTCAGGAAGCCAAGAGTTAGTCTCCGAGGCTGACCGATGCAGTGCTCCTTGTTACACCCGTTTGTATGCATCGGCCGTCGTGGGGTGACATCTCTTGCACTTCGATGCCTGGAAGATGGTTTTGGCAGTGTTTGGTTTTTGGTTGGGCTCCGTTTCCTCCAAAGGGTAAGCTTTAGCAGCATAGCGAAGAAGAGCGCCGGAGGTTTTGTCTGCAGAGGCTTATATAATACTTGTCAAGAAGCAACTATCGCGGCTATGGTGGAGAACAGAGTTGCTAATAGGCCATCCAGGCGCATCCGTCGGCTGGTGTAGGGTCTGTGATCAGAGAGACTGCAGCAAAGACAAATCTTCTGCAAAGCCCTTTACAGCCTGACCGGAGGTTGTCCCTCGAACTTGGTGGCTCACGGTGGTCGGTCTCGGCGGCGAGCCAGTGACCGACCCGGCTTGGCTGGTGATACGCCTGGCCGAACACCATGATACAGTATGTGCACGTATCATTGGTACGAGCTGCAGGCGATCATCCAAGTTTTTCAGCTGGGGCAGTAAAGCCTTGCCTGCTCGATCAAAGACGGGTCAGAACTGGAAGGGACCCAGCAGCTGTACTGTAACCTGACGGTGTTGATTTCTCGAAAACTTGGACAACGGGTGCAGGGGTTCCTGAGTTTGCAGGCATATGCAGGCATCCACGCGCCACCCACGGTGCTTGAGCATCTGGGAAGTTGCGCGTAAGACCACGTGACGACTCGACCTGGTCACAGCAGAAACAGCGTTTGGCATCCTCTTCTCTCTGCGAGAATCTGAGCCGCAGTGGTCCTTGTGCTACATTGCCCTGACTAGTTTACAGCTGTCGGAGCTGCCGTCCAGTTCCTCCAGCAGCATCACTTTGTGCATCACCAGCGCCGGAATATCAGTTTCATTGTCTGATTTGGCAGCTTGGCTCATGCTCGTTGCTTTCATGTCACCAGTTGTGCTAATGAAGATCATGGGTGCCCAGATACACCTAGAGGGAGTCCCACACATCGCTCTAGACCTCTCTTGCTAGAAGGTTTCTCCATGCTGCACCATGCACCGTCGAACATGTCCCTCAACTGATGTTGCTCTGAAGCCACAGTGATGGACCTATGCTGGATGTGTGCTGGCATAGACAGCGAAAGCTGCAGCATCTGCAGAGGCGCTGGCACGCAGGCGCAGCTGCTCTGCATCGCACTGCTTTGCAATGCAATGAAAGTCTTGAAGCGTTGAAAACAGCAGGGCCCGGAGCCTCCGCGAGATCGGCTCCTTCAGAGCAAAGCCCAGGCCGAGGCCGAGCCAGAGGTAGAGATCCAGCGGCGTTTCATCGTCGGCTTCGTAGTTATGAATGGCTCTTTAACGTCTTAGTCCCTCCTTGTCTTTCTGTTTCTGGGTGCAGGGTTTTTCTCCCACAAGCGTTGTTTCCTTGCATTCAGCTTTGTAGCTTTCCAGACCGTAGACCGTTAAAAGTAGCAAGTATGATTTTGGATTCAGGTGGTCCCTCCTGATGCTCCCGTGATCTGAGGAAGCAGCCATGTGTTCCAAAACGAAGAAGTACACCGCTCGTGCCAGCAGGTGGGATCTCAGAAGTCCAGGTGTTGCTGACGTTGATCCTGAATGCTCCTACAGGTTCGGATTCCGTAACAAAAGGGACACCAGGGCAAGGCTTGCCAAGCGCAGGCTACAGAATCAGAAACGCATGGGGCTAAGGGGATCGAAGGGGTGACGTTGGCTGCTCCTGCAGGCAAGAGGAGGAACAACAAGCGTTCGAGCAAGAGCCTGGGCTAAACCCTGTTGCCTTCCAATTGTCCAGAGATGCAGTTACGTCAGGTCGCCGCCGAGTAGATGCATAATCAAGATCACAAGATCACTGCACCTGGCTGGGGCTCCCATCTAGCAGGAAGAAGTTGGTGCTGGCAGCTTGTGAATTCGAGCGGCTCGCGATGGGAATCCGACAGGTTCGAATGTCTCTTCTTCGATCTAGCCCATAGTACAGGCGGGATTTCTGCTCTGTCGAACTTGAAGTTCAACCTCTTGAGGAGCGGCTGCTTCGGCAAAAACAGGAGGACGAACGCAGAGCCCGGGAACGGCAGATGCTTGGCATCATTCGGAGTTCACGGCAACAGCGAGGCTTCACATGTGCATGTTTCTCCGTATAGTTCTGCAGTCTGGATCTGCATGTGAGGCCGCAAACTATGGCCGCTCCAAGAACGCCCGAACCTGCAAGAGGTCCAATGGCCACGCCTTACAGCGCCGAGGCAAAGTTCACAGAGGGGAAACTACTGCATTCATGTCATGAGCCGCTGATTCTTGCGATGATGCGAACCTTGGAGGCTTGACTGAATCGCGTCGTAAGCCCTCTAGCATCCCCTAGCCGCTCTCCCCAGACCAGCCATTCAGTCACTCCTTCTGTATCACGTTGTCGAACCCAGGGGAAGGTTCGCAGATCTTCGGGCTCTTGTTGGAGCCGCTTGGGGTGCTTCCGGACGCGAACACTGTGCAGTTTGCAGTGATGTGCGGTGCGTGCCTGTTGTTGGCAGGCCTCCCGCCAAGCAAGAGCCTTTAGCCACTTCGCGGAGAAGGCAGCTCCTCAGGCATCTCCAGAGGCATCTCCGCGGAAGCTTTTACCCGAATCAGTGAAAAAGGTCAGTCGACTGAACAGTGCGAGTAATGCGAGGCAGCTAAACGGCGAGCCCTGTCATCCTGGGGTATTCGATGTCCCTGCCTCCGAGACACCAGGTGGACAGCGATGTCAATCCCGTGCCCGAGAAGCCGAAAGTGAAGCGTTCCAACCCACGAGCCGACAAGTTGGACGCGCAACTCGTTGCACTCATGGTTTCGAGGCTCGGATTTTGCGAGGGCTCCTCTAAGAGGTGCTTTGAGCGAATCACCTTTGAGCGAGGTTTTGACAGCTCTGCTCCTGCAAGTGCTATCTTGTTGCGTGTTCTTCTCGGCATGGGATGTCGTTCTCCTGGACAATCCGTGACAATGCGCCATGAAGGATTCAGAAACTGCAGCTTGCAGCAGTCCAACATCAAGTGCTTAGGCAGATGGCGGCTTTGGAGCAGCTAATGGCTGCAGAGCAGACTGTGTTTGCGCCCCCTGCCGCCGGCTATGATCGCATGCCGAGCCTTTCCGGCATATGAGCCACGATCAGTATTCGGCGCAGTAGGGCCTTGCCGAGGAGTGTTGAACAAAGGTTTTTTTAGTACCAGTGGATAGTGGAGTCAGCAAGCCCTCCATGCCTGCATAACTCATCATCATCGCTTCTGCATTTGACGTCTCGTGCTTGAGGTTTGCCGCAGATCACCTCGAAGCAACGAAAAAGAGTGGAGTGGACGCAGGGAAGCCGTCTGAAGGATTTGTCTCTCGTACCAATCAGCCTCCACGCCAGAAGAAGCTCATTCCACAAAGCGACACTTGGCTGAAAGTGACTACGCCCATCTGCGCCCTCAGCGCCTCCTCGTGTGGTTTGTCTCTTCGGTGAAGGAGATGCCACGGCAGCTGCCGTCTGCTATGGCGAGCCCAACTTCTGGTCCCGCAGTGCTAAGCCCATCAGTCGCCTCCTTGCATCTGCATCTACAGCAGCATTCGCAGGCGCAGGCTTGGGCTTTTGTGCAGGTTTTGGACAGGCATTGCACGTTTGGAGATGGCAGCCAGAAGCCAGAAGCACGATGATCTATGTCCCCCTGTGCTTCCAGCGAGTGTGCATCACAAGATTGTGCAAGACAGATTTTTCGTACATTGAAATTGCCGAACGCTTTCGCCGCATGGCAGGCATCAGCCCAGCCCAAGAGCTTCAGCAAAGAAGCAAGCGAGCTCCTAGGCTCATGTCTGACTCAGAGCAGGGAATGTGCGCAGTGCAATTTCATGAAGTGTCCGACATTGAGATTGCCTCGTGCTGAGGCACATGACAGTACAAAGTTAGCAAGAGTAACGACCAGCGTTGATTTGAATGGTCGCGGGGGGATAGGTCTCGAATGGTTTTCCGCAGCAGCCGCTGCCACGCACTGCCTAGACCCTGTCCACAGGTGCCTGTGCAGACTCGTGCAAAACAGTCAGACTATGTCACCATATGTATGTATGTATGTATATATATATATATATATTAATTAATATTAATATTATACAGAAATATTCCGGCAGAGTCCACTTGCTCGTCTACAGCGAGGCGAAACACAATCTGTATGTGTCTACAATCGAAGTTCCGTGATGTTCCGTGTTCATGCAGTATCCCGGGCCCCTTGTCTATCTGTGATCCTGTCTCGTCTGTTCTGCATCTACAACATATATGCGAAGGCAGATGACCAAGTTCAAACACTCAAACACACATCAGGTGCACATTATGTGTAGATGTGAAGCTTGGATTTTCATGATTTACAATGCACATACATGAAGCAACCCCACTGTTGTCAACCACAGCCGTGCCAACAGTGCAAGCCGTGAACACAAGGAGTTCGACCTCAAGGCGAACAGCCCTCGACGAGGAGCATCTGGTGTTGAGGGATTTAGCCAATCAGCGAGGAGGTCTTGCCTTTGTTTCTACTCCCTACGTACATGCATACGAAGATGCACTGTTAGCCTGCAGTTTTTTTTGAGAATCTGATTCGGAATCCTATGCTGCTGTGTAATTTGTGTACCATCTTGATTTGGTCTTCGGCTTCGACATTTTGACACCAGTGCTATCAGCTATCAGACGTGTTTCTCAATTTCATGTGCCTTCTCACCCTTTCAACTCTCTTGCAAGTTGACGTGCTGCAACCAAGAACAGCAAGGAGACCACTGCAGCAACCACAGCACATCCTGTCAGAGCTTGCATCGCCTCGCTTGACGCGCGTGATCGCATTCGTGTGGTATCCTGTTTTCTTTGCTTTTGCTGCTGCTGATGCCTTCAGATCTTGCGGTCAAGCACCAATTGAGGACGCCGCAGAGCTCCCTTCCTTCGCAGATTTGGGAAGCTTGGTGTGTGGTTTCTCCGGTTTTCTCTGGGCAGAGTTGACACGGATGATGGTTACTTTGGGACTGCAGTAAAAGCTTAGGTGGTGGACTTTCCTCGCAAGCGCTCAAAACTCAATATCGTTCGTATACACTGCGCCAGGGTCCTGATTGAATGAAACGAAGAATCAAACTCCAGGTCCACGCTGTCATTCTTGGTCATCCTGCACTCTCGACCCATGCAGCCCAGCCCCCGTGAAAAGCCCGCTGGGAAGGGGGAAGGAGGAGGGAGCAAGGAGGGTTGGAGATTTCTCGTGGTCGGGGCGCACACTCAACGCAGCTCCATAAGATGGAGGTCGTCATGTCTTGTCTTACGGCCGCATCGAGCCTCGTACCTTACGAGCCGTTGGCTCGACAACCTCGTCTAGACCCCCTTGGCAAAGATAAGACGGCAAGATGATGCTACTGTCGAGGGAATGATTATCGTGGTGATGGGTTTTGCGGTCTGTAAATTCAGATTGGGTTGACTGCTTGCATTGTAGCGTGTGAGTACAGTCTGCTTCTCTGTGCTCTCCGTTTGATATAGTGCCGTGGCATATCTATCAAGTTCTATCAGAATCAGCACACCTTGCCTCGGTATTTTTGTTCGTCTCGTCAACGACAGTGCGGTTGGAGGCATGAAGCGTCGTGGATATGTGCATAGAGCGACACAGCGATTAAGTCCTCTTGCCCATGGTGTCGGCATTGAGGCTGATGCTCGTCGCAGTAATGATGGTAAACCCGTGATGATCAAGGTCAAGTTGCTGATGGCAATGTTGTTAATCAGGATATGATGTTGATGATGCCCATGAGGATGGTGATTATGGTGTTGATGAGGACGATGGTGCTCCAGGCGTGAGAAGAAGATGTGGTCTGTGCCGACAGTCAACCACAATGCATATCATTATTAGCATCGTTGTCATCCTGTCATCACATACTATCAGCATACTTATGATGCTGAGAGCCGTGAGGATGATATTTTCAGTCGTGGACATACAAAGCTTTGTTTTTCCTTGTGGTCCCTTCACAATGAAGAAACTGCAGGCCACTATTGATCCAAGGACGAACCGACGAGAGGGCAGAGACGAAGTGTGTCGACCCGCTGTCGGCAGCTTGGACGCCAAAAACAAACCCAAGTTGCAGGGGCCCTGGCACTGTGACATTAACACGCTTCACCGAGTGCCCCTCAAGCTTGGAGGGCAACAGGGTGTGATGCTGCAGTTGCACATGCCTGGTTGCATATTGAGAGAGACACCCAGGAAAGCATGTGTGGGCCTCTTGGCCCCGAGAATTTCGCTCGAGACACACCTGATTGCTTACATCTGCAAAATTACGTATACATGTTTACATCTGCAAGAATATTGTACACATGCACACATGCATGGAATCTGCATACATGTGGACACAGGTACATCATGTCGGTACATTTGTGCAGCCTGACTTGGCAGACGGGCAAACAGACGATCGTCCGGACGGACTGATGGAAGCGGACGGACGGAGACACAAACGCACGAACATCGAAAAATATGTAGCATTCCAGATGTCTGAGGACCTGCTCCGCAAAGTCAGCATTGTTGAGCCGGAACGGTTGCGACCAAAGGAAAGCTCTGCTTCTCGGACGTGTTATGTCGGGTCTTGGCGTGGAAGCACTCCAAGATTTGATGAAAGACTTGCACCGTATGGCCGTAAGCACTGCTGGATCATCTATCTAAGCAAGCCATGCACACGTTCGTGCCAAGGTGTAGAATCAGCTGCTTGCAGCGAATCCTTTTGCGTCCTTCAAGCCATTGCACCCGAGCCCTGAATTCCTTGGCACTGTTATTGCCCTGTCCATTGTATTTGCTTTCGGCAGGCGATTGCACCGGTCAGTTTGCACTTCAGCTCGCGACCAGCGAAGTGGCGTCAAGAAAAGCATGCCCAAGTTCGGCTCTGAAGCTGGGGAAAGTTAAATCTTTGATGCGACAATGCGGTCTTCTCATGCCTCGCGCATAGCTCACTTGATCGCAACTACGGATCGCTCCTACCTACTTGTGCCATGGCTGCTACTCTACTACTGCTACTACAGCTGCTAATTACTACTACTACTACTACTACTACTACTACTACTACTACTACTACTACTACTACTACTATCACCACTACTACTACTACTACTACTACTACTACGACGACGACTACTACTACTACTACTACTACTACTACTACTACCGCTACCACTGCTACTGCTACCACTACCACTGGCACTATCCGTACTACTGCTACTACTACTACTACTGCTACTACTAGGACTGATACTACTACTAGTACTACTACTAATACTACTGTATCTACTTTCCCCGGATTACTTCTTACTTACTCCTACTCTTACTACTACATCAACTTCACTTCTGCTCTACTATTACTACTACTACGACTACGACCGCCTACTGCTTCTGCGCTCCTCCTGTGCCTTGCTACTGCTACTCTAACAAGCATCATTTGAGTAGTGTTTTTTTTGGCCGTGTCTACGCGATGTCAGGAGGTCTTGTATTCAGGTGCTTGCGTAGCCATTTTAGCTGGGAAGCGTAGTCCCGCCCAGGGTTTTGTAGGGCAAGGGCTGCGTAGGCGTGCGCGTGCAGTCGAAAGATCTGAGCTTGCTGTAGGGACTTCCCAAAGGCCGGAGCCGAAAGATCCGAGCTTGTTGTATATTGGACTTGCCAAAACCCTGAACGGAAAGATCCGAGCTTGCAGTCGGGACTTCTGGAGTCGAAAGCCCCTAGATTGTAGCAAGTATCGCTTTCGTAAACGCGGAACCAGTCAGCCTTATATCGCAGTTGCCAAATCCACCCAAATTGTCGGACTGACAGTGCGATTTCACGTAGGTCACGCGTAGGCAAAGCGTAGCCATCATAGTACTTTTGCCTCTCCTAGCCCTTCTTTCTTCTTTTCTGCTCTTAAGCAGTGTCGAGCAGCTCGTGCACATTGTCTGTTTTCCCAAATAGCCCTGAACAGGTATATAGGGTGTTGTTTGTTCCGTTAGTATCAAGATGCTATGGCCCCGACAACCAAAACGTGGAATGATCTGAGCAAGCAGCAGAAGTCCAAAATCTCAACGGAATGGTCCGAGAGCCTTTTGTCCCGTGCGGCATCCGAGGAGGAAACAACAAGCACGTTACGTAATGGTTTTCGTTAGTAAATACAGAAGAGGCTAGCCCAAAATCTGTGGAAATTAGCTTGGTTGCTTGAAAACCCAATTCGACCTTCACACTGCGCACGCGTGGCTGCGTAGGTAAGGTTGCTCTATAACGTATTTGTGTAGTTTCGAGCCCCATCTAAATTAGGGATCTATTGGAATCTCGTATAATCATTGATGATAGAAGAATAACCCGAATCATATAAATCAATGATTCATATATAAACCCTCCCCGTTACTTCTATTATCTATATCGATTATTCTTTTTTCCCCCGTATTTCCGTTACAGCTGGGTAGAGACTTCCCGTGCGATGCCTTTGCGGATGCCTGCGCAGATTCCTCCCATGCCGGCTTGGGTGGTTTTGTCAAGTTGCCGTCCGGCAAATGTGCCTGGTTCCGTCAGCACTTCTCCAACGCTGATTTGCACCAGCTCTTTCCATGGTTTCCACCCGGCACCTCTCCTCAAGCTTGCATCGCCGCACGGGAACTGCTTGGACAGATGGCCCTCCTGCGGGTGGTTGCCCTTTTCATCCCGGCGGCTTCTCACCCGGTTCATGTTACCACCCGATGTGATAACTCGCCGTCTGACTCCGCCTATCGACGGCCAGAGGCCTTTGTGACCTTCTCCCGGCTTACTTTGCCTGGCAGCGTTTCCTCAGTATCTCTACGTACATTGATCACGTTCCGGGTTTCCGTAACACGATAGCTGATGGCCTTAGCCGTGATGCTGACTCGGAATCTCTTGGTCTTTCTGATTCTGATCGAGTCGAGATCCCGTGGCTCCTCATTTCCCGTCTGCCCCGGCCATCCTATAGCCCTGCGGCTTCCCTGAATATCTCCCTTTTTCCGGCTATGGACTCTTGAATTGGCTGGGTTTTTCCCCGGTACGGCTAGTCCTCCTTTCTACTAAGGGGATCTATATCCTTGGCCGAAAACCCTGCCTGGTTTTCCCGGCACCGGGATTCTCCGATTCGGATCCGCCCGGTGCCCGCATACATACCGTAGCTTGTCTCAGGACCGGTCTCGTGATATACCGATCGGCCGGGTCCGGACTTCGCTGCCTGAGCCATCGGTAACATGGAAGTTGCTTCTGTTCATCTCTGGTGCCTGCACCTTATTACTGCCGTACCGCAGACGTAACGGACTAGTGCTTCCGGACAAACGGCCAGAGTTTGTTTCGATCCGATGCGGCTGTCAAATTCGGGCCAATGGGTTTCCTCGTGGAAAGACCCGCTGCCCCACAGTCACGGGGGCGCTGAGATCTGAAGTGCGCGAAGCCGAGAACCGCTTCAGTCGAAGGCTCAAGCAGTAAAGCGTGGCCTCCGTTAGATGATTAGATCTGGATTCAATAGCCTAGATGGAACGCAGCCAAGTGCAAGCATAGCTTTCGATGCCTACAACCTCCGCGAGCGATGCATAAGTTTTGCTACGAGGTCTCAAAAGAGAAAATACCGTGTTCGGAAGTTCGGGTAGCTAACCTGACTTCAACCGTGGCTCCTGCTCGCCATGGGGAGCGTGTTCTCCGAGGAAGCTGAGGCACGTCTGGCAAGTTGCTGTGGGATGTGAGCCTCAAAGGGCAAGTGATTATCAGATTGGCAGGAGCACGTTGCCCCTGTGCCGGTCCTCGCCTCATCGCTGTCCGGTTGCCAACCGGGCTGGGTGTTACTATGCAACGCTGTGCAGTATGAATCACTAGCCAGCTGGCTGCAGGGCAAGCATGCACAGATCCTTGAAATCCTGCAGAAGCCTAGTAGCTTTATGTAAGCCGTCGAAAGCATGCACGTGCACACCTTCATGCTCGTACTGTTACAGCGTTTTGGACCTTCATCCCCATCATGTAGAAGAGCAAATCCTGGGATTGTCAAGGTGTGTCTGCATGTCCACTGTGATGACGAATGCGTGGCGACGTGCCCTGCCGCATTTGCATGCCATTAGATTCCTGAATGGACTCGCAAAGTGCATGCTGTGGTCGGGAGGCCAAAATCTGCTTTGACAAGCACTGTGGCGCCAGACTCGCCGGAAGTGATGATGACGGAGGCGTAATTGAGAGAGACGCTGCAGATTGCAGGATTCGCAGGCGTGTTCAACACCATCTGCTTTGCAGGAGAGCCTCGCCGCAGACGTGCGAGCTGTTGGCACGCTGCCGTTGGAGCAAGATGCTCTTCAAGTCATGCTCCTTTGGCGTGTTCAGTTGTGGCCACGGCCACTGGTTCTGCGAAATATGGCTTGGTACTTGCCAATATACGAGTTTTCTGGAGCCGCTGGCTCACTCATGGCAGGTCCATCGATGAACGCATCGACGAGGGCGTTGCCACGTGCCCTGGCCGAAGTGTTACAATACATCAAACGCAGGCGATCCGAGCTGGACAAAACCAGCTTGTTCTTGCGGCATCATGCGTTCCCCACAAGCCCATGGCTTGTTTCACTTTGTGGTTTCAGGCCAACCTCCGGTCTTACAAACGTCGTGCCCGACTCGGCCTGAGTGACCCTTAAACCGAGGGATCAGTAGAGTAGAATCATAGGCCGCGTGAGAATGCGCTGGGGCTCGTGCAAGATGTTTGAAGATAAGTTTGCAAGGCAGACGGCTGGTGCGCAGCTCTGTTCAACGCTGTCGTGGACTACCTTCCTGCGTGGACAGCCTTTGAGGTGCCGCCGTCACGCTCGCGGATTCCAGGAGTAGCATATAGAATCGTACCCTTGTTTTGTTCGGGATGTTTGTAAAAGCATGCAGAGCTGCAGAGCAGACTCGATGCGGAAAATCGCTTCGTCTGAACACAAACCGCGCCCTTCTCCCCAGCAGATCTCTTCAGTTCGACCCGGCCGGAAAAATGATTACAGTTAGGGACTCCGCATCACCCAAGATTTAGCACGACACTGTTCGTGGGAGGGAAGAGATTGGGAAAAAGGCACAGCTAACTTTTGGGAGGTTATAGTAGAACAGGGGGGACGGTTACAGCCTGCGGGTTACAGAATATGTTGCTGGATCTGAGCCGTGCAGGATTTGCAGGGGCTCTTCGCCGCAGATGCGCAAGCCATGCCCCTTTGGCATGTTCAGTTGTGGTCACAGCTGCGGGTTCTACGAAAGCTAGCCCGGTACTTGCAAGTGCAAGCTCTGGAACGCGGGTTGCGGGGAGCATGCCACGGCAGGTCCATCGATGAAAGCATTGACGAGTGCGTTGACACGTGCCCTGGCCGCATGCGGGCGCCATTACATTCCATGACCGATTCACGGAAACGTACAATTCATGCTGTGGTTGGGGCCTGGCATGACTGGCTAGTGTGGAGTTTATCGCACTCCGGCGCGTTCCCAGATCCACTGCGAACGCCCGAGATCCTTTTTCTGGTTAGCTCGAGGCCAGAATCTGGCCTGGACTCGCCAGAAGTGTTGGCAGAGGAGGCTAGATTGAGAGAGCGAGTCTGCAAATGTACGTTGCGTGCAAGCTCATGCACAAGTCCCTACCGCGTGTTGGGGCTTTGGGCTTGCAAGGCGGGCGGCTGGTGCACGGGTCTGTTCAACCTCCTCGTCGGGGAGGTGCCTCACGCAAGCTATCTCAAGCTTGTGGAATAAAAGAATGGGTGCAGGATTGTGTAGGCGTGCTGTCTATGTGAGTGGCCTGCCAGTGGCAGCATGCTGAACCTGCAGGCTTCGCATGCTGGCTATGTGCTTGGCATGCTCACTGGCTGTTTCGACACCTCCGTCACCACTGGCTGCTTTGCGCAATGGTCGTAGTTGTAAGAAGTTCAAGTTGTAAGCTGCGCACGTCGCCTCAACCGCCTCGGCCCGGCCGGCATCGGTGGGAAACAACGACACCCAGAGCTGTATGGAGTCACCATTGCATGTGCGGATGGCTCAGGGCTTCATGCAGGGCTTCCAGGATTACAAATGGTTACAGTGGAGAGAAAGAGATGCTTTGCTGATCGTACGGCGGACAGGGGAAATCAGGGACACATCCACAACCAGGGCGGATGGACAAGGCGAATGAAAAGCTAGGCGTCAAGGGACAGGCATCAATCACGTCCATTGGTCCATTGACACTAGAGTTCGTCCAGACAATGTGAAGAGATTCACGCAGCACAGCGGACCCAGATGCAATCTCAGGTTGGGTCGAGGTTTCGGTGGTCCTGTATCCCTGCCACGCTTGCGGGTTAATCCTGGCAGTAGCGTGGCTCGCAGTGGCCTGACACTTGCAAGGCCCAATCTACTGGAATGGCTGGAGGCGCGATACCCCGGAATTAACACATTCTGCGCCGGCTTGGTTTTTTGTTTCAGGTACCGGAGATGTGTGCCCTACGCATGCTTTCCAGGGAAGCCATCGATCTGCAGGCAGGGGTTTGTCGTGTCAGTGCGCTGGATCGCATTCCCCGATTCCAGGGGTGGCGTCACATGCCGACGCCTTGCACCAAGCTTTGGAAGAGTAGCGAGTGCCGGGCCGTGCAGGTCGTCGCTCGGCACGTGGTGGAGACCGGCGGCTTTGACAGGCCAGGCCACCAGCTCTGGCTTGGTAGGCAACATCTGTCCATCCTCCATTCCGACCCTACACAGCTCACACGTCCTGGCCTCCTCAATCGGCTTATTTGTCTGTTGTTGCAGGCCAGAAAGTGTGATCTTTCATAGCCAAGTTTTGGAAGATAAACATGCGGCGGCTGCACAGCGGAAACGATTCCAGTGCGACTCGGTTGCCGTAATGGGGCTAGTGGGGGAATGTTCTTTTTGGTTTATTCATTTGGAACCCTCAGAATCAGAAGCCTCCCATCGTGCGCTTTCAACCCGAGGCCAGTTGCTGCACCTGCGCTTTCAGTGTTGTTGGCGACACTGCCCAGGCTTGGCAGATGGTTTGATTGAAAAGCTAGCGGACTTTGGCCTATCAGAGGACCTCGCGGTGTGCAAGGCTGCGCATGCTCTACTCAAAGCTTACTCAGGATATCTGTTGCGGAAAGACCGGGTGCGGGAAGCGGTGCTGCGCTTGCTGGAGCAGCTGGTCCCAACATCGGGCACATTTTGGCTAAGAACCAAGCTGGCCCTAGCCTACGTTTTCCCGAGTAACAGCACACTCGTCCGCAGCGAATGGCAACACCGCCGACGCTGGGTTTCTGTGATTTTCAAAATTCTGTCGCAGCAGAACATCCAGAAGTGCAAGAAGTATTGCGCGGCATGCATCAGAGTCCTTTGTGCCGGAGGTTTCGTAGATTATTCCCGTGAGGAGCTGCAGGAGGCGGCAGCAATGTCGCCCGAAGCTGTGAGGGCCGAACTTTTGGAGCTGATGGAAAGACCACCCATTATCCAGAGCGGCTCAGCAGGATCTACAGGAGAGGGCCAAGTTTTTGGAGCAGTGCTTGCAAACTCGCAGTATAGGTAGTAGTAGTAGGGAGACCCCTTAAAGGGTACCCATTCTAACTTCTGGCTCTCGTAAAAGGGACCGTATTGAATTGAGAGGGTCTACATCCAAGGGTCCCCCCTAATGGCCCTAATCCTAACTCCCACAGTCACGGGCCGAGAACACCTTGGAATTAGGATTCCATGCCTGTCACTGTCCTTCCAGCGTCACATAGCATTGCCGCTAATGTTTTGGAGAGGACTATCGCCCGGGTGCTTGAGGCGATGATGATGGCGAGCCAGGGCTTGGATGAAGCGTGAGCAGGTGCCTGAAAACCAGGAATCTTAGACGCTCCAAGCGGTGGAGTTGGACCCAAAGTATCGACGGCTTTGCGTCATGGTTTCGTTCTCGAGAACTGGAAGAACTGCGATGTGTGCCCAAGACTCCACTCAAACTATTCGCCGTGGCTTGCCGAAAGCTGCAATGTCCGTGACAAGCTGTGCAGCTGCTTTGTTCTGGGGCCTCTGCCCGAAAGTGGCACTGTACATAGCCCACAATGAGCAAGCATACTGGCCCGGGCGCTCTGGGCCGCCGCAGCGTGCGAGTTGCGGATCGCAAGTGCGGATCTCTCTGCTGATCTCCTGGCATGAAGAGAAGCCGTAAGGCACCCTGGTACATCTTGTAGAACTGTACTTCACTTCATCCCATCCCCTTCAAGTACTTCTCAGTAACGAGGTTAAGTAAAATGATCGGGTTTTCTGGAACAGTACTCATGTAGCTTTCCAACCTTGCAACCTCACTAAACTTTTCGCCGCCGAGCCTTCAGCCCTGCTCTCAGTGCACGGTACTGCGAGAATGTCGGCAAATCGGCGAGGCTCGAGAAAACCAGAAAGGGTCAGCAAGCTGGAGCCGCTGTCGAGATCAGCGAACCTCGCAATTGGGTATGGGCGGTATGGGTATGATGTGTGCGTGGAGATCGAGTGGTGGCACACCGGTTCCAACAACCGACTGCGCGGCTCGAACGCGCTACAGAATGTGACACTTGCCGGCGCACGGCTTTCTCGTGTGAGTCCCTTTCGCATCTCTCGACGGTCGTATCCCCATCTTCGAACTCAGCATAGCACACGGCCCAATTATGGTTTGGGAGGGCTGGGACTACAAAGCAAAGCGCCCGAAGGTTTTGACGCCATCTCACTCGAAGGCGTGTACGGCTGCTTGCGCCCTCGTCGATCTTTGCAAATGTTTGCATAGTGTTTGGTACGTGAACAACAGGTTGGCCATGATGCCACGCTCGCCGGTAATTCGTGAGTTTCAGGGCTCGATGCGGCAGTCGGTTT
Organism: Symbiodinium sp. CCMP2592; assembly: GCA_905221615.1. Taxonomy (NCBI): domain Eukaryota; class Dinophyceae; order Suessiales; family Symbiodiniaceae; genus Symbiodinium; species Symbiodinium sp. CCMP2592. Next base: position 1,174 of record CAJNDT010003935.1, on the reverse strand, counting down.
GAGATTCCTCGTGAAAGACTCACTGCCCCAAGCCCCAAACTCTCATTTAGGCGATGGTGGTTGATCACATTTTAAGCGGGATCTGAAGCAGTTACCTTTGCAGTACTTCATTGATATTTATAATATTGGCAATATTGGAGTCTGCCTGAAGCCGAGAACCGCTTCATCCGAAGGCTCGCGCCCTTATGCAGGTGATGCACTAGATTTGGACTTAATAGCTTAGATGGAGCACAGCCGAATGCAAGCGTAGTTTTCGGCCTCATGGGGAGCGTGTTCTCCTACGACGAGGGGGCACGGCTGGCAAGTTGATGTCGGATGTGGGTTTCAAAGGGCACATGATCAGATTGGCAGGAGCAGGCGGCACAGGGGTCACAGCCTGTCCTCGCCTTATCTTTGCTGTCCCTGTTGCCTGCCAGCACCTCATAGTGTTCTGAAACTTGATAGCTTTTTCCTGCAGCTGGAGGAGGAGAAGCCTGCCGCCGACTTAGACTGGAGGTTGGGTGACACTTCCGCCTGCAATGCTGTGCAGCATGAGGAATGCCTCGAAACAACCACGACAGCCGCCGCCTCATCAAGCTAGGGTTAGATATGCCATACAGGAATCAAGCAGTCGAAACCATGCCCGTGCACGTCCTCAACCACTTACAGCCTTTTTTGCCCAACAACTCATGCCATGGGCCATCACCCTTATGTAGATGAGCAAAAGCTTGGGATTGTCACGGGGTGTTTTGCAGTCTCATGTGAGGGGCGTGGAAAACGTATAAGTTAGCAGGAGCTGCGGGCCGTTGAGGACACCTGGTGCCTGTTGTCCATGTTTCTCAGTCGTACTAGCACGACACGAGTACCACTACAACTAGCAAGTACACGGGGGTCACTTTATCTCGCATCGCTCGGTTTTTTGTATACATCGAACACCGTCCACACCCGAGGGAGTGTTGTTCTCAGCCCACATCCGATGTTGTAGCGGCGTTGGTTTTGTCATTGACCCTTTGCACCGAACCAGAACCACAGGGTTTAGATCCACAGGGCTTGTTCGACAGAGTTGGCTTTTAAAAACTTTTACAGACTTTTAAAAACTTTAAAATGCAAGAAAAAACCTTCTAAAAACTTTTCAAAACTTTAAAAGACTTTTAGAAACTTTAGAAGACTTTTGCAAACTTTAAAAGACTTTTCA